>OY292535.1:843276-1287425 GCA_958496365.1 Subacronicta megacephala
ATCTTCTGCCGATGGATATAATGATAACGAATCTAATAAGATTCCTACCGATGGAAAACAGCACTTACCGCCGCTAGCTTAACGTCTGTTTTCGGTTCTTTAAAAGCTTTAACGACAAATAGCAATTGGTGTTTCAATATCCACCTAGTAATGTTAATCTTCAAAAAATGTATCCCATGAAAATTCTTGAAGAAAGTTCAAGTCTCATGTTATAATTGTGGGTTATGAAAATTTTCTTGAAGCCTATACTCAAGCTTCAAGAATTGATGCTAAGTACAGATCGTTTATATATAAAAGAAAGAGGTGCAGGTTCGATCTCTGCTTGTAATATTATATTTGTATAACCAATAGGTACTACTTCCTGAGTAGGTATGTGAGATTTTTTCTTCTCATACGCGAAATTCATACTGTACAAAAAAGTCTCGTGCATGTAATCATAATTTCTAGAACACTATATATAGTCATTTATTTGTTTGTCAACATGCAACTTCAATGCAAGTTCAATGATACTAATTATTATTAATGAAATATCGCGTGATTACATTCGTCATTTGTCACGATAGCATTCTACAGTTTCCATCGTAAATCTTTTGTTTTTTAAACTTAGCCTTACGATAAATCATTTGAAATGCGACATGTAATCGATTCATTAATTAGTATTATGTGACGTCATCTCCGAATAGTATCATTGTGTTCTGAAGACGATTACGATGTACCTATTAAAATATTTTATTGATATGACTGTTGGTGAAGATAATTTTGATAATTGAGATCCACCTGTCAACAGTCTAGACAACTAAGAACAACTAACGCTTAGAACATACCATCACGCCTGTATTCCTCGAAGGGTTAAACAGCGGTGTACTAATGTACACCCACATTTAGCCGGTATATTTAGGTCCCAAGTAATAGGGGGCGAGCCTATTGCCATTCACCGGGCACAAATCCAGACTCTGAGCTGCTACTGAGAATTTCATAGAAAAACCCAATAACACTTTGCTCGACCTGGGATCGAACCCAGGACCTCTAGCGTATCAGTCGCTTAGGACCACTAGACTAATGATGCAGTTATGTGTATTATGTGACGTCATCTCCTAATTGTGTCATCCATCATAAGTGATAATCAAATTTGCAAGATCTCTTAACCTAATGATAGCGGCAAATCAAATCATTATCAACAATTAAATTGAAACTCTATAATGTAGAATTTGGTAGTTTCAACCGTAAAGATTCTACTTTATTTCGGGTAAATTATTGTCCAATAAGAAATAGGTCACTTAAAGTCTATGGTGGAGGTCTTTGTTCAACAGTGAACCTCTTTGCCCGTTATCATGATTGTAATTAGGTTGATAAATAATTCAATTTGATACTTACATGATAATGATCTCCTTAAAACGGAAGGCTCCGAGAAGTCCTCAGGCTTTTCAATGATTGGTTCCTCAACATCCAAAGATCTTCTTTCTTCATAATCGTCTCTCCTGATCAAGGGTATTGCTCTCACTTGGAACTGGCCATCATCTGTCAAATTGCTTTTCTCTTTGGCAATTGGGATATAATTACCAGGGAAAAGTCTATCAGAATTATTTTTGATATCAGCGTAATATACGTTTCTTTCAACTTGGGGCTCTTCCGGTGTCAGAGGGATTGCACGAGGCTTGAAGGCAAATTTCTTGTAGGTATAAGGAAGTCTAGACTCCCTCGTTTCAAATCTCGAAGGCTTGATAACTATTGAAGCACTAGTGACATCTATCACAGAATCACTGTCTTTACTCCAAAGTTTTTTCAGAGCATCCTGGTACTCGCTGGCCGAGGCAAAAACCACAAAACAGAGCACTAAAGTTTGACAGAACATATTGATGGCTAATTATTGTCACTTGTTACACAACACTTCACTTTCCTTATACCATCACCCTGTGTTCCACCATTTTGCATCAAGCGATCGCGCAAAACTGAATTACTGTTGCTGTAAGACGGTATATTTATACATGTGTAAGTTAAAGTTGCGTTTTTCCAGTGAGTTCACGGTCGGGCGGGTCTACAGGCTTCCTTTGGTTTCAATTCCGATATGAACGAAATGCGTTTGAAATGAAAAACCTGTCCGTTTTCGCGTGGCTTCTTCCGTTAATGGTAGACGACAATTTCACCAATTGATTGTGGAGTAATTTGGTGTTGTTTATGTCAGGAGATGTTCTTATATGTGGGAACGGTGAAAGGCTATCATCTTGTCTGAAACTGAGATGTTAAGTGAACATCTGTATGGGACATTATAATTATTCTATTTCGGTTTGGAGAAGACTATTAGCAATTTTGCACGGTAAATAATTATTTTTGTCAAAATATTTAATCGGTTAAAATTCCTAGAATGTTATTAATTTATTCAATCCCTTAAGACTCTTCGGCAATCAAGGACAATGGTTTATCTATTAGAAAGAAAAGAGTTTTCTGTGAAAGCCTTTCCGTGTCAATTACTCTCAGATTCTAGATAAAATGGATAGCAGAAGATTTTCTAGTCTTAAATTATAAACTCCAAGTTTAAACGACCATCAAACAGCAGGGCCTACCCTGTTCTGTGCTCATCAATCCATTAGACCGCGACAGGTTAAGTTCAAGTTAGAAGACACTACGTTTTTCAAGTTCAATAATGACTGCATTAATCGAAATATTTTACCATTTGTCGCTCCACTGGGTTTTGTAGCCGCATGGACAGCAACGAAGCGTTAAAGAGGTACTATTTTCAAATATCATAAAATTATAATCTGTCTACCTCGTTGGAAGTCATCTCACTGCGTTTTGCTCGGTCTCCCTATGGTGAATGATGTGAACCTTGTTATTGATCCCATAACTAAAAGGATGATTCTATTGCCTAAACTGGTTACAAATTCGAACATTTAAGTACTTGCCGCTGAAAAAATTAAAAAAAAACACAATATCATTTTGCTCAAGGGAATTGAACCCAGGATATCTCGCTCATCAGCTACAACCAACGAAGCTGCCTATAGCCTATATACATATAAAAGTATTTCTATTTTAGTCAAAGTTTTATTTCAGTGTATATCATTAAAAAGGTTCTTTTTAAAACCCAAAAACTAGTTGTACTGTTCCAGAAAGTGGGTTTTATGGAAAAGAGCCGGTAAGAAATCCCGTGAACACTATTTTTTCTATAGAAATGTTAAAGGTATGAATAATATTACTTACATAACTACTTATCGGTTAAACCTTACCCTCCTTTTTTCCACTCAATCGAGTGAATCGTGTACGTAATGATGCGTGCACTGTACAATTACTAGAACAACGAATGGTACAGCATATCTGATGTAATTATCGTAACCTTTGCTGCGAAATGTCTTGGGTTCGATGCTCAGGTCAAGTAGTTTGGTCAACATAGTTTCAGGATAAATTCCGTAAAGCTTTTAAGATGGTTAATTCGTTCCTTTGAGACGCACTGAACTTTATAGCATTGATATTTTTTAACAGTATGCATTGTAAATCTTTGCTTACAGGAGCTATAGTGTAGAAAATTATCTAGCAATACTACGCCACCAATGAAGGCAGCTAGGCTAGGCACCTTTCCGTGCCCAAGGTTGAGGCCAAGTTATTATCTACCATTAACGTTAAATATCCAATAAAGTACGCCCAAACGGAGATGAAATGAAATGATATTGAGTGAAATGATGAAAAAAAAAGTTTGTCAGTCGATGTTTTAAATATTTTTTTAAGCTAGATGGCGTCGACTTTTCCTATCTGACGACCTCTGAGAAGAAAAGCCGAAACAAACTCAGAGAATCATGGTCTCTTTTAAAGTCCAGACAATAGTTATATCATAAATATGCGAGTTTAACAATGTAGGGCGAAATCTGAACAGGCACTTTGAAGAAAGAGCCATAGCAGCTTTGAGTTGACCTGTCCTAACTGACGGCACGCATACATTCGTCCTCGTGTAGCTCAACCATTTTTTAGGGAGCTCAACGACCCGTTGCACTACGATACGAGATCAGCAAGACATTTTCGTAGGTTATGTGAAATACTCAAAACTGTCAGCAATCTTAAATATAAATGTTATACGAGTTAAAAGTAACCTACATAGTACTCATATTTACATTTTATATGGTACGATTTACATTAATTACAAGTGATGGCGGAATGAGCTGGACTTCTTTTAAAAAGACTGGTCCTTAACAGCAACTGACAGATAGAAGCGGAAGAAGAGTAGGGAGGCCTATGCCCAGCAGTGGGACACTACAGGCTTATAATAAAAATAATTAATAAATATCCAATGAGATAAGAGTGTTCTCCGTCATACAACTAAAGTTACCGACATATCTCAAAGGATTAGCAGCTGAAATGACAATGGGCTGGTCACACTTGTCGAAGAACTGACAAACGTTGGAGCAAGCGAGTTTTCGAGTGGATACTGCATAGGCGAGTGTAGTGTAGGACGCCCGCTGACCAGATGGAGTGATGACTTGCGGAAGGCAGCTGGCAGTGACTGGATGAGGAAAGCCAAAGATGGGGCTCTGTGGCGTTCACTAGAAGAGTCCTACCTACGACTAGCAGTGAATGAGTATAAGCTGATGATGATGATCCAAAAATATTATCTAAGGCGAAATAAATACATATTTTTTTAAAAAAAAAGCTTACTAGCAATGTGAGTACATTACTAGTATTCTTGTAACCCCTCGTGCTAAGCAAAAGCTTGTGTTACGAGTGGGTTCACGTCGGTAGTGCAATGGGTGGGGTTCGAACCGGCAACCATATGATCGCAAGTCTGACGCCCTAGCCATTAGGCTATCGCCGCTTCAAATTCCAAGCAATTCCAGGATAGAAAATTTACAATTACAGGCAGAATTCGAAAATGTTCGAGAATTTCAGGATAGACGCAGGTTCGAATCCTGTCTGGAGTCGTATTTTTCTTTCAGTAGAAAATGTATAATTATGTTAATACCTCCTCGATTTTACATCAGTAATATGTCTCATACCTCAAGACGCTTAGGATATTAACGCTGATACAAAACCAATGAAAGTGATGAGACGTTATCGAAAACTACTGAATCGATATCGATGGCATTTTCTAAATAATGATTGATGAGTTCTTCGCCGATCATTATGGGGCATTAGTCCATCACTTAGAAAATATAACTTAACATACTATCACGCCTGTATTCCCTGAAGGGTAAGGCAGTGGTGTGCACAACTACATTCCACCGCTATATTTAGGTCTCATGTAATATGGCCCCTAATGCCATTAATCAGGCACAAATCCCAACTCCGAGCTGCTACTGAGAATTTCTTAAAAAAAAAACTCAACAACACTGCTCGATCTGGTAATCGAACCATTTTTTTTAAAGATTACTAGCAATGTGGGTCAGGAACATGGTCGTTCGAGGGGTTAACAAGAACACTATGTATTATATGTATCAGTATTCTTTTTAAGCCCTCGTACTAAGGTAAATGCTTGTATTATAAATCCGATCAATCAATTCAAATCAAAACGGAAATTTCGGCAAGTAGGTATTTAGGTTAAGCATAAATAAGGCTCTACCTAAAATCAAGGTTAATAGAATTCGAATCGAGATCGGAGGCATTTCTGATTAGTTTTGTTTAGTGAAGCAATGAATTTTGTGGAGGCTAATTTGTCTGCCAAATTGGAGTTTATTATAGGGGTCAATAGCAGTGAACTGTGGCAGGCTGAATTGTTGATTGATTTGTTTCTTCCTTCTGCTGTGTTGTCCAGCAGTTTGTCCATAGCAAGATTTACTAGGGTGCGCTGAACAATAATTTATAATTATAACTAGCTTCCCGCCCACGGCTTCATCCGCGTGTTTTCTCGGCTTTTCTGCATTATTTTTTTTCAGTTTTTGCAACATTTTTCATTTATGCTCCGCTCCTATTGGTCTTAGCGTGATGATATGGCCTTCCTCGATAAATGGGCTATTTAACACTAAATTTTTCAAATCATTCCAGCAAACAAACAAACAAACTCTTCAGCTTTATAATATAAGTAGAGATAATCATTGATACATTAATTGAAGGAGTAAATAAGTTAGAAGAACATTTTTTTTTTGCAGATGGTAGTCTGAAATGCCAAACGAGTTAAAGATGCGTTACCGTGCCTATTATGGAATAGGGAGAGGAAGGAGAAAGGGGAAAAGGAACTGGGGGATGATTTGGCCCCCCGGCACTCCACACTCACCGTACGAAACGCAACAGTATGCATATGTCTACTATACGTAGATGTTCTGTGGGAGGGTAGTTCTTCCCCGATCGTGCTGGCACGTAAACATGTATAAATAAAATAAATTATTTTAAAAATTACAAAAAGAAAATATGAGTGGCACATATGCAGTAGCATATAATTATGAAAATGTTCTGATGGAAAAGCTAAAGATACTGTAATTGTTTTGTAGCAGTAGTGTCTCGCTGGCTTGCCTACATGCTGAATGGGTTGACACAACCAGGGAAGTACTACACGTCAACAAGTATCAACGTCAAGTAGCAGTATGCATATTGTTGGGATTCTTACGGATAGTATGGACCGCCGGAAGCCCAATTAATTCCTCAGTCCTCTTGCTTCTGCTTCTCCTTCCAATCTCTTTTCCTTGAATAGGCTCGGCAATCCAAGCCATGTCCATAGGCGGTGATAACTTCTTACCATCAGGTGGATCACCTGCTCTTTCGTCGTGTTATCCCATAAAAAAATGTGTTTTATTACTTTTATTTTAACTACGGAACCTTGATTGCCAAGAAGACTTAGAAAAACATTAACGTAATCGTGATATTTGAGTTAAGATCACTAACACTCGTTAATTTGTTTCTTTGCCATTTTAATTGTGTATCGTCACGGCTTTTATCTCAATAGAATGTACAGAAACGAATGCAAGAAAAGACGTAAGAATAGCGTTTTGTATTTATCTATGCAGGCTATTTTGGGATAATACTTGTTTAAATTTTTATGCGTTTGAAGATCAATGCTGTGGAAATATGCTCCTTGCGAAGAATGTGCGATGTAACTAGGAATGATAGACTGAGAAATAGTGAGATAAGACAACGTTGTGGATTCAAGGATTATGCAGTGATACGAATTGAAAAATGGTAAGATGGTTTGGGTATGTTGCGAGAATGAATGAAAATTAATTCATAAGGCCAATGTAAACGGCAGTGTTGGGAAAGGTCGCCCTAACATACACCGATCTTATTGGCGAGATCCTCCAAAAATGACAAGTGCGTAGTACTCGCAACCAAGATGTATGAAGCGAAAGAGGTATGCAAGAGTCGTAGCAAGTGGCGGTCTGTGGTTTCTGACTTTCCTTGTGGGAAAAAGGCGTGAGTGTATATAAGTATGTATAAGTTTGACGACGCATAGATGCAGTGACTCTTGCCATAATTGAAAGTAAAAACGGTGTCAGATGATTTGCTGACATCTACAGAGCAAACGCCAAACCAAAAAGCAATTTCTATGAAAATCCTCTTCATATTTAAATACGGAAACATTAGCCATTCTTTGTTCGGGCATTTTTTTCGCGCATATATGAAACGAAACTATGTTAGCATCGTCGTACATTCGTGCGTAAAACATTATTAATTCGTGCAAAACGCACCGCAGGACGGAAGACGTAAACTTCCACAAGTTACTTGCTAATTAACTGTTTATTTGCCGTGCAAGTATTGAAGTAGAAAAGTGAATGTGTATTTAACTATTATGGTTGGGTTTACACGGGAAATTATTTGTAACTGGTGCATTGTGGAGGTTCGGCCCGCGTTTGATTTAAATGTGGTTGATTTAAGTGTTGTGATTAGGCTTAGTTCTTAGGAATTTAATATTGGTGTGAACCTTTAACACCCATTCATACAAAATGATCATAATCATGATGATTACGATAATTATTATGAACAGTGTCTTCGACTAGAATAATACTGGAGATAGCATTAACGATAAGGAGGATGATTTTGATAATCATGGAGGCGTCTCGGATGATGATAATTATAATGATAGTGATGGTAACGATTGTGAAGTTAAGACCACAACGATAATTATGATAATGATAACTACAATGATGATGACTACAATGACCGTGTTGATGATTGCGATGACGATGATGAAAAATAAATAAAGAGGATGACTACTATGCCTATGAAATGATGATATTGATAGATGATGATAACGATATCATTGTAATCATCATCTATCATTAATATTGTCATTATTGCTATCGCCAGTATAATTCTATTCGAAGACACTGTTATCACTCTCATCATATTTATCAACACAATTATAATCATCAACATAACATTTTGTAAATCTTTTTCTAGTTTTATAACCTATTATATGATGACTGCCCAGAAGAATGTTATCATTCCTGTACATATTGACCGCCCGTATATTTCCATTGTATCATGCTATAGAAGTACTAATATTCTTGCGTTTTAAGTTGTCATTAAGCCAAAAACATACAACAATAAATCCATACAATAATTCTACACGAAATTGTATATTATTTCTTATGTATTTCTTTGAAATTCATAGTAGCAGGTCAACTGCGATTTTGTAGCAGTTCTATTTCTAGTTTGGAAGGTTTTTAAAACTGTTCCCGCTCTAAAGAACACGTCCCTGCTACGGAAGTATTTGCGAACATACAAGGAACGGACACAAAATACCTAAGTACAAGCAGATTGCGAATAAATATAGGTGGATCATATTTGTTTTTTTAATGCTTACTAGTAATGTGGGTAGCACATTATTAGTATTCTTGTTAACCTGTCGTGCTAAGCTAAATGCTTGTGATACCAGTAGGTTCACGTCGGTAGTGCAATGGGTAGGTTGCGAAACGGCAACCACATGGTCGCCATACCACTGCTTCAATTTGATGGAAATTCTTTTTTTTTTAAATAAAGATAAATTGAACGAAAGAAAAATTAATTCAACGCACGACCCTCGCTTCAATCTCCGTAGATGAAATTCTCAGTATCAGCTTGGAGTTTGGATATATAATGTACCCGGTGACTTAACAAAAAAAAATAAAAACATAATACATACCATCACGCCTGTATTCCCTGAAAGGTTAGGCAGAGGTGTACTAATGTACACCCACATTTCGCCGGTATGTTTAGGTCCCATGTAATAGGGGGCGAGCCTATTGCCATTAACCGGGCACAAATCCAGACTCCGAGTTGCTACTGGGAATTTCATAGAAAAACCCAATAACACTTTGCTCGACCTGGGAATCGACCCAGGACCTAGGAGGACATAGGACCACTAGACTAACGAGGCAGTCAAAAAAAAGAGAAATAAAAAAATATCTTTATCTTAACATATCGACGAAGTGTGAGTATACATTTGTACACTTCTGCTGACCCTTCGGTGAAAACAGCTCTTCGAGGCACGGCGGGGTCTCGATGTGTTAAAATTCACCCATCCACTAACCGCGGCAGGTGTTGCATAACCTTGCAAATCAGTTGATCGGCCCAGTTATTAGGTAGATATTTGGCTAAAAAAATGCGATTTTAACATCTTAGAGTCACACTGGCTCGTATTTAAACGAGCGAAATAAAAGTCAAAGTAAAGGCGTCAAAAGAAAACCAATAATGACTACTGAAATACTAAGTGGGTGACAGACTGTGGGCGACTTTCTTTTTCTAACAAAACATTGACACGATTTGGTTCTGGACGATACCTATGTGGTCACGGTTCCCTAACCTAACGGATATATGTATTAAGAATTTGGCTGGTCCATCAGAAATTTTGTCGCTCAGTCATTATTTTTGATGTGCGGTTAATTATATTCCATTTATAAATCAATTTTATGCCTCTTTTGCTGGTGACTCGTACAGTTTCCACGCTATGTTCCCTGAACTGAATCTTTAAAGTTCTCATTAAAGTTATTACTAGTTCTCACAGATGGCGTTATCTGCAGCGTCTCTTCCATATTTTATTATTGATGAGCAGGGGGGAAAAAATGTCACATTTGGGGATTCTTCAGCAATTAATTCATATTTAATATCCATAGCAGTTCCTTAATATAACATACCATCACGCCTTTATTCCCCGAAATGTTAGGCAGAAGTGTACTTATGTACGCCGACATTTCGCGGGTAAGTAGGTATGTTTAGGTCCCATTTAATAGGAGTCGAGCCTTTTGCTATTCATCGGGCACAAATCATCATCACCATCATCATCACCATCATCATCAGCTTATATCAGTCCACTGGTGGACGCAAGCCTACCCTCAAATCAAATCAAATGTTTTTATTTCAAATAAGCTTTTACAAGCGTTTATGAAACTTTATGGACTCTAGTTGCACGGTTCCAAAAAGTTGATCCTATGCATAAGAAACTCCATGGACACTCCTTTAAAATATATTTTTTTTACATTATTCGCTGGTACGGCGATAAAAGGATGTGAGGACATTGTAGGTTTGTGTCATAATTATTAGCCTGAAGTCGGGACTAAAATTAAAAGAAGGTTCTCAGCATCTGAGAACGCAATGTCAACCTAAAACAGATAACCTATGTATGTGTAAGAATACACATCGTCAAAAAATATTTACTAGGATAACTATAAACAACTTAAACATAACATAAATGGCTACAATGGAGGTAATCATATTAATTCATTGGTAATTACCCTCGGCATGTCACCATCAGATTCTACCAGATGGAGTGATGATTTAACAATACAAAAGGTATAAATGAAGACGCCAAGTGTGTGTTTTTTAACATAATTTATTGACCTGTTTATAAAAGTTTATAATGCCATTTACAGTTTTATTAACATGTTTAACATCATCATAATCTATTGTGTAAAGTAAGTAGGTAAGTTTTTTGCAAGAATAACGTAATATTTATTATAATTTGAGCATGACTTAATATAAATTATAATTAGTGAGTATTCAGGCACAAATATTTAGCAAAAAATAAAACAATAAATTAAATAACAAAACAGTCGCAGCTTACAATCTAAAATAAATAAACCTTTTAATAAAAAGTACCACGATCATATCGTTTTTAAAACGATAATTATTTAAACAAAAGCACCTTTTTATAGTCTAAACAATAAATCAATAATTTAAAAATAAACATTTTTATTTAAAACGCGACACGTGTTCTTCATGAAGGTGGGTGATGCTAAAATTATGAAAAAGTTCACTACATATTTTTTGAGCACAAAAAATATATTAAAAAATCGAACACGTATCGCGTAAATATTTTTTTGAAATTTTATACATTATACTTCTACAATTTTTGTCTAGTATTTGGATGGAGAATCATATGTAACTAGTTGATAATTAAGTACAAATCTTTTTAACTAAGAACACAAATTATTACAGTTGATTTATATAAGTTGAAATAGGAGTATTATAATTTTGTATATTTAAGTGTTCTTAAAATTGCGAAAATCTATAGCATTTCTGCAAAAAAAGAAATCACGTTTTTGTGAATATCATAGGCTAGGTATATCAGGTCAGCTATGGTTAATATTTGTAGCCATTAACTGCAAATATTAACCATAGTGGACCTAATATAGTCTATGATACTCACATAAACGTGACTTTCTACTGGTAAAATAATTTTCAAAATCAATTATGTAGACCCAGAGATTACAACCTCACAAATCACAAACTCACAAACATTACCTTTTGATAATATTAGTAGGTATAGATATAAATTATGTTTTTAAATAATTATGTAAATTTTATCAAAAATACCTATAACTGAAATACCTCTTATATTTATGAAACAAACAGAGGCATCGTGATTAAGACCAGTTTCACAGTACTATACATTTTAATCAATTGATTTACTAACAAAAGCTTCGTGTCACGATAACTTGTGTGACTAGCAGTGATCAAATTCAAATTGTCTTTAAGTATTTTGTGAATTCGGCAACAAAGGAATAAGGTCTTGAAGATTTTTTTTTGGATAATATTGTATATTACAAAAAATTGTTGCCACAAAAAGAGATGAAATTGTATCAGTTATCGCAGACACCATAGAAATTCTATAGTAATATCATAAAGTTGAAGGGTTTTGTTTGTTTGTATGAACGCGCTAATCTCTGGAATTAACAGTTGGTTTTGAAAAAAAAAAAATGTTTTATATGATAGCCACATTCATGAGAAAGGCTATCTAGCATCACGCTACGATCCGTAGGAGCGGGGCAGAGCACTTGAAACTGAGGGGCACAGCTATCAAAAATAAGATTGATTTATAGAAACTTTTTACGATGGTAAATTTACATCTCAATCATTAAAGTAAAAGAATTTTACGTAACGGTACAAGGTTAAAAAAAGATTGAATAAGAATGCTTTGATTTAAAAAAAAAGCTTTGGTAGGTACTAGCAATGTTTGTCGCACACAACTAGTATTCTTGTAAACCATTACTAGTATTCTTGTAAGCCCTTCGTGCTAAGCCAAATACTTGTGTTACGAGTGGGTTCACGTCGGTAGTGCAATGGGTGGATTTCGAACCGACAATCACATGATCGCAAGTCTGACGTCCCTAGCTATAGGCTACCGTCGCGTTTACCTATAAATCAACTAAAATAATCAAGACCTTGTAACTATTATCAACTAGTGACCAAAACAATTCTCTATTCCTTCTTATACGCAGAGTATGGGAGATCGTAAGCGCGTCTGTCCCAGCCTCCGCTGCTACCGCCGGACGACCACCCATGGCTCTCGTGTCCACCACCTCCACCGCCACCACCACCACTCTTCGCTGACATCAGCTTCTTAAGCACCATGATGCCCGAGAGAAGGAGAGCGATCTGGAAAGAAGAAAGAAAAATCATTTATTCAGTACAATTAAGAAAGACTGTCTCATTAGTCGAGTGGTCCTAAGCGTGACTGCTACGCTAGAGGTCCTGAGTTCGATCCCCAGGTCAAGCAAAGTGTTATTGGGTTTTTCTATGAAATTCTCAGTAGCAGCTCGGAGTCTGAATTTGTGCCCGGTTAATGGCAATAGGCTCGCCCCCTATTACATGGCACCTAAACATACCGGTGAACTGTGGGTGTACATTAAGTACACCTCTGCCTAATCCTTCGGGGAATACAGGCGTGATGGTATGTAATTAAGAAAGAAAGAAAAAAAATATTGACATACGTTTTGCACACAATAACATAATAAAAACTTAGTATATAAAAAAAAATACATAAAATACAACGCATTGTGTGCCCTATGTCTGTGCCAAATGGTCCATTCAATTCTTACAACGATTCTATTAAAAAATAGCTCTCCGCTAACGGCTTACGGAGTAAACGTTTCTTGTCATTTTACGGGATAATAAATAGTCTTTGTCACTCAGGAATACGGTAGCTTTCTATTGGTGAAGAATTTTTCAAATCGGTCCAGTAGTTTCAGAGCAAATAAACAATCAAATGTATCCTCTTTATAATATTAGTTAAGATAAATTTCCTGTCCCACGATTGCTCTGAAACGGTGCTGGTTCAGCGTATGCCAGATTTAAAAACTTTTTTATCTGTTGATTGGATGCAGTTTTGTTTGATTGGATATTTAGGTCATTTACTTAGTCTGCTCTGTCTGCCTCATTAGTCTTGTGGTCTTAAGCGAGACTGCTACGCTAGAGGTCTTAAGTTCGATCCCCATGTTAAGCAAAGTGTTAATTGGGTTTTTCTGTGAAATTCTCAATAGCAGCTCGGAGTCTGGATTTGTGCCCAGTTAATAACAATAGGCTCGCTCCCTATTATAATTAGTTGCATACTGTAATTTTAAATTAATTTATAGAAGCGTAGGGAAGGTGTAGCTTATTAAATAAATAAAATAAAAATTATCGCGTTATTAAGATACTTTTAAATTCTGTTTTGATATCCTTTACACCACATAATATGCTAGACGTTTATTATTTTTGATAAGTATGAGTCATAAATCAAAACGACATATTGTGATAAACAAATAAAACGTTTATTGTTGATATAGTGATATCTTATCGCATGCAAATGTGAATAAATTGTAGTAACTGTGACCTACACTACATTCGAGATAGTGTTACAGAGCCGTACTGCAGAGTTGCATGATGTGAATTTGTTTGCGGCTCTTATATTTCAGCCTACATAAAAAAAGTCTTATCTATGTTAAATAGTGGTATAAATTATCATAATTGTGCTACTTCAAAAAATAATATGAACAAAAAAGGGTAAAGGAAAACAAAAATAATAATTATTGGTACCGAATTTAATAAGATACTGAGTGAAAACCTCGTAATACCATTCGAAGACCAGGTCGGTAGAGGAAACGTTGGTGGGATGATCTCGATCGGTTTCTGCCAATGTGGTAGAAAGAAGCCCAGGATAAACAATCCTGGAAGAAGTTAGGGGAGGCCTTTGCCCAGCAGTGGGACACAAAAGAGGCTACATAAAATATAAATGAATATAACCGCTGACAACATTATATATTTTTTTAAATTCTTTAAAATGGATGAAATCTCGTATTTTAAACGAAAAAAACTCGTATGTTAAAGTATTAATATTATTTCATACAGATTACGCAAACGTACCTACATAACATAGTTTACATGGCAATATTATCAGCTGCTTATCGTTATTGTTCTACTTATGAAACCATATGGGGGAACCAAGGACAATAACACTTACGTATGCAGCTACAAGTAATAATAAAATTAAAGTAAAGTCAAGCGTATTTCTACCATGAATAAAACAAATATTTTAGGTATAACCTACTAAAGATTCGAAAGAAGACGGACCCGAAGCGTGGACACTCACGACTGGACAAGACTGGTTCATAAATTTAAAGTCTCACAGCGAGCTATGGAGGGAGCTATGCTCAGAATCTCTCTTAGGGATAAAATCCGTAATGAAGTGTTTTTTATATAATGGCTCGGCAAACGAGCAGGCGACCTACCTATGATAACCTTTGTTAAGTAGTCATCGCCGCGCATGGACACCTGCAAAACTAAAGGAGTTGCAGATGCGTTGCCGAGACTATTTAAGGAAAATTCTCGAGTAGAGACCACGTCTGTCTAGACGGAAGACGGAAGACGGCCAGGTGGAGTCCCGACTTGCGGAAGGCAGCTGGAAGTGACTGGAGGAAAGATCGGGCTCTGTGGCGTTCACTAGGAGAGGCATACGTCCGGCAGTGAACGAATATAATATGTTGATGATCATGAAATAAAGATCGTTTTTAAGTAACATAAAATACTATCCAGAGTGAGAGGTGCACACTCAATGTTTTTTGGAACCATTTAATCTAATAGCCTCATTAGTCTCGTGGTCCTAAGCGTAACTGCTACGCTTCCCAGGTCGAGCAAAATTGGTATTGGGTTTTTCTAAGAAATTCCCAGTAGCAGCTCGGAGTCTGGATTTGGGCCCGGTTAGTGCCAAAAGGCTCGCCCCCTATTACATGGGACCTAAACATACCGGCGAAATGTGGGTGTACATTAGTACACCTCTGCCTAACCCTTCGGGTAATACAGGAGTAATGGTATGCTACACATTTTTTACATTTTCAAATTCCGAAGATTGGCTGTATAAATGTTGGTTGTTCCTAATGCTTATGATTTTTACGAGTAGGTAGATACTTATCTGCTTATAGTATGTATAATGCACGCATTTAATTTTTTTCTTAATATTATATCGCGGACTCTGGTGTGGGTTAAAAGTTTACTTTATTTAATTTTTTTTTCATAATGTAGTTAAAATGTGTAGCTGTTTTTATGTCCCAATTAAGTAAAAAAAAGAACTATTCTTTAGGCGGATCACGTTTAGGGTCATTGACACTATAGCTATTTAAATGCTACCGTTTTATCAAGGATGTCTTGTGTTTTCCTGTTTCATGCACGATGTGATTTTAAATGTAACAATACTACACGGATATCGAACCACGAACCTCAAGGTCTAATCTGCCATTCGTTTTAACTACCGATCAAGCGTGAACGACTGGTTAGGTTAAACTTTTGGTTATACAGGCGTGACAATTATGTAACTATGTATGTCAACGAAAAGAGGGAAGCCAAAGAAAATATGTGTGAATCGTGTGAAAAACGATAAAATACGGAAAAACTCATTCATGAAAAAAAACGTAGGTACTGAGCCAAACCCAAGTAAATTGGCATAAGTTCAGCTTAGACCTCTGTTAAATTAAATGTTTCATAATATTTTTCTTTTTTAAAAAGCTTACTAGCAATGTGTGTCAACCATTACTAGTAATCTTGTTAACCCCTCGTGTTAAGCTAAATGCTTGTGTTACGAGTGGGTTCACGTCGGTAGTGCAATGGGTGGGTTTCGAACCAGCAACTACATGATCGCAGGTCCGACGCCCTAGCCATTTGGCTACCGCCGCTTCATGTTTAGCTAATTTCGGCCTATCCCTAAAAACAAACCAAAATATCTGTATTGCGCATCGTGTCAAATCAATCAATCATCATTAATATTTGATTGGTAACCATCAATTTATTCATTAATCATGTAAATTAAACATTGATGTTCGGTGAATAAAGTATAATATTGACTAAGCTTTTTATATTATTATCTTTCCGCCCCCGGCTTCGTCCACGTGGTTGCTCGGCTTTTCTATACTATAATATTCATGGATTAAACATATAAACCTTCCTCTTGAATCACTCGATCTATTTAAAAAACCGCATCAAAATCCATCATCAAAATCGTTGAGTTGTTTTAAAGATCCAAGCGTACATAGGGACAGACAGGAAGCGGGAAGCGACTATGTTTTATGCTATTTTTTTTTATTTTTTTTATGGGATAACTCGGCAAACGAGCAGGCGAGCTACCTGATGGTAATTAGTCATCGCCACCCATGGACATCTGCAAAACCAAAGGAGTTGCAGATGCGTTGCCGAGCCTATTTAGGGAAAGGAAGGGGAAGGAGAAAAGGAGAAGGAAGGGGATTGGGGGAGGAATTGGGCCTCCGGCCCTCTCGCTCACCGAACGAAGCGCAGTAACGAAACGCTACTACTCGGACGTCGGTCTTCTGCGAGAGTGTGGTACTTCCCCGGTCGAGCCGGCCCATTCATGCTGCGAACAGCGTGGCCCTACCACAACAAAAGTGATAGTGCTAACGACCGTAGTCAGTATATTGTGATCGCCACTCTTTGAGTTATAGAGTTCACCGTGAAACCCTGCGGAATTATAAACTGCAGGGTTTCACTTAAGATAGTTTACCTAGATGAACACTGCGCTTGTGTATAACCCTGCGTTGCCACTGACGACAAAATATGTTGCAAACAGCTACCTTACTTTAAGTAATCTAGTAAGTCCATTAACCGGTTACAAATCCAGACTCCGAGCTGCTGGGAATTTCATAAAAAAACCCAAAAACACATTGCTCGACGTGGGGATCGAACCCAGCACCTCTAGCGTAGCAGTCGCGCTTAGGACCACTAGACTAATGAGGCAGTCTTTGCGAAGATTGATCAAGGAAAACGCACATGCAAAATCAAAGTAAAAGTTACCTTATACAAATAATCTTGCTCAATAAAACAATAATAAATTAAAATAAACCTATAAAAATAAAACATAAAAACACGTAAATAAAAACAATAAAAAACATAAAGCATTACCACGGTCGTGTTGCGTTTGAAAGATCGATGATATTTTACCATCAATATAAGTAAATCTCGAACGGCTTAAATTATAACAAGCCGCACGAGATTTACTTGTGCCAACGGTAAATTTTTAAGTGAACGACTTCGGTTTTTTGTGACTTCGACTTCGACTTTATAGCGTGGAGCGGGTGTAGCGCTCCGCTGCAACGAGATGACTGCCGGTAAGAGGCTTGGCTTGCTAGCCTTATGAAAATATTTTCCCTGTTTTAGTTAAAAAAATATATTTTGTTATACTAAGCAGGTTTTGTTTTTCTTGTTTTTACCATTAAATTTTAATGTAGGTAACTGATAAAAATGCTATAAATTTTTGGATTTTATCACGCCTTACCTATTCCCAAATTGCGAGTTAACCTAAAATAATTATTACAGCCTTAAAGAAGAATGAGATGGCACTAGAAAATGCCGTTTTGATAAAGGAACACCCGCCATTTTGTTTTATAAGTCACGTCAAGTTAAAGAACGAAATAATCAATACATTATAACTAATTAAACATAATAATAAGACTTCAATGGCAGCTCAGAAAATAAGCTGCAAAATTTTACAGATGCATTATTCAGGATCTTTATTAAAAACATTGAAATTGTACTTCTTACTTTTAAATTCTCCCAAGTTGCTAGCAATTTTCCCTAACTTTGGCAACACTGGCACATATTTCAATGCGCACAGCCGAAGCAAATGAAGCTAGAATGGAACACCGAAGGTCACCGACGTACGCCTTCAGAACTTATTAAATTCCTTCATTCAACAATTATACAAACCATTATAGACATTATCATTAAACAAATAAGATTTATAATTGAAGCAGTCCAATTTTCATTCATGGGTTTGAGAAATAAGTGATTTAAAACTTTATTACTAAAACAGTGAGTTTGAAAATCAATTGTGGATTGTTTTAGATACGGCCGTCTATATAATAAAAAACACTTGTGTCACAATTAAATGTTTTGGTGTTTTAATTGGTTTGTTTTTTTTAAATCCAATATACCTAATTAAGATTCCTTTAGAAATGTAGTTGTCAAAATATTTATTAAATGGGCCACAAAATTATAAAGTTTAATTATATCATTATTACGTCATGGATAGGTATACAAGACTATTTTTTTTGTCTTTGATGTCTTTGGTGACTGCCTCATTGGTCTAGCAGTCCTAAGTGCGACTGCCACGCTAGAAGTCATGGGTTCGATCCCCAGGTCGAGCAAAGTGTTATTGGGTTTTTCTATGAAATTCTCAGTAGCAGCTCGGAGTCTGGATTTGTGCCCGGTTAATGGCAATAGGCTCGCCCCCTATTACATGGGACCTAAACATACCGGCGATATGTGGGTGTACATTAGTACACCTCTGCCTAACCCTTCGGGGATTACAGGCGTGATGATGGTATGCCTTTGGTGATCTAAAATATCTTCTGAGAGGATCAAGAAAGATAAAAGGGAAGATGGATGGACGAGCTACAACTCTTAATGAAAGTTTTAAACCTAATAAGGGACGATAAGGAGAGGGGAGGCAGAGAACAGAGATGTGCGGGAAAAAGCGAGAAAGAAAGAAATAAAAAGGATTGATTGACTGCCTGATAAGTCTAGTGTTCGTAAGCACAATTGCTACGCTAGAAGTTTTGGGTTCAATTTCTAGTTCGAGCAGTTTTACTGGGTTTTTCTGTGAAATTCTCAGTCGTAGTTCTTTTATAGGATTTTTAGCTTTGTAATGGTAACAGGGTCGCCTCCTGTTACATGGGACCCAAACGTACAAACTGCTGTGTAGAGTATTCGAATACACCTCTGTCTAACCTTACAGGGAATACAGGCATGATAGTATTGTATACAATGAATATTTAATCTCAAAATCCATAACCAAATCTTTTCCCAAACGCCATATACAATCCATCATAACTTGGAATCGAACCGGCGACATCCCGCTACGATACCGCAAGGTTACGCATACTAAGTTACGAGGTATGACGTAATATAGCTCACCACGCGGCTATATTTAACTGTCAGAGAATAGAAGTCATTCACCTTAGCATAGGCTGCATATTGTATTGATATGCAACATGATTTTTTGATAAAAATATTACATTGTATACTAATAATGTAATAGAACATTTATTTCTGTAAATAGATCTTTGAATAACACTTTTACAAGTCAGTGTTTTACATAACTGAGGCCGTATTACCACGTATTAATGCCATCATTTTTACGTTGTGAAAGAGGGACGCAACTATTTAACCTGTAGAGCGGCATCCCTCTCTCACAACCTAAAAATGATGGCATTAATACGTGGTAATGCGGCCCCTGATCTTGAGATTTCCTTGCTAACAGTATAATGTCATTATAAGAACTATGACTGATAACTTTTTCCCATAGGGATAGGTAGAAATTACAGAACGCTATTAGATAAGATTCTTGCATATTCTTCTTGCTACGTCGACGTTCATAAATCCTTTACACACATGCTAGTTGCGAGCACTATGCACCTGACTATATCGTAAGACTTCACAAATTAGGTCGGTAAGTATATGATTTTCTAGGCCATCCCTTCGCAGCGCTTCAGCTGACTTTCGCTTTATAAATCGCGTTATCATTCATTCGCAAAATTTTCCTAATTTTACCATGTTTTTAAAAAGCAAACGAGAGCTTAGTGTTATTGAGTTTTTATATGAAATTCCGAGGAGCAGTATAGGGTCTGGATTTATGCCCGGTTAATGGCAATAGGCTCTGCCCGTATTACATGGGCCTTAAACATACCGGCGAACTGTGGACGTACATTAGTATACATCTACCTAACCCTTCGGGGAATACAAGAGTGATGGTTTGTACAATGTTTTTGTATGTCTGGATGTAACATCACATACCATCACGCCTGTATTCCCCTAACAGTTAGGCAGAGATGTACCAATGTACCTACATCCAAACTTCGCCAGTATGATTAGGGCCCATTTAATAAGTGGCGAGCCTATTGCCATTAACCGGTAATATCATAGTCCAAACAAATAGATAAATGTACTCTCCAAAGTATAGAAGGGTTTCAATCTATGTCAGTCTTCCGGCACCTCGTTAAATGTTGGAGTCAGGGGGCACGGAGCTCAATGCCACATTCCATCACCAATCTATCATTACAATATTCCCCTTTAGTTCCCACATGAGTACATTTAACCACATTATTACTGGGTGATCATGTATATACTTTCACTGACCCGACCTGTTCGTGAGTTCAAATCCAGCGAATGATGTACTTTCTACGCTTAAGTGATTTACTTGATCGTTTGAATTGCTTGATTACTCGTTGTATTATGATTATGTATTTCGTGTCATCCTTCTAAACAAAATTTTGATTAAATTTTACATTTATGTAACATAATATGACCATCATCATCATAAAGCCATTACTTTGTCCCACTGCTGGGCACAGGTCTCTCAGAACAAGAGGGATAGCTTTAGCCCTTAGCGGGTTAGCAGACTTCACATGCCGCGCTCCAAGAAAATCTCTTAGGCATGCAAGTTTCCTCTTCATCGAAGTCAAGTGCGTAATTATTAATTCGTACATGACTTTGAAAAGTCAGAGGTGAATTACATTCGAACTAGAGACCTTTGACTTGGCAGTCCAATGGTCATAATACTAGGCTATCATTGCGCTGCTAAAAATATGTACACGCGGCTACAGGTCAACCTATACAAATCGTGTTTAAGCTGATCCCCATTGTAAAGGCTTCCCATAAGGTTTTGTATAGCTTGATGTGTAGCCGTGTGGTCATATTTTTAAAGTACTAAAGATAACTGGCATCCTATAGCCGCTAACAAAACCCAGTCGTATCATTCGCCCATTTTCATCGTGATAACTCAGTTTTTAATCCCAATAATTTTCCCTTTAAATTGGAGCACAACATTATTGCTTATCGGCAAATTATTGGTACCAACCTAAGTGAACTCAGAACTAGAGTTTTACTTTGTATAAGTACCTTCGGGGAATACAGATACTTCAATAAGGTCACAACAATTATTAACATCCTTTAGTCTCAATGGGTAATAGAATTTGCGCTATTGCCCTTAGAATACACTAATTGTGAAGAAAGTTAACAATCTGATTGCCTTGTCATTCCAATATAAGTGGCGTGATTAAGGAATGGTAAGAAATTAAATAATAATCAATGGGTAATTTCAAAAACAACAAGGACACACTGTGCAACCTAGGAGAATTCGTCAAAATTCTATCATAAACTTAAGGGAGCAGTAGTAGACCAATGGCAACGGCTGACTTACGAGCTGTAGATCGTAGGTTTGAACCCGGACAGGCACTTCACTTTGTCTCAATTATTTTATCAACGCTGCTTCCAAGAAACGAACCAAAAATTTTAAGACTTGTGACGTTTACCAAACTGCACTGGGCCCGCGTTGTGGATTACGATCTACTCCGTCTCACCGAGAGGTGGGCTGATTATGTATCATTAACACGAAAAATATGCGAGAATCGAAATCTATGGAGATCTGTCCTAACTATTTTGTTTTAAAGATTTATTTATAAAGTCTAAAGCAACATGGACAGATCTAAGAACAGCAATAACAGAAACCTAAGCATAATGATGAAGAAAGTTAAAGATTTCTTTATAAGTAACTATTTTCCCGAAGTGAAGGGAATTCCAGTTAGTTTCTTTAATAACATCGTTATTGACGAGTTCATGGCTCCTATTATGTGAAATATTGCCATATCATGGATAAAGATGATGTGGTTTGCGGTGTTTCGTATTCCTTATGTTGGAAAGAAATCTGACATACTGTAAACAATTTGCTGAATAAGATAATGTTTCAGGTATTTCTTTATTCTCTAACTAATAGAGGCTAAGAATAACACTTCTTTTTCTTTCTAATCAATTAGAATAATGTCTTGTAAATGGCATGTTGCCGAGTATACGATAAACACAATTACAAATATTGCAGAAAAAGTGTCGATCTCAAAGTGCCGAAGTTATTTATCAGAATTGAAATCAACTTTAATAATAATCTCAAATTGTTAAAACTGCTGGTGAATCACGCGAAATAATTTTATACAATAGGAATTTTGGGTAATTAAAAGTTATGTTCCGTGTAATTACAATTTTATGCATATTTTTTCATGCTTTGAGTTGTAATCTACTTTTTGGATTAATTATACCTACTGTTTTACATTTTAAGCGTAAACCAAAAGCAACCACACGCTAAGCAGTGTATGCAGGTCAACAAATATATAAAATTACAGATTTAGTTTATAGAATTCATTGTCTATGATAATGAAACTAGATTTGAATTGTTTCATATTATGATAAATATAATTCTAAGCAATGAAAAATATCAGGTTGTGAATGATGATGAAGGAATCGCAAATAAAGAAGTTGATGAAAACACTTTCAGTGAAGGTAAAGATGGTTGATTCTATAAAGAAACTAAAAATGGTAAACCAATTATTCTTAAGGCTGTGAGACAAGATCAAAATATAACAAGGATCGTTTTCCCAAGATTGCATGCAACGATCTGTTCTTAGAATTTCGATGTTATCTTAAAAACGTGAAACAACGAGTCTAGTTCAACAAAGCATGAAAGCGCGAACTCAGTGGGTCTATGATGATGATGATAATGACAGGATGGCATTAGACGTGACTTTTGTACAACGATTACTTTCTACGGATATTTTAACCTGATACATGGATGTCGAGAAAGATCTTTGGGTTTTGGATTCAGCTACTAAATTTTCTTCCCATATTAAGGAATCTTAATTGAGAGATAATAAAATAGATGCAGCAGAATTTATAATCAATTATCACAATTTATCATTCACTTTATATGCTTTCACTATTTCAAGCTCCACTTTAAAGCATCAGATATGTGACAAAAATCGAGCAAAAACTAAGATCGTTTTTTATGGTACTAAGTACTCTCGCTTTAATAATTGACATGATTTTCAGCTGAGCATTGTGTAACGATACTGAAGAATTTACAGAATCTGCCATAAAAGAGATATCATAAGTGAAAAAAATTTAAAGAAAAAGATGAAACTCGAAATGAAAGGTAACAGCTGTAAGCTAATTTATAGCATTGAGATGAAAATATATTTATTATTATTGGCGGAATCAGTAAAGTAGCAATTCACACTCACTTATCATGTGACTAACTTATTTCTGTCCGTATTTTTGCGGATAATATACCTACGTATAGATTGTTTTAGTATTTAAATAAATACATAACCCTAAGACTGAATCCAAATGCAAGCTCATCTAGAATCAGGAAATCATGTCAGACAACGCTTCCGCAACCATTTAGATTTTCCTCTACGATGCGGCATCGATCGCCCCCAATGACGTTGGCATTGATTTGCGACACAGTTTACATGATACAAGAAACGACAATAATGTGAACTTAATCGATGAGATTCTCAGTTTTTATAGAGAAGATGTTTGTGGCGCTGAGTTTGTTGATGTATTGGATGGGATTGTAGGAATGAAAATTGAGAAGGGAGATAATGCAACAGGAAATAATGTAAACTCTGAACTATTTCAAACTCTAACACATTAAAATTAAATGTTTGATGATTGCTGATCGGCTGATCATGTGAATTCTTATCAGGTAACTTAGTTCACTGGCTCTAATATTATGAGAAAAGGTGTCACTAGAAAATACTGTGACAGAGGAAAAGAAAAAGGAATATTAAGTATGGATTATTAAATGTATATATCAGTAAACTGACCAGAGGTTGCCATGGACAAAGATTTTCGGAAGATGATGGTTGATCTTTGCTTAGCAGATCATATAGGTTAGATAAAATAACAAAATATGTATCGGCATAGGTACATAATTTTAGTTTTTTAGAAGAAGTTCAAAATATAAGCAATAGATACACTGACATTTAAAAAGCATGACATTTTAATGTTGTATTTATCATTTAATTACAAATACTACATGTGAAGTGAAGAAACTTTGAATCGTGACTTCGATGTACTAGAAATATTTCAAAACAATGTTCCTCTCTAACAATCGAGGAATTTTCTCAGTAGCGTTAGAAGCAAAACTTGTGGATTCATATATTTGAAAGCAATTTATTTAACTTAAAACCAATGAAGTGGGTAACCAGTGGTTAATGAATGGTTTTTATGCTTTGTTTTTCAATATGCAAGAAGGACAGATATTGAATATTATGTGAGAGATATTAAATACTATGCATATTCCCTCAGCTAATAAATATTGTATGATTTTCCTTGGTTTAATCACATAGTTAATTTGTGTTTTCCCAGCAGATGGTGGATGTATCGCAATTGAGCAATGTAAGACCTCGCTCTTTGATGAGCTTCGTTGAATCAGTCTACAGGACCACAGCGTGGTCGTAGCGTATATTATGTATCAAATTCAAATTATTTATTGCGAACTAAGTGTACTGAAATTTAAAGATGTTAAAAATAGGTAGGTTCTTAGAACTTAGCTTGTTAAGGCATTGCAATTTAAATGGTATCCCATGGCCTGACTTGATACTTGAAAACTCGACCTTGCCCTAAGGAAGGCAAGTGTGGTTTTTAAGTGATACGAGTCCGATATACGCTTCCACTGGGTGTACTGTATACAGTAAGTCTGATCATCATCATCAACCCATTACATTGTCCCACTGCTGGGCACGGGTCTCCTCTCAGTACGAGAGGGATTAGGCTATAGTCCGCCACCCTAGCCTACTGCGGGTTGGCAGACTTCACACGCCGTCAAGAAAATCTCTCAGGCATGCAGGTTTCCTCACGATGTTTTCCTTCACCGTTTAAGCGCGTGATAATTAATTATTAATACGCACATGACTTCGAAAAGTCAGAGGTGCGTGCCTTGGATTCGAACTCGAGACCTTTGACTTGGCAGTCCAATGGTCATATCACTAGGCTATCACTACACTACACTATCAGTCTGATCATATCTCTACCTAATGTTATCACAAATATACTACTTAACGGCTAGACGTACTCAGCACTAGAGTTCTACAACCCCAAAATTTAAATCAGACTTTTTTTTTAACTCTGAAATATCTCAACTTTTTTGCCAACATTACAGGACCGCTAACTTAGCAACCACAAATAACTAGTAAGCTATAAGTGTAAGTAAGCGCCCGCGGCCACAATGAAGTATCATTTTCTAATCGTGTCAGAAGGTCTCCAGAAGGCTTTAAGTTTCATTATAATAAGACTTTGATTTACAAGAAGTATAAAAACTAAAACAAGAATATGAAATTAAAAATGTTTCATCCTCATCATCAACCCATTATATTGTCCCACTACTGTGGACTAGTCTCCTCTTAGAATGAGAGAGATAAGTTTATAGTCTACCATGCTGGCCTAAGGCATGTTGGTAGAATTCACACACCGTCAAGGAAATCTCTTAGGCATGGTTTTTTCCCCAGGATATTTGCCTTCACCATCTTAGCGTGATAATTAAATATGCGTGCCATGGATTCGAACTCAAGACCTTTTACTTGGCAGTCCAACGGCTCATTTCACTAAGTTGCACTAAACTACTTTGCTGATGCAAAGTAGTTCGGTGCACGCACTAAAACACAACAGTACAACAAACAACCATATCATCCTATATGTATGCGTCGACTACAAAATCAAAACCTCAAACTCGAACAATTCATGTAAAACGTTGGTAGTTATTTCATGTTAAGTGAATATACTTAACATAGTCTTTTTAAAGAATTCTGTTTTACTTTCTAGACGATGCCGAATCAGATAAGAAGCAACAGTTAGAACTTTCAAAACTATAAGCACAGCATTTGTATCTAATGTTCAAAGTGTTCAAAGTTCAGTTCAAAAATTCACTATCAATAAAGTAGTTAGCATGTTGGCTGTACAAACCAGGCTAATCTCAATGTAATTTTAGTTAAATAAGTAGCAACTACAATTAGTCAAGATAAATATGACACTAATAGAGAGAGAGATGACCTTTAAAATAAAAACAAAAAAAATTCAAATGTAGAGCGAGGGAACATTTTTAATCAACAATTTTAATTAACATCAGAGAATGTGAATCTATTCAAAGGAATTTATCAAAAGAAGCTTTTACGTGTAATTAAGATAACTTTCTTTGAAATAGATGTAATATTTCCGTTGTTGAAGGATGATAACTCATAAGCACAGCTCAGTTAAGTACGGTACCTATTAAATTCCCCAGATCCCAGATTTTTTTATTGTTCAACTGGAATCTTATTTTGCATTATAATATTTTCGAGTCAAGACATTGTATTTACTGTGAATCAGTAGTAATTCATGAATAATTTACGGCTAGCTATCTGCCGCCCTTAGAGTATTCATTTCTGCTAGTTAACTTTAGCTATGTCAAATTTACACTAGTTCAAGAAATAATTCAAACTGGCAAGAAATGGACAGACCTTGACAAAAAAACAAATGGCCCGCCGAACTATAAAATATGGTCAAAATGTTTCAAGTTGTTGTCATGAGCGGTCTTCTTGTAAAGGTCACAGTCGTCATTTCATTTACAGAACTCGTTTAACCTATCACGTTCCAATCAAAAACAGCAGAGATTATTTAAGCAAAAATACTAGACGATAGTAATTAAATAAAATTAGTACTTTCCTACCGATTCAGTGCTTAAATAGTAGTATATTCTAGTAGTACATCATTTTACTTTATTTAACTACTGCCTTATTATTCATATTCATATATTTATTAGTCTTATTTTACTAATGAGGTAGAAGAACAGCTATGCTAGAGGTCTCAGGCCTCGCCAGGTCAAATAATGTGTTATTAGGATTTAATATGAAATTATCACTAGCAGCTCGTAGTTTGGATTTGTGCCCAAAAAATAGTAATAGACTCGTTCCTATCACACAGAACCTAAAAAAACTGGAGAATTATGGATATACTATGAACATATTACACAGATTACACTTCTGACTGGCAGTATATTTATGTTGTTTTCCACTACTGGTAGATACTTTGAAGAAAAAATTCAAATCTATTAAAGCTTTCAAGGGCTTAACCTCAATCCTCTTAACTCAATAGAATATAGGCCACAATACAATTAGTAAACGCATTCTCACATTATGATCATCAGTCATTCCATTCCCACGTCTATGAACGACAATAGGGTGGGAAAAAGAAACGATTACTTATAATTATCCGTTTTCTCTAGCTGTATTGATGGTGAAAAAAAGCTATGGTGATACGCAAAATAATGTAGGAAGTGAATTAATGGGTAGTAAGCTATTGAAAGTTTCGTATTCAATGAAATATTGCATGTAGTAGCAGCCAATACCGTATACGCAAAGCACAAAGAGATGTCAATATAACTGGTTGTATTGATAGTATTAAATATAAATTAAATTGAAAGTTCAGCTTAATGGCATGTTTCATAAATATAATATAAGATTGAAAAAATATTGGACTTGTATTCAATGACTTCTAAGCTACTCATGATGATATGCAAAACAAGAACTTTATTTATTTGAAAGCTCAAATCAATTATGATGATAGATTAGTACTACGTTCTGTATTGAATCAATTGACTTAATATCTACTATTCTAGATTATAGCTAAATTGTTGCTGATGTCAACATACTAAGCTCAAGAGATTTTGTTTTTTTTTCTGTTTCTTAAAACTGTCAACTGTTTATTAAAACTTAATTGTTTTGTGATCCTATTAAATAGCGACCTATAAAAGTAGCGACTGAAGTTTTATCTTTTAAGAATCTATCCACTGTAATAGTTAGACTTTGTGAATGGCTAGGATAGGCCATACCCTGTAGTTAAGAAAGTATATTCCTTTGATTACATAAACTTAATTAAATTTTTGTGTTTATAATTCTGATTCAGAGCGTAACAAAAATAATTTCTAGAGATTACTTGCAATAACTGGATCATCTTCAATCATCGATAGGTTTTGATATATCCCAGAAGAAAGCTCCCACATAAGAAAGCGGAACGAAACCCATATTATTAAACAAATCACCAAGCACCAAGCAATTTAGACCATTTCTGTGATAGTGAATGATATAAGTACCACAAAATACTGCAGAATAATGGTCTACAATGATTTAATTGCCCATATGTACTTAATTATTAACAACTTTCACCTTCATGTGATATACTTACATACTACTTAATAATTACAGGCCATTAAGAGATGACAGTGTCTGTTTAAAAAGCACTCTTATATCTAGGATCGACGATTATGTGATAAATGTATAAGTAGATACGTGCGATGAATATGCATTTTCGCTAATTGATATTTGAATACACGATCGCCAAAGTGAGTGAGCTTATAAGAACGACACGGGCATCGAACTCCGTGTTCCAACGAACTTTCTGACCGAACCGAAGGAAATTGGGAATAATGATAACTCATCCACGGTCTCACCACGTCAAGCTAAGCGTGACATCACAATCTCTCATGTTGCAATCATTTAATAATTTTAGTCTAACCATACAGGTAGATAACGATTAATGAATATTCCGAAGATAGTTAGATGTTTTTGTGAAAGTAACCTAAAACTTTAGAAAAGCCTTTGTGAGCGGAAATATATATTAAAGTAGTAGTACAATAGGGCCTTCAATTAGCCTATTGACCAATGAAGCCGTCATCACGTTATGCTTCATAATTGACGTTACAATACCGAAACATCAATCAAATTTTAAGGCAAATCCAATCATAAATAATTTTAATATTTTGACAATACCCATAGTAGTTTTGCAAGTAAGAGTTATCCAGAAAAATGTTGTGTAATCTACCATAATCGCATCTATATTTAGAATAACATTTTGGATCATTCAATATTTTTCTAGAATAAAGACTTCCTGATAACTTTTCAGATATCAGTCGGGCTACCAAAAAAACAGATTAAACAGTTATCTTAGAATCAATTAATAATTGAAACCTATAGCAAATTATTATCAAATTCCTAATGATCAACCCGCTATACTACCACTCCTTTCAGAATAAGAGGGAAAATGCTATAGTCCCCCAAACTGGCCTAATGCTGGTTGGGTTAGGTAAGTAGTTTTTGTTATTTGAATCAAAAGAAATTGTTATGATTCGTCAAAAGCGACTTTTTGAGATTGCAGATAGACTATCATATCGTTTTCTTCGTAATGTTTGTTCACGAAATAATTACGATCATTCATTAAAATAATTTGATTGATACCTTTGACACTATCAACGCCTTGCCCGCCAACATGAACAGCCCAGCCATCGCCATTGGAATCATGGCTACCATCTTCATCGCTCCTCCCATCATCATCATGCTCATCATCTTCTTCATCTTGCCTCGCCCTGGAATTTGTTTGGTTAGCTATTAGTATTTTAAGTTGATTATCTTGGCCACCTTTGTATGTTCTTTCACGAGTCATTTAAGATTATTCAATAAATATTAAGTGTAAAATATCTCTTTCAGCACTATCAGCATTGATCTCGTTTTTTTTAACTTCATGGGAATTTTCAAATCTTTTTTATACCTAATTATGTTACCTACATGGCAAATTTTCAATTCGTAAGTTTAATAGGTTTTGAAATTTTGAACAAATAAAAATTCTGTGAATCCATGACTCATAAATAGATTAACTTTTCTTAAGAAACCAACAAGTTTGGATTCAGAATAGCTGAAACAACAAGAGCTAATTCCAAATGTCTCCCATTAGTGATAAAGTCTATTAATGCTGTTACTGTTAAAATTTGCTAAGTCACAATTTATCAAACAAATGTTTATTATTACTGCGACTATTATATTATCCTCTAATGTGATCGCCACGAGATAAGTAATGTAAAGTTCACCGCTAAACCCTGCAGCTATAAACTGCAAGATTTACTTAAGAGGAAACTCTTTTCTTTCACTTGGGCTTAGGATATAACCTAGAAACCTTGGTACGAGGTGTTTTGGAGCCATATCGGGTCCTGGTTATCAATCCGTGAAAATACATTAAATCGTGAAACACACAGTTTAAGTCAACTTTTTTGCATGCCTATCAAAATTACCACCACTTCGCACTAAGGAAGTCACCAAATTACATGATCATGTTAACAAAATAAACGACCATCTATGAACAACACTTTGCATTTCAGAAGAAATACTTCCTGGTTTCAACCCTGAAAGTGATGGCATGCACATAACTGTATGCAATAATTTAACTAAATCACGCAAACAAACCGACAAGGTAAATGCTTCGCTTCTTATACTTCAACTGCTAATTAGTAGAATGGATTTCCTGAATATAATTCGAGCTCGCACTTTCATGTTTTGTTAGAAAAATGAAGTTTCCTTGTTAAATAACTAGTTATTGATTTATTAATAGACTTTTTTTAGTGCAGTTTTAATAGAATTTCTGACCTAATAATGCAAGCACATTGATAATTATATTTTATCGAATACACTATTATAACTAAGTCAACACTTTGGATAGACTACTAGATATAGTAAACTCAAAGTTTTTTAAATGCTTTTTTTCTTTGCTGTAAAGAAGAATTTCCACAACTCTCAGACATAACATTTAATAAGGTTAGGTAAATTATTTCTATAAGCCGTTAAAACTATTTAAAAAATATTTTCTCTAGGATAATGTAATTAGTAATGAAAACAAACTATTCATTCCAAATGTTGTTGAATTCCTCAAAGGTTGATTGCCAACCAAATTCTTAACAAGCTTCTAAAAAGTTCAAGATTTCATTTCACTGCTTGTACCCTACCATTTTAATAAAGGTCAACTATTTTACAATAAACAAAAGTAAATCAACATCACGCGGAAAAAGAAAGTTCTTTTTACAACAAACAATAAAGTAAATCGTGGTCATTATATTTTTATGAGTATTACAATAGTATTCTATGAAACTGCTGTTGTAAACATTTTGTAAAAGAAAATCTTATTTAGTATCCAGTATCTTCATAATCATCATATTGCTCATCAACCCTTTTATGATCCCTGCTGGGCAGGGGTTTATAAATGGTTTCATATCAGGCATAATGCGGTTAGACTCCCTTCTAAAATTTAAAATATCTTTCGAGTATGTAACCTTAATATAACGATGATGTGTTTGAACTTTGTTTTGCCAGGAAGCAGTGCCTTTGAAGGGGTCCAGACAACGGTGTAAAATAGCCAGTCATAGTCGTGATGATAGCCATTGAGGCAAATGTGATACTGTCAGACGTATACTGCCACTTCACCAAGCGACAGACGACCAATTAGGATCATCCACACTTTTTTTTTTTTTTTTTTTTTTCTTTATTAATTAAAACCTAATTTGGGGTTTTTATCCACATGGATACGTCAACCCTATCATGCCTTATTCAAACTAGGCTATACACACTATATAAAAAAATTCTGGATCTCCTCACAGAATAAGAAAATTTTAATCAGCGAAGTACAGCAACTAACTGACATAATCTTTTTGCAACGTCTGATTTTGGTTGTGCTAAAATGGTTTGAACTTACCCCACCTCTAATTTATTCAATTGAAATTCAATGATTAAAATTTGCCTTTCATTCTGGTTCTTAACGCAATCCATCAGCAAATGATGCAGATCCTCAACTACATTGCATACACTACAATTCGGCGAATTAGCTTTTTTTATCAAGAATGCAAACTTTGCCGATGGATAGTGTCCTGACTATCACTATCTACACACGTAAAAACAAGGGTGGTAGCTATGTAGATGGTTAATTTGATACCACCGAGCATACTGACTTTTTTAGCCTTCTAGCATTTCCGTCCTTTGCTCTAATCATAAGCAGAAAGTAAGATGAAGCTAAGAATATTATATGGCAACTCAAAACAGTTATGAGAAATCAGTACACAGCGGTTGATGGAGATGACCATATTATAGTTACAACAATTGCTACACATTCTGCAACATGAGGCAGCGTTTGTGAAGATCGTTAAGTACACGATGGTGATTTAAAATAATACGATATCAACGTCCAGTCTCGCTTCATAGTTAAATCGGTGAAAGGTGTCATTTTTGTTTTAGAACTTATGACAGATTCTGATGATAGTGTCTGATTGTGAAATAATTGAGACTAATCTTGCACAGACAAACAAATACTTAGGTTTATTGTTTAGTCTAGTGTTCTAAGCGTGAATGTTCCGATTGAGGTCTTGCGTTCGATTGGTGGGTCGGGCAAGTTTTTATTGAGATTTTCTTTAAATTTTTCAGTAGTATCTCGGAGTTTGGGATTCTGCCCGTTTATAATAATATCTATAGGCTCACCTCCTACTACGTAGGACTGAAAATACAGGTAAACTATGAATGTACACCTCTGCCCAACCCTTTGGGAATACAAGCGTCATCGTATTGTATGTTATTATTCTGCAAATGAATGTATAATCTAAGCATGTTCTCATAGGAACTCGTTAGGTTCAAGAAACACGTTGAAAGGTCAGAGTAAAAGTAGCAAAAGGCTAGATAGAAATTGTAATTTAGTATCTCTAGCTTTTGCGGATAAATAAATCTTATCTTTATGGGATAAAGGTTAGGATTCATGTAAACAAATACAAGGCTTTAAAAAAAAGTCATTAATTATATATTAGAAACTGTTGGATCCGGCAGACGTTTTCCTGCCCAGACTCGATCGTAGCGCTACCTACCAGGTCCAATAATTGTGAATCAATACAACCCAGAGACTCCCTTCAAACATGCTCAATATTCATCAGAATTGGTCAACTATTTTCGAGTTTATGGGAGCCTAGCAAACAGTAATTGTTATGAATAGTAGTGTTTATAAGCGGCATAATATGCTATTTTTATGTTTTAATCTCTTAAATAGCTATCATTACTGTTTTTACATTTTTCTGAGTTTCGTCGTCATCATTGATATAAAATATCACAGTTTTTAAACCTCATTTGTCCAGTAAGTTCACTGGCTACACTATCCTTCAAACCGTAAATAATAATATTATTAGCACAGTATTGCTTAGCGGCAAAACAGTGGTACCCAGATAATCTCAACAGATGAGTTCTAAGTTCTAACTAGAGATGGGCTTCTACCCGGTAAAAACCCGATGTTTGGGTAAATAATATTTTTAATAAATAAATAATTTAATATATTATTATCTCTACATGTACAGTGGGTTATAGCTGTAACCTGACCCACCCTAGGTGGGACGGCGGGGTCTCGGTGGGTCTGTACATTTCATTTTTTTTTATATGTAGACAGTATATTTTTGATAAAACTAATATTGGAACATTAGAATTGCATAATTATTTTACTTTAATTAATGTATTGCCGTGTACCATTTTAAGATAGTACAGAATAGCCGTACAAATGGCAACGCTGTAGGCAAACATATGAAATTATAATGTTATTTGGTTTATTATTTTTTAATTTCTACCCGGTATAAATTATAATTGGGAAGGTAAAAATTGGTATTAATTATTATTTACCCAAAGTTCGGGTTCTTACCGGGTAGACGCCCATCTCTAGTTCTAACACATAAAAATGTCATGGAGGTATTAAAATGATACCATTTTAACACATCAAACATCATAATTATATTGATGCGACAGAAATCCAAAGCATTTGCAATCATTTCTAATGGAAATAGACTCCAGAGACATTGATAATGAATATATTTTCATGTAAATGAGACATGCTAGTAAATCATTCACGCAATTGCTTGAAACTATTTACTGTGGCATATGCAGCTTTAAGAAGATATTAAACTTGGACTTAAACTCTAATTATATTCCACTAGCTGACCTAGACAGACGGCATCTTATCTTAGCTGAAGTTAATAAAATCATTAAGTTTTCTGATATTTCCCAAATATTAGGACCAATTTTCTTAATTTTTCTTTTCGTAACAATCTTCTTTAAGGTATGATTAGATTAGAAGATGATTGAAATCGGTAAAGTTATTCTCAAGTTATGGCGTTATGGAAAACAGGGATTCATTTATATATTCATTAACTTAACAAAATATCTGATTAAGATTAAACTAGACTAACTAAACTATTTTTATTAATAAAAGAAAAAATAAAAAAGGGCGTCAAAAAACTCCTCCGCATCGCTAACAGCCGGGAGGGTACCCAGAAGGCTGGCTGCATTGCCACGTTGTATGGAAATGGTGATTCTTTGCTTATTTATTTATGGAAGATAGACAGATAGTACATAATTGAGGATAAGGTTGACTGAAATTCAAATAACGACTCTGACTTTACATAAAAAAAGAAACGTGTCTGGTTAATCTATGTAATTTGAATCTCCATTCAATGTTTGTTGTCAAAAACAAAATTACACCAATCAGTCTCGCACCCTTGATCCGCGACAATGAGTTACACGTCTCTAGAATATAATTAAAGTTGAAGTGACATAAAACGTCAAAATTTGACATTTGACTATGAATGTGTCACTGGTGATAATTCGATGTAGTAAAGAGCGTGATTGTTTATCTACTGACGTTCAATCAGAGGGCAAATTCGGTGCATAAAAATGCACTAAATATAGTTGGGATCTAGTCTCAATTTCGTAAATGTCAAATGGTTTTTAAATAATATGAAAATTGACCTAAATTAACCAAAATTTTATTTCTAATATTTTTAAATAACCGAGGAAGCAGTAGTATCAGTTTTGTAAATATAAAATAGTATATTTTATCAAACGAAAAACAATGTCAAAGTCTATGTCATGAGGTCAAAGTTGAATTGAAATGTCAAATGTGACATTTACAACCGAAAATATTGATGTACTTATTTAATTTTAGAAAAAAAAGAGGTACCTTTCTGTAGTTGAGTAATTTTGAGATGGTCCCAAAAATATTTACACTTTAAACCTACTACTTATCAAAATGATTCTTGGAAAGCCCCATAGATATATTTCAACATATATTTAGTACTTTTGATCTAGTTTCAGTATTGTAAATTAGAAATAAGTATGAGATAAAAAAAGAAAACGTCCAACTCTTTTAATTAGTGACGGAGATGTCGCATAACATACACACAAATAATACAGTCGAATTGAGAACCTCCTTTTTTGAAATCGATAAAAAAATATAATTACCTTCCTCAACTCCTTTGTTTAACTCCTCTCCAGAAATCTTTGGTAGTGACAGTTGTATCGTCCTAGAATTCGCGAACGCTGCAATCCGATCCCACAACATTTCATTAAGCGCCTCATCTTTGCCCAAATTTCTGGGCAAAACTGCATCAATATCATTTTCATTAATGGTCGGGATATCTGCTGATGCAGCCTTGACAACATCGATGCCATCAACCAATGGTATCACTTCCATCCTTGCCGCTCTATCGAAGAACAATATGGCCTTCTTTTTCAAACAAGGAACGAATCCATTCGAATTTTGACAGTCTTCGTATATTTTACTGAAGTATCGCACTCCATAATTATCTGCTAAGGTTAATGTTAAAAACAAAGATAGTATTAAAACTTTTTGGTACATCGTTGTAATGTTGGTTGCGCGGTAGAGGAAATATGACTGTGGTTGGTTGGGCTGAGCTGCGCAATTTATATGCTATGTTACGGGGGCATTTATGTGGCGAGGTTCCGTTCTTACTCTGTGATAGGAAATAGGGATAGTTTGGTAAGGGTAGATTGGAGATTATTCTTCTTGTGCATACTAGGAGTTAAAGTTATTATAAAAGCGAATAATTCAAAATACAACGTTCTAATTGTATTTAGAATATTTAGCTTGATAAGATTCTTATATTCAAAATGTGGTTTTTATAATAATAATTCAGCAGATCTTAAAATTTTCAAAAATGTGAATTTTCTAGTAAAAGAATAATACGATCTCACTTAACTTAATAGCTTTAAGTGTCCGGTATACTTAACCGGAGGGTCCCACGTTTGACTCCTACCTAAGACCGTGTTTTCTTTTATTCGAAAATTCATATCATTGTGGATATTTCGTATTATATTTATTTAATGCTAGTTATAACAAAAACTAACTAATTCTTAAAATTGTTGACCTGTAAGTAGGTGTAATTTTTCTTTTTATCAAAATTTGTTCATCCACATTTCGCTAGTAGGTTTATTTGGCCACAAAGTTGTATTTTTTGTTGTAGATCACATATAACAAATACAAAAATATATTTTTTTATTGTTTCTTTGTGGCTATAGTATCATCGACCGCAATTGATCTATTGTGATCGCCACTTATTGTTTTAAAGTGTGAACATTAAATCGCTACACCCTGTACCACCAATTGCAAGATTTTCTTAGGGGTGAGCTCCCTTTTTTCATCTGGGGTGTTTTTCGAAGAACATTTGTGGTGTTCAATAAATATTAACACTATACACTTATTCTTCTTCTTCTTTTTCTTCTTCTTTTGGTGCCTCTCCAATCACTGAAGGTTGGCCATCAACTTTACTCTGCATACTTCTCCTTGTCTTTGGCGAGGTGGAACAGCTCAGCAGTACTCGTGACTCCGGTCCATTCACGAATGTTCCTTAACCAAGATTTTTTCCTTCGGCCAACTCCGCGTTTCCCCGCATATGTGGTGTTCAATAAATATTAACACTATACACTTATTAAAATATTATATTCTATTCTGTGTTTCCCCATATGTGCATTGTGCTTGTATATCAGCGGTCTGCATTCCCCCAGAAGGTGAATTGGCGTTTCATCAGCCTCTTCACAATATCTAGAGGTCCGCGTATGTGCTTGTTTAAGGCTAAAACTTTTTTTTTTGTTTTTTCGCAAATTTTTCGTCTATAACAAATTCTAGGTTATTTGTTAATAACATAACATACCATCACTACTGATGTACGTGTACTAATTTACACCCACATTTCGCCGGAATGTTTAGGTCCCATGTTATAGGGGGCGAGCCTATTGCCATTAACCGGGCATAAATCCAGACTCCGAGCTGCTACTGGGAATTTCATAGAAAAAAACAATAACACTTTGCTCGACCTGGGGATCGAACCCAGGACCTCTAGCGTAGCAGTCTCGCTTAGGACCACTAGACTAATGAGGCAGTCATTGTTGTTTTGTAGGATAAGTGATTTTGGTGTAAAATAATTGACAATTTACAACTAAATCTTCTACAATAACGATTTTCAAGCTAAACTTTTAGTACTCAATTTTGAATAAGTTATTGTTGATGTTGCAATTTCTACTGCCATGTAGAGTCGCCAGCAGGTCAAGGTATATAAAACTGTAAAATTTCTCCAAATGATTTTAAACCTTAAACTGTTGGAGATAAAGTACAAAATCAACTGAGAAAATTTGTCATTTTGTGGTAACCATACCTAGAAGGTATAATAGAAGAACAATTTACAAAAATAAAAAAGAACTTGGCCTTAAGCTGCAGTGTCCTGTTAAGGCACTCGTGACAATGAGCAGAATGTTCCTATTTAGGACTCTTGGACAAATTTCAATTCACTGATGCATGTAACTGTCTTAATACTTATCACGTGCTTAAACGGTGAAGGAAAACATCGTGAGGAAACCTGCATGCTTGAGAGATTTTCTCGATAGCGTGTGAAGTCTGCCAACCCGCAGTAGGCTAGCGTGGTGGACTATAGCCTAATCCCTCTCATTCTGAGAGGACACCTGTGCCCAGCAGTGGGACAATATATGGGTTGATGATGATGATGTAATTGTCTCATGAGGGCAAAACAATAGATTTTGCATTGTGTCTACAATGTGGCACTTGACGGGTTAAGCACTGATAATAATGATCATACGATGAGATTTCTCCGATAGCTGCCGAGGTCGCATGGCGGTCATATCACTTAAAAACGTATTTATCATACAAACCGCCTCATTAGTCTAGTAATTGTAAGCTTGACTGCTATGCTAGAGCTCCTGAATTCTATTCCCAGGTCAAGAAAAGAGTTATTGGGATTTTCTATGAAATTCTTAATATCATTATAATAAAAATATAATTAAGATTTTTTTCTTGTTATGCCCTATAACAGGGTCCATAATTATTTACTATTTATTATGTACACATTATGGAAAGCAAATAAGTGAATATGAATATGCAGCTTGGAGTTTGGCAATAGGCTCGCCCCTATTAGGCATAGGCTATTTACATGGGACCTAAACTTACCGGCGAACTATTCGATATTCTTTCGTAAACCTTTGCCATATACCATGGGCGATATTTTGACGTCAATCTACTACTGTATGCGTAGATATGAAATTAATTCTGTAGTAATTCATTGCAGATTCTAATCTGATGTTAGTAAAAGTTAGAAAAAAATAGCCTATTATTTTGTAAGAACGAATGCTTTCACTCATGTTCTGTGATTATATTAACTATTATGATCTTGTCAATGAGTATAATTTAAGTACACGTTCATAATTATCATCAACCCATTACATTGTCCCACTGCTGGGCACGGGTCTCCTCTCAGAACGAGAGGGATTAGGCTATAGTCTACCACGCTAGCCTACTGCGAGTTGACAGACTTCACATGCCGTCTAGAAAATCTATCAGGCAGGTTTCCTCACGATGTTTTCCTTGACCGTTTAAGCGCGTGATAATTAATTTATTAATACGCACATGATAGATAAATGAAGCAGTTCATCAATCGCTTCATCTTAACAAATATTTTAAAGAGGAACGATTTGTTTGTTTTGTCATCGATAAACTCTGAAACTACTGAACGGATTATATTATAATAATTCTTTCACTATTGGAAAGCTAAATCATTTTCAATTAACATAGGCTGTTTAGTATTCCATGGAATAAACAGGAGCCTTGAACTGCCGATAACTCTCTATTCAATAAATAAAATTGGCTATTTTTTATCCGCAAAATTCTAACTGAACTTGGGACCTTCCGTTCGTAAGCAACAATAGGGCTATTACTACTTTCATTACGATTTACAAAGAAGTGCGTAACGAATGTATACACATACATACCTACTTTCTCTTGTATACATTTATAGAGCTAATTGATGTAATTTCCCGTATACGCACTAAAAACGTTATTGTCAATAATAGCTTATTTTTAAGAAATTGTCGTTTAGAAATACAACTTATAAAATTTGGTAATTGTTTTGACTTACTGTTTTTCTGACTCTTGAGCATAGTATTAAAGGCTAGATATACAAAGATACAAAAAACATCAACATCATATCAGCCTATTGCCGTCCACTGCTGAACATAGGCTTCCCCCAAAGAGCGCCAACCATCCCGGTCTTGGGCAGCTCGCATCCATCCGCTGCCAGCCACCTTCTTTAAATCGTCGGTCCATCGTGTCGCAGGGCGTCCCACACTACGTTTGCCGATACATTTATTCACTTACGCCTTATTGCCACAAGGGTAGGTAGAAACTATAGACCGCCTACTTGCTACGACTCTTATACACATATTTCGCTTCTTCCACATTCATACATCTTGCCATACACACGCGCCGGTTACAAGTATTAGTAGTTGTTTTACTGAGGAAAAACGAAAATCCCAATAACACTATATTTTTGTATAGAGTGTATAAAGTTATTTCAGTTATGGAAAAATTTGGCTATGGGTAGGAATCGAACCTGCGTCTTCTGGTTAGGTACTAGACGCTACGAACGAGCGGCCACGAGTCCCACCGAGCAGGTCGAATGTTGACGTCACCTCAAAGACATAAAATTAAAAAATGTGAAGGGAAATTTTGACCTGTCGGGCGGGACTCGCGGTGGTTTAGTGGTCATAGCGTCTGGTGTATCCAACCAAAAGACACAGGTTCAAATCCTGCCCGCAGCCGAATTTTTCCTTCACTAAAAAAACTCCCAATAACACTGTTTGACCTAAACAGATAGACCAGCACCCTTGAAAGTTACTCGCATGGACGTCGTCCGATTTGAAGTCATCACTTTCGTGTCGCGTCGACCCGTTGGTAATGCCCCCAGCCGAACCATTACTTTTTAATTCGCCCCTTAATTATTTAAACCATGATCCAGTCATCCTAAGCCGTCAAAATGGGGGCAGAAATGGGACCTCAGCTAAAGACTATGTCTTCCCGTTAGCTGCACTAATTTGTTCCCTGCCATATTGTCCAGTTATGTTGTCTAGGGTCCTTCGAACCAAGAATCTACAAAAAAAAACATTAAGGGCATATAATTGCTGTACTTTTGTCATTGTAGTGGTAGTGTCGCGCTGGCATGTCTACATGTCAGCATGAACGGGTTGGCTCGACCGAGGAAGTACCAACTACCCTCCAACAGAATGTAGACGTCAAGTAGCAGCATGCACACTGTTGCGTTTCGTACGGTGAGTGTGAAGCGCCGGAAGCCCAGTACCTTTCTCAGTCCCCTTCCTTCGCCTTTTCACCTTGCCCTCCCTTTTCCGTAAAAAAGACTCGGAAACGCATGTGCGTCCATTGTCTTTGGTTTTACAGATGTCCATGGGCGGCGATGAGTTACATTAGGTAGCTCGCTTGATCGTTTGCCGAGTTATCCTACAAAAAAATATTCTTAGACAATAATATGAGGCTCAAATTAAGCCAACAGACGAAGAGCCAAGTGTGACCGTTTGATGTCACGGACGTGACGACATGAAGTTCTGAATAAATATTATAATAACGTGGCCATCATCATCGGTTTAGTCACGGACACCATGACAGTTTTGAAGTGTTTTTACTTTCACCATACACTTTACTATTGACGTATTTTGAGTGCATCTGCTGTCAATAATAAAACCCTATTATAATGTATGTACAAAAATACAAAATACAAAATTTCTTTATTACATAAACAGGTATTTTCTTTACAAAGCAAAGTGTAGGAAGCTCCTTTTAGGCATATAAAAATGCCTGTGCCAGAAGCCCCCGCTCTTCCGTACATTATTTTATACCTATATAATGTATATAAAGTTTTGAGCAAATCTTAACTTATTAGAATGAGACTTAAAAAGTGTGTGTGTTTGTATGGATGCGTGTGTGTGTGTGTGTGTTTGTATGGATGCGTGTGTGTGTGTGTGTGTGTGTGTTTGTATGGATGCGTGTGTGTGTGTGTGTGTGTGTTTGTATGGATGCGTATGTGTGTGTGTGTGTGTGTGTGTGTGTTTGTGTGTGTGTGTGTATGTGTGTTTGTTTGTGTGTGTGTGTGTGTGTGTGTGTGGGTGTGTTTTTTGTGAGTGTGTGTGTTTGTGTGTGTGTGTGTGTGTGTGTGTGTGTGTGACTGTGTGTGGGTTGGTGTGTGAGAGTTTGTGTGTTTGTGTGTGTGTGTGGGTTTGTGTGTGAGAGTTTATAGGTATGTACCTATTAAGAAACAGTCGAATTCGGAACCTCCTCCACATTATTTCCCCACAATAGGTAGATTAAATCTCTTATTGAGGTGGATGTGTTTAAAGACTGCCTCGTTAGTCTAGTGGTTCCAATGGCGACTGCTACGCTAGAGGTCTTGGGTTTGATCCCCAGGTCGAGCAAAGTGTAATTGGGTTTTTCTATGAAATTCTCTGTCGCAGATCGGAGTCTGGATTTGTGCCCGGTGAATGGCAATAGGCTCGCCCCCTATTACATGGGACCTAAAACATACCGGCGAACTGTGGGTGTACATTAAGTACACCTCTGCCTTACCCTTCGGGGAAAACAGGCGTGATGGTATGTTATATGTGTATGTATGTCTGAAAGTGGCGTCAGTAGCAGGAAAGAAGGAGAAAGAAGAAGTTAAAAAGGAATTATTCATCGCGGTATGGGCATGTGATTCAAGTTCACATGAAATAAGCTTTTACAGCGTTTATGAAACGTCATTGACTCTAGTTGCACGGTTCTAAAAAGTTTATCCTATGGAGATGAATCCGGCAAGAAACTCTATGGACTCTCTTATAATAAAAGGTTACATTGTTCAGGAGTACATTATTGGGATAATAGGATGTGAGAACATTGGAGGTTATTGTTATTGATGCGGAGGGATAAAACGCATGTGATTAAAACACTAGTGAATGGAGGGATAGAAGGTGTTTTAAAAAAAAAATGGGTTGTTTGTTTTAAGGCCGATATGAGGGAAAGGCCTGAGGCCTTTCCATTATTGTCCATGTCGTCATCCTCTGATGACAACATGATGGCTGCCAGAGATAAAAGAAGGACAAGAACACGCTGCGATAACCCCAAATAAGTTAAGAAATGGGCAGGAGGATGATGATGATCGTGGATGCATTTTGAAACAAAATTTTACATACACAAACACTCAAATCAGGTACTACATCTCCACAATAAATAAATCCGTAACATCCCTAATACCTGTAGGCAATACAAATATGTGTTTTGCCAGCAAAAATGGGTCGGCTTGCCCGGAGGATCGCCGTTAGGCCCAATCCCTCCACCAGTCTCTTTCTTCGCCTCCTTTCCCTTACTTTTTTTTTACTGTTCATTTTATCTGTGTGTTGTCTCCTTGTCTCAATAAATGTGTTTTCTTTCTTTCTACTGATAGGCAGCGGCTTGGTTATATTTTTGCATTAGTTAAACAATGCTAAGACAACACATCCCATCCATAGCGGAGGTTGCCACTTACTATCAGGAAAGCCGCTAAAGTTTGCTACAGCAATTTTTTAATAAAAACTGCGACCCATAGCTCGGAAGTAGTCCTACAATATCAGCCGCTGTACCACTTATGTCCTCTCTAATATATCTTAATTCTGTATCACGAAAATTAAATATTCCATTTCTATTCATCTCGCTGATCTATGCTAATGCAAACTTCATACATACATAATCACACATTAAACTTCTTAAACACCACTCATACAAAGTACCTATAAGTAAATCTTAATGAAGTTTCCACACAATAAAGTTTATGTATGACCTTCCTAGCACAATTACTTGTATCGCGCACTTTCATGGGAATTAACAGTACACGCGCTGTTGATTATGGATTGTTGTAAGTTCATATAATACTAGCGTATACCCGTGACTTCATCTGCGTGAACTTCGATGGATCTAACCTAAATAAAAAGTATAGCATGTGTTAGTCCAGTACATAAACTATTTTGTGTGCTCAAGTTCTTCCAATCAAATTTGGTGGAGAATCCAATCCAAGATAGAGAAACTTACATAGTGTGTGACTATGTTTGTTTTTCTATTCAAATTTATAAATAAGTAGAAAAAAAACTAAATTAAAATCGGTTCATCCGTTCGGGAACTACGATGCCACAGACAGACACACACACACACACACAGACACGTCAAACTTATAACAGCCCGTCGTTTTAACTTCGGGGGTTAAAAAGAATCCAATAATGTAATAAAATTTTAACTAGCCGATTTCAGTACATTGCAGATATCGTTATAATCTTGTTTGTCTGTCCGACTGTTTTTACGTTTCTCTGCGCATCACGCAAAAACCACGGCTCGGATTGTATGGGCTACTTATTCACAGTTTTATTGCTGGCAGTGTAACTTGAAATCTGGTGTATGTTTAATTTTGAAGCCGAGTTTTACTATGTAAATAATTTTGGGATGCGTTTGTCACTGCGGGCAATAGCTCGTAAGAAAAATAATTCATCATCATCATCATCTTCCTGCCCTTTTCCCAATTTATTTGGTTTCGGCGCAGACTGTCCTTCTCTCCCATTCATTCCTGTTAGCCGTCATTTCATCACTCCATCCCTTTTCCATCATAATCGAACTTAATAAAATCCATCCATATTATCTTTGGTTCACTTCTCCCCTTGCATCACCCCACATTCAAATTACTATTACTTATGTACTTGTCAGAGGCATTTCATTCCTCCTCATGCCAAACCAAGACAAACGATTCCTTTTATTTCTTTCCGTCGCTGTTCTTTCAAACTTCCTGTAATTCATACAGAAAAGAAAAGAATAAAAGTAATACCTACTTAGTTAAGAATATTTTTTTTATATAATTGTACCTACACACAAAAAGAAATTTCAACTTTACCTGCGCCTGTACACCGTATAATTGCGTGTTCAGCTATATAAGTTCCGCCGTATACATCGCACGTCAGTTTTTTTGAATATACTACGCGTAAATGTATGAGTACTTTTAATTCAGATTTTATTGCGAAAGGTTATAAGGTTTAATTTTAGGTAATGAAAAACTTGTATCATCAAAATGATGTATTGATCATAAGTGACTGCTATGCTAGTCCTGGGTCCGATTCGCAGGTCGGGCAAAATTAGTTTTTTTTTATTTGTGACTGGTTAAATTGCTCCCTATTTTAAGGGACCTAAACATACGGAGCGAACCAGCGAACTGTGGGCGTACATTAAGTACACCTACTGATGACTACTTACCATCAGGTAGCTCGCCTGCTCGTTTGCCGAGTTATAACATAAAAAAAAAAAAAAAAAAACACACTACCTAACCATTCGGGAAGTACAGGCGTGATGCAGTCGCACTTACGACCACTAGACTGATGAGGCAGACCACTATGGATTTTTGAGTGGACAATATTGATGTTTAGACTATATTTCATCACGCTCGTCATCAAAAGGACATCACGCACAACCACTTCTTAAGAATACCGCCACCCATTTGGATATTCCAAAATGACTTTGAAATATTTCGTCGTTTATTTAAATAAAAAATCAGCAGTTCCATACATTTTGACTGTGTAGGTCTTGAATCTTTGTAGGAAAAAGTAGTTTTTTTTTATAAACCGACGAAAAATATCCATGCAAGGGTGTCCAGAATCATGTACTGAATTCATGGTAAGCGTTTGTGCATCGATTTCCCTTCTACCCTGTATATAGTTACTACTTACTTGGATGTAGAAGTACCTAATCTCAGGATCAGGAAAGAAATCTCCAAGAAGAGATCACTTGTACATTTTCATCATCCTTCAATCCTTTCTTCAACTATGACAGCTTTCAGAATAACAAAATAAATAAATAAACTTTAAAATTAAAGTTATTTCAACATTACAATAACAAAATAACCATAGTTATTTTGCCATTATTTGTCTATTAGATAATGCCAGTACTGCGAGTTTAGACACCATGAAGCGGGTGACTGACAACCATCGCAGTACTCATTGTAAAAGTTCTTGCGGCGAAGGATAGATGGCGCTGATTTCAAAATGCGTGTGACATACCATCACGCCTGTATTTCCGGAAGGGTAAGGCAGAGGTGTACTAATGTCCACTCACATTTCGCCGGTATGTTTAGGTCCCCTGTAATAGGGTGCGAGCCTATTGCCATTAATCAGGAACAAATCCAGACTCCGAGCTGCTACTAAGCTGAAAAACCTAATAACACTTTCCTCGACATGGGGATGGAACCCAGAACCTCTAGCGTAGCAGCCGCGCTTAGGACCACTAGACTAATGAGGCAGTTTAGAATCCGGCGAATGTTTTTATTATTATTTGTAACTTGCCGACAAGAATCTTTAATTTCTCCATAAAAATAACATATTTTTAGAAGACAGTGTGTAAAGTATATTTATTTATTTGTTTTCCTTGGTTGTTTTGGGAGCAGTGGTTATGAAATTATTTACACGAAGTAAAGCGCCTGTATGGGCAGTTGATATGACCATTGGACTGCCAAGTCAAAGGTCTCGAGTTCAAATGCAAGGCAAGCACCTCTGACTTTTCGAAGTCACGTGCGTATGAATAATTAATTATCACGCGCTGAAGCGGTGAAGGAAGATATCGTGAGGAAATCTGCATGCCTGAGAGGTTTTCTTGACGACATGTGAAGTCTGCCAACCCGCAGTAGGCTAGCGTGGCGGACTATAGCCTAATCCCTCTCGTACGGAGAGGAGACCCGTGCCCAGCAGTGGGATAATGCAATGGATTGATGATGATGATGTGATGATGAAAGCACCTTTCTGAAGCACCAATTCAGAAGTCGCGGCCATTGCCACTGGGCTGTCTGCTTAGCCAAAAAAAAAACAATTGCAGGATCAATTGCTTACAAGTACCTACCTAATCTTCGTGCTCGCGTGTGGGTTATTATGTAATTTATTCAATAATTACATTGATGTCGAGCGATAGGTTATTGCTACCAATTACGAAAGATAAATCAAATGACGACGTGTTTGTTTTCTAATTATTGAATGGATTTACATGGATTAGTTATCGGTTGCGCGTTTATTGATGGATTCGAATATTAAATCTATTCGCGTAGTCCAATCAGTTTATAAGTTGTTTATTTGGAAAAAGCTGAGTTAATGTTGTTGTGAAACTTTGCATTAACATTTTTATTCTTTAATTTTTTAGTCTTTAATTTACAGTTTGTTCGAAATAAGTAAGCCGATCGGAAGTTGTCTGCAAGTGGTTTAAAAGTGGTAAATTTTTATAAAAAGAGTCGGTGTAAAGATAATTAGAGTCGTAAATGTTTCACATTTCTAATTATTTTGTTCACTAATTTCGATACAAAATTTATGTATTAAAACAATTAAACGATTTTATCACCGCGGTTATTCGGAACGGCTAACTTCCGATCGGCTTACTTATTTCGAACAAACTGTAGCCTTAGTAGTAGGCAGGGCGTCGGACTTGCGATCATGTGGTTACCGATTTACAACCTATCCATTGCACTACCAACATGAACCCACTCGTTACACAAGCATTTAGCTTAGCACGAGGAGTTAAAAAGAATACTACGAGTAGTAATGTGCGACCCGACCCGCATTTCTAGTAAGTTTTAAATGATATTGAACTAATAAATATTGAACTAATAAATTTCAATCGCATTCTGTCACCCTGAAAGCCTATTCCATCGTAGCTGGAGTAAAGCTAGGAGGATGATGATTTGATAATTAGAATAGGATTTGATCATTACAACCACACATTTATACCATCACGCCTGTATTTCTCATAGGGTTAGGCAGAAGTGTACTAATGTACACCCACATTTCGCCGGTACGTTTAGCTCCCATGTGATTGGAGGCGAGCCTATTGCCATTATCAGGGCACAAATCCTGACTCCGAGCTGCTATTAAGAATTTCATAGAAAATCCCAATAACACCTGTGGAGAAAAGTGGAGAAAAGCAGGATTTTTTTCATTGTATGTTCGCCAGCACATCAGGTTACCACAAAATGTCAATTTTTCTCAGTTCATTTGAACTTAATCAATAACGTTTTAATGTTTAAAATCATTTTGAGAAATTTGACAGTTTTATATAACCTGATATGCTGGCGATTGTTCATAGATGTAAGTATACAGATGTAGGGCGATATTGAACAGAACCAATCGTCGAGTAATTGAGAGCGAATTAAATTGCATCCCGTTCATGCAGCAGAGCGTATAAAGTTTATGGTAAAATTCAAGATTTACTATACAAACTATTTCAAAGTCAAAGTAACATTTTTGGTTATAGAATAACTCGGCAAATAAGCAGGCGAACCACCGGATGGTAAGTAGTCATCGCCCATAGACATCTGAAATACCGAAGGAGTTGCAGATGCGTTGCCAAGCCTATTTAAGGAAAAGGGAGGGGAAGGAGAAAAGAAGAACGAAGGGACTAGGGGGGCGCTCCACTCTCACCGTACGAAACGCAACAGTTTACATACTGCTACTTGACATGGATATTCTGTGGGAGGGTGGTACTTCCCCGGTCGTGCGACTCTTTTATGCTGGCATGTAGACATACCAGAGAGGCACTACCAAAAAAATAAACAAGTTGTACTCATTTAGTAGCTCCGAAATCACCCAGTCTTAATTTTTTGGTCGACTTTGTACGGTCAACGGCACTATAAAAGGTAAATAGTAGAACTCTTTAAATGCCATTTATTGTGGTCATTGAGACCCAAAAATAAACAATTACACTTTGGACTTCTAATAACAACTACCTATTGTCGAAAGTAACCAACAGCAATTCAACAAGTCAAGAGCCATGCAGATCGGTCGCCTGCAATGTTTGGGAAACTAGTATTGTTTTTAAAAAGCCCAAAACCAATGCAGTGACCTTGACTTTGTCAAATCGCTTCGTCAGCATGAGAGCGATGACTGTCCACTCACACACACAAACCGAAACCCATACAAGCGTGATCTCGACGTGTACATGCACGCCTCAGTGCACGGCCATACGATGCAACGATTGCACGCTCTAAAAGATTTATAGATAAATGCAGTTCCCGGTGAAAATAGATAAATGCCAGTGCACATTTACACAGTCCACATTTCAATAGACGCAAGCGCATACGCCGGACACCGGTCCACATAGAGGGACATCCGCGGTTTTCCAACAAGATGCAGTGCCGCGGTATAGTCCTGTTGTGTTTTTGTGTGCTCTCGGCTTCGGCTGACACCTTCGGAGCCAGCCTGAGGCTTTTGGGCAGGGTGTACGACAACTGTGAGAAGTCGCAGGAGATTGTTAAGTGCTTGAAGATCCAGGCGACGAAGTTAGCAGATAGGGCGGCGCGGATGGACTCGCTGCAGGTCCTCGATGGAATCAGTTTAGTGAAGCGACCTGAAGCTAGCAGGGCATCACCGAATGCTCTACCGGAAGATGAAGAACTTGAATCACTACCATCGGACAAAATCGACAAATACTTACAGCTTGCTACTACAAAATTGATGCAGACTCATCGTGTATTCATATCTCCAATGGATGTTGGAGAAGATGTTGGAAGGTCCCTCACTGAAGCTAGAAGTAAACTAAAGAAGATGATGGGCCCCATACTCGCTGGTGTTGCGATCAAAGGTGGGTTTTTGATGATGGCGTTCAACGCGATAGCTCTGATCGCCGGAAAGGCGTTACTTATCGGTAAGATTGCTCTATTGCTTTCGGCGATCATTGGTTTGAAGAAATTAGTATCTGGTGGAGAGTCCCACGAGAAGACCACGTATGAGATCGTGAAACATCCTCAGGTATCCCAGAGTCATACGTACTCTTCTTCCCATTATGGCAGCGACTTCGACACTACAGGTCCTGGAGGTCATTACAGGAGGAGCGTGGAAGACGAGGCCGCTGCCCAGGACAGGGCCTACAAAGCCTATGCCAAGAAGCAGTAGGTTTTAGAGAATACAACAGGCTTACGACTCCATAGTATTACAAAATTCACAACGACGCGGCATTTTTTATTTGCACTATATTAACCCAAAACATGATTTTGGACCTTATGCAAAGGAATAATGTTTAACCAAAAAATTATATTTATTGTGCTTATTTAAACGACACTAGGTATAATTCCATAAATAAGTTATTTATTCGCTAGCTTAGTCCAATATTTATTGTTATTTAATCAATGCATAATAATTATGATAATTGTAAAATTATAATTTATTATGTAAATAAGATTTCGTACGCGATTTTTGCATGTGTGTATGTATGTTTAGTACATTAGTTATGTAGTATTGTGTAATCGGATGCACCAAATAATAATGATAATAAATACATAATTATACAAATAATAAATTATATAATAATTATTTTAAGACTTTTAGGCTAGTCGACGGGTACTGTGCATTTCTGTTTTCTACGTTTGTCCAATTTTGTAAAAATAGCGAGTAAGTTATTGAATAAGTTATTTATGTTATTTTATTTATATGGTGCTGTTTAGGATAAGTAGTTAATTTATTTGCTATTCAATATTATATAACATCTTCATATCGACATTGACAAGGTGGTTACGCGAGTACCTTTTATTTATTTTATAAACAGAAATAATAATTGCGTACTGTATTAACCCTGTTATTATTAGATAATAATTTATTTAATTATGTAAGTTGTAATGATGATGAAAAATATTCTCAAAAGAAACCAACGAATGACGACCTAAAGAAAATATTAAAACTTTTTGTTTGTTTTATTTTTAAAATTGATAGGGAACGAGAGGTTAATAAATTAGTATGGAATTTGGTTATGTTATTTGTTATTTTAACCCTGACATAATTTTGGGTGGAATGAAATATAAAAAAAAATGCACAATATCTGGAACAAATAAAACGAAAACAAATTCATTTAAAAAAGGACAATGTACCTTCATAACTTGACTGAGACTATCATAATAACACATACCACTGTATTCCCCGAAGGGTTAGGCAGATGTGTACTTAATGTACACCCACAGTTCCCCGGTATGTTTGGGTCCCATGTAATAGGGGGCGAGCCTATTGCCATTCACCGGGCACAAATCCAGATTCCGAGCTGCTACTGAGAATTTCATAGAAAAACTCAATAACACTTTGCTCGACCTGGGATCGAACCCAAGACCTCTAGCGTAGCAGTCGCGATTGGGACCACTAACGAGTAATTCAATTAATACCTCGGCTTCAATGGGAGATAAAAAAATCCACTTTATCTGTAATGAAGATAATTTATAACACGCGAAGATAACATACCGAAGCAAATATTCCGGATGCTGGAAATGGTAATAAGACAGGACATCACAAAGAAGAACACGCAGCTTAAACAACACGTGAATCAAAATATCAAATTTGATGAAGTAAGTATTCTTCTAGTTGATAATTCAATGGTACATGAAATTTATTTAGTAAGTATTTACACTTCGACTGATCAGCAGGCTATTTCGAGTAAAGATGTGGATTTGGCAACTCAAGACTTCGAAGCTAAGTGACGCAAGGTTAAATGGATATGCTTCTTTTAGAGAACAAATAATTCTAATACTTAGTAAGCAAATATTGAGACATTGTGGGGCAATTTCTGGAAACTCTATCCAGGAATCAAATCTAGGTGGAAAAATCTATGTTGCATTGAGTTTATTCAATATTTTTACTATTACACAATCGAAAGAAGGAAGATCATTTAAAAGATACTGAACATATAATGGACAATAAATATCCAAATTTCTCGCAAGTGACGTGACATGTAATTATAGGTAAAACAGTTTATATAGCAATTTATTATTTTCTAGTATCACGCTCGACTGATCAGCAGCATTTGCATGAACATTATTGCTAGCTACAGTTCGTGCATTATCGTAAATACTAGCTACATCACTAGTTATTGTCACAACACTTGTTATTTGTCTTGGAACTGACGTTGTTTCAAATCATTTGAATATTTTTTGTTCTTTTTGTATGACTGATTAATTGATGTGATGGGCAATGAAAGGCAATGAAGGCGAAAGTCAAAGAGACATCCATTGCTTTAGATTTAGGCAGGAAAAAGAAGAAAAACTGCACGAGGTTCATAATTTAAATCTAGATTACAAACATGTCATTAATAATTTTATTTTTCCTAATCTTATTTTTATAACAGACAACAGTAACTTATATTGCAAGTGCATTTTTCACCTCACAGATATAATAATACGTCAACCTTAACAATAATAATAATCTGGGTGTCTTTAAATCACGAGTGAATCGATTTCTCCTAGGCAAGTATCGCTTAACATCAGGCGAACTGGCGGTCAAGCGTAGGCCTATTATGAATAATAAGAAAAACAGATATCATAATCATAATCATATATTTATTGCATTCATGTAGTACAAAGGTGTTACTCTATACATGGGTAGCAAATATATTAAGGTATAGTTGTAGTTTCTTGTAAGATATAAATATTTAGCTGTATCTGGTTTTTTTAAAAAAAGCTTACTAGCAATGTGGGTCGCACATTACTAGTATTCTTGTTAACCCCTCGTACTAAGCTAAATGCTTGTGCTAAGAGTGGGTTCACGTCGGCAGTGCAATAGGTGGATTTCGAACCGGCAACCATATGATCGCAAGTCCGACGCCCTATCCATTAGGCTACCGACGCTTCAGGATTCGATTAGATAGGATATTGATCCAAATATTTGTGACAAGATCAGAGTATGCTCAGTTGAGTATTTTAATTTGATAACTAAATCCACGTGCTTCTAACTAGCTCGTTAAATATTTTACAATTAATGATGTTAGTAGTAAAAACATTGATGTCAGAGTAACGGAAGCAGCTGATACTGAATTATATTCAATCCTAAAGACAGTTGGAGCAAGACTGGACCGCTATGTAACCGTCTACTCTAATAGATGAAGAGATAAGAGTGTTGGTTTGTATATTGATGCAATAGAGAAAACACATTTTGCACATGCAAATAATAAAAAAATGGCTATGTTTTAATTCTAAGACCTGCACCTTTTTTATATAATCTGAAACTGATATTTTTTTTAGTAATTACAGTTGTATCTTCAATTTGTATTTTGGGTTTTTATTTGACTTATTTTACCAGAGAAGCTATGAGAATTTAATTAAACGACGATTAATTAGACCTATTCCTTTTTGTGAAATAAATAAATTTTATTAAAAACATACTATTTCATATCTGCATATTACATGGGAAAAAGGTTAAACAGCTTCTTAAAAACAGCCTCGCTATACAACGGCATTTTAACCCACGAAACCCAGCTAGCTATTAATATGTTCAGATGCCATTATGATTTAATAGCTCAAACCAATAAATAACGAAACTAATAACTACTTACATAAAACTAATAGCTTAACAAATAACATATCAATGACAAAATGAATTTGAACTGAAACTGAAATCGAGGAACTAGATTCATTTGTTCCACCTTACGCAACCAAGCAAACTCGCTAGCAAAACCTAGTCTACGCCAGATATAACTCAAGAATTCTATCAAAGAAAACTGAGAAAGCTTTGAATGTGCACGCAAAATATATCGCACGCGATTCGAACGCATGGCTCGCCGGCATTCAGATAAAAAACTATGAAAGCCACTCAGGTAGTGGTGGCTTATAAATTAGTATAGTTACCAGATTTTTATTTATTTGTTTGGTGGTAATGTATTGTGTTGGAGTAAGATTCAACAGAATCTTTGAGATTTTTCGGTTGTGTTTAATCACTATCTTATCTAAAAATACCTATCGATGCAGTTATCGTAGTTATTGCATCTAATAAAGAACGTTGTGTGACTTCTACAGAAATAAAGACTCAGTCTCATTAATCACGCACACTCGTACAATTTTGAAATTAAAAGTGTCTACTAAGAACTTTAAATCTCTAAGAGAAAATAACCCCGGGATCTTCTATCTTCCTAATTTCTGTTAGTGTTACTTCTGGGTCAAGGTGAAACAGTGTCAAATAAAAATGACATCTTTTCTATTATTTATCTAGTTAACTATTAGAAGAAGCTCTCTGAGGACAGATGGTCCATATAGATAATTAAAGAGATAGAGTATCATATTTCGTTAAGGCGTACTCTTCTACAATATTTGTATAGCGGAAAAGTTCTCATTGCTCGTCGTGGGTGTATCGGACTGTAATTATCACACTTGCTTTCCCATGTCCTATGGTTTCGGCCATGGGACTACATTTGGTAGGACTCCAACAGGCTCGAAACAAGCTAGAGTTCTAATTCTCGAAGATGCGTGTATGACCAATATGTATTGCTGCTACTTACTAAAACTTATTTATGAGGGGCGGTCTAGCTCATCGAAGACTACCGACCGACTTGTAGACAATAATAAAATTTTACTGACGTAAATTAGCTACTCCGATTAACATCAAACTGACCGAATCATTTTTCATACCAAATCAATCACTGACCACAGCTACCAATTTCCTTACAATAAATTATCGTGTTACCCCCTTATTAATAACTTAATGACCAGCAATTATAGTAACGGATATAGCTAGAATGTATCATCTTCATTTATTTGCCAATTGGGTTTGAATCGGAAACTGTTCCTACTCACCGGCCATTTTCTTAGCATTTAGAGCGTGAAATCGCATAAGGAGGATGTAGTTTGTAATAGGTGGGACAGAAAACACTTATTTTCTTTAACCTAATTAGTTTTCACTGGTGATGACAGATGTGATACACATGTGTGGCTAATTAACATGAATAATAACACGGATAATGAGGTTAATAGGTCGATTTTTCATTGAACATGTCAAATTCGGGCTCCGATGTTGAAAACTATTGGATTTTTTATTGTGACTCCAGTACGTTTTAGTAATAAACTCGATTAGACTGAAGCCATGTTTCATTTCTCATACCTTTGTTGACGGTTGATAGAAACCCGAAAATCAGAAACCAGAAATATAATTAGACTTAATCTAAGAACATCTATGATTTTGCCTAGTAGTTGGGCTTGGGAGATAGATGTTAGTCGCTTTGTAGAAAATACCAGCCGTATTTGATTAGACTAGATGTCAGCATCATCAACATGGTACTCGTCATTATTAGCCGGAGCCCTTAGCATCCCTGTGTTGAGTATAAAAAATGTATCCAGTGGATTTCAACATGGTTTGGTAATCAGGAGGTTTGTACTTCGATCGTATATTTTGCAGCTTTTGTAAAAAAAAATAACGTAAAAATATTTTATTTGCATTTTTAATAAGAAATTTCACAGTGCTCAAGGTTATTCTTTTATTAACATCAGGTATTTTGAGAAAATGAAGTCTATAAAATAACTGGTTTGGATCCAACCACATCGGTGAAGAGTGGCAGTGATATTCAAAGATAGGAATATAGATATTATAAAAGAATGATGACTAGAAGGAATATTACTTTAACTATTTTTCTATTTAGTAGAAATTATAATTTAAATCTATCGTTCAGGTTATGAAAAGAGTGGTGACCTAGATAAAGTTATCGATAAAGATACATTGTGACTTAAATTGTGTTCGGGATCAAACAAAATTAGTTTGTGTATAGAAAATAATTAAAAATATACCTGGCGTAAAATTATTACAAAACTGCGAATCAAAGATAGAAAAAAGTAAATTTAAATTTAAAGAAGTTGTTACGGTTGATAATAAATATTAAATTTGTTCTTATGGTTGATTTATCAAATTTATGTTGTTTCATTGTCTATCCAAGATACGACTGTTAATAAGTTAAATTACTAGTAAGGTTCTTATTTTTTTAAATCTACCCAGTGTTAATAGGAGTCCATGCAAAATTCCTATTTCTACCACTAACTTCATCTCTAGAATCAGATTCTTTTTTCGTAACAAATAATCTTTCTAGTCTATTTCTCAGTTCATCGGGAGTGATGGGAGAAGCTGTTGAAGGTTCAGCTGCCTTTTCTCTGTAGTAGTAGTCAGGATGGGGTTGGCGCCGGTAGTAACCTGGAAGAAAATGCTTAATATCATACTCATAGGTCTGAAATTAAGGTTATTAAAATAAGTAAAGATAGTACCTAAGTATAGTACCTAAGTAGTTGATGGTAGTAATACATATAATTTTCGAGGACTTCTTAAATATTAGAAGTACCAAATTATGCCAGCATGCCGATGCAGTTAACTTATATCATATTTGGGATTATTTAGTATTCAATACCAATTACTCGCACCCAAGAGTAAATTCTTTAAAACTAATTTAATTTTATTGGAATAGAGTATTTTCATGATTCCTATTATTAAAAAAAGATAGATAAATAATAAGCTCTAGATTACCAAGCGAATTTCAACTATAAACCAACTTGCAGGCATACGTTAAGCACATGTAGAACTGCTTACCCTGCCAAAGCAACAACACACATTACTCACGTATTTCAATCGGAGGCATTTTCAACTTTAATTCTAAGAAATTAAAGTCCAAAATAGTTAAATTCAAAGATATCTCGTGCAGGCTTTGTAACAGTGCAACGGCAAGAGGTGAACGTACCTATCGGAAACGGAAACGTTGTAAATGTCTCCGAGAGTTTACACTAGATGTCACTAAATAAAGTTTACGGAATGCTTTTATTCAATTTCTGAAAACTGAACATTCAGAAATATTGCTTTAGAAGGTAGACAGAAAAACACTACTTCAGAAAAAAAAACAGCGCTTGTACTTAGTATTTGTTGTAGTGAGAGAGAATATGAATTCTTTAGATTATTTTGGAAAGAAATAAACGCTAACCTGAAGAACTATGATGATCGTGATGATCCTGGTAATGTGCTGGATTTTCATACGCAGTATAGGATGAGAGTGATGGTCCCCCAAAACCACCAAAACCTCCCCCTCCTTGACTTCCAAATCCACTAAACACAGTTACAGCTAGTAGCGCTATTTTCGCTAGAAGGAAGGCTTTTTTACTGGCGATCAAAAGTAAACCCAATAACAAAGGTAATAATGTTGAAAGCTGGAACTTGAAGCCAAGAAGAAATGGAACCAAAAGGTTTCTGGCTAGAAGTCGTCCTGAAATTAACAAAATCAGTTATTAAAAAAATATTAGTTGCGGGTCTAAGATACGGTCATTTACAGAAATGAGCCTAGCATGGAATCTATATCACTAATAAACACATAATCAAGATTTTTATTCGCAATCAATCAATATAAAATGAAATAATTATGATTTCAGAAAAAGATTTTGTCAATTGTTTGGTAGAAGTTCGTAACTTAGTCGAAAGGGAGCGTTATGTCAAGTTCAATGTGGAGCCCAACCTTAAAAGCGTTAAGTTTACTGGTTTCAAGGTGAAATCATAGATGGCACTGACTTTAAAGGCTCAGAAAAGGCTGTTCATGGTAAAACTAATATTGTTTATGATTTGTTTATTTTAGAATCTCCAACAAAGAATGTACACAATTTTTTAAACAGAATATATCACAACTGCTTATAGTCAGTGCACTCCTTCAATTATAGAAGACTACATCAGGCGTACTTAGTAGAAAAGAACTAAACGACTCTAATGCATGACTCGTCAAAAAGGAAATATCAGCGCCATCCAGTTTAAAAAAATGTAAAACATTGACTTGTAAAAAACCTAGTTCTTTGGTAACCTAGTTTCTTAGTCTTTAAAGACCAGAGACTATGATAAATTATATTTTATTTCTGTAAGAAATAAAATATAATTTATCATATTCTTGTACATACCTGTGGATACCTCACCGGGTTGATGGTAAGTCCTATCTTTGATCCTTGGATCCATGACAAACTCAAGTACTCCATTTGCCAGCGTTGGTCCAATCCTCATAACCAATCCAGGATATAATGTGCTGAGATCCCAATGTAGAGACCGCTTGGAGATCAAATTACCTGCATCTTCTAACATTGCACTGTAATCATATTAAAAATACGAAATCATACCGATTTGAAAAAAAAAAGTTTTATTACTAGTCCTGTCTGCATATTTTAGGGAAATATATTTATCAAGTCAGTGAATATAATAATAATTCCTTAAATTTGTGAATAATTAAGCTCGTTCAAGGGTAATTTATTGGAGTAATTCCGCAATTTCAATGAATGTGATCTGTGTAACCTGATTAAAGTGTAGTGCAATTTAATCACATTAATTCCTATAAAATAATAATTGCTTTCTTAAAAAAAAAGAAGATGTGTACTCTTGTATACAAATTTTAGTTCCTATTTAATAAAGGGCGAACCTTTTGCCCTAATAAGTTTAAATCCATTATTAAAATCTTGTGTAATTTTTATTATATCAGTTTTATTACGGTCAGAAAGAAAATGATAAATTTCAATCATGATATTCCTAATTATGTACTAATAATCACAATTATACCTACCGGAAATCCATTGGATCTTTATCAAGAAAAGCACCGATATCCCTTGGAGTTTTTTCATCTCTTACAAAAGAAACACCTGTTGCTAAACTGAAAGCATCAGCTTCATCATACTTATTCAATTTGTTTAACAGCTCTTTACCAAAACACACTACAACTTCAGCACTTCTACGCACACTAATACATTCATTCAAATGGTTATCATCGACATTATTGCCTTTAATTTCTTCACCTTCTTGCAAATCAATTTCTAAAGGTATCACTTCAACTACTAATATAAGTAACAATACACAATCCAAATTTCTTAACATAAACATTTTGAGTTTTTTTATTAGCACATGCGTTATCACTGACACAACTATCCTTCTTACTTCATTCCAACATTAACGAAACTATATCAGATCCCTGTTGGTTATATAGACTTTCCATGTTCTGTTCCGGTGAACTTTGCCATTGTTTTGGTGTTACGGTAACTTCTCACAACAGACAATAGGTGAAAATTCACCGAGGATAATTTGCGAAGTATCTTTGGGAACAATCTCTAATTCTGTTACGGCAATTGCATAATGTGCGTAATTTTTTGGTTGTTTGGTGAAATTACGTATGCTTTGCATGAGATAACATTAGCGGTTGAAGAAATGAATTTCTAGAGTCGCTAACTCAACCAAAATCAATAGTCGATGTAGAAGAACTAATATTATTTCAGAAGTATAGGCATACCATTTCGCTTTTATTCCCCGAAGGGTTAACTAGAGGTGTACTAATTTACACCCACGTTTCGCCGTCCCACATTTAGGTCCCATGTAATAGGGGGCGAGCCTATTGCCATTAACCGGACACAAATCCAGACTCCGAGTGGCTACTGGGAATTTCATACAAAAACCCGATAACACTTTCCTCGGCCTGGGGATCGAACCCAGGACCTTTAGCGTAGCAGTCATGCTATGGACCACTAGACTTACGAGGCATTCGAGGCAGAAGTATAGGACAAGATAAAAGTAATATATAAATATAGGATAAGGTCAAAATACGACTATTTTTTAACAAGTTATAGCTAAATAATGTTTTTAATATAGTAAAATCATTCATCATTAAATAATCACAAAACACGTGATAAATTTAAGATCGAAGATTGTTTCTTCACTAGAAAGGTATTTGTCCAAATTCTTCATTTAGCAAATAGATCAATTGAAAGTGAAAATACAATAGACTTAGTAGGGCTATCTTATAGTAACAAATTCACTTGTTAAAACTTTTCTCTAAAGTAATTACGAACTATAAAATATAATAAGAACTTTACTGTCATAAAACTAATCACGTTAAATTTTAATTATGATAAATAAAACGTTTACTTCAACTTTTACTTTTTAAATAACATTACACGGAAACCATATCCGATAGTAAGCGTTACATATGAAGCCTTTGACCCCACACTGTCTCACAAACTCTGAATCATTTGATTCAGCATAGATATTTCCAACTTACAAAATATTTTCATTCTTATTATTACAGTCACACATACCATATTTGTGTGTAACGATTTTGGTTATTACGTCTCTTTCAAAAATATGGTCACTGAGTGAAAGTGTTTTTTTCTTCTTGTATATCCGTCTCTGAGTAAAAGTTTCTGATGTAATATTTTCGAGTTTTGAATGATAATAAAAATAGATTTCACGTCTTGCCTTAATTTTATTAGCAATAATTAAGACTACTTATCATGGGCTTGAATAAATTATTTCTTCTATTTCGTTTTTTCAGTTTTAGTGGCTTTTCTTCTGGAGATAACGAAATTGGTTAAATCTACACCACTTTACGTTATTCAAAATGAAGACGTCAAAAGAGTGTTCTAGTTGAAATGAAATGAAATGAAATGAAATGAAATGAAATGATGAAATGAAATGAAATGAAATGAAATGATATTTATTTCTGTAAATAGATCTTTTAAGACACTTTTACAAGTCGTTTTTTTTTACATATTTTTTTTAACTAGATGGCGTCGACGTTTCCTATCTGACGACCTCTGAGAAGAAACGTCGAAACAAACTCAGAGAATCATGGTCTCTTTTAAAGTCCAGACAATAGTTATATTATATGCGAGTTCAATGTAGGGTAGTTGTCATCATGATCAAAATGATGATTGATAATTTTGTTATTTTAATTTGAGCCTTTGTTTTTGTATTCATTTATTACTAGCTCATTTAAAACGCGGCTTTCAAAATCGGTTCAGTGCATCCAGAAATTAGGTACCTCTACAACTGTACTGAACTTCAATTTTGAATCCATTTAATTTTGTTACTAATATTTCACATCTTATAGGTCAACTGCATCATTTTGTATTACATCTTTTAAATACAAACCTATTACAATAAAAGGTACAGGTGCTTAGGGCTGCGCATTTTTTCGTGTCTTCAACCTCATTCTTGACCTATGTGAGTTCCGTACATTAGTCATCGACGAGTTGCTTTCGCTGTTGTCGCCTGAGGCCCATCGGCTTTCTGTATCTCATGTATTTTATGTAACCTCCCCCTCTTTATTTTCTCACAACATAGCATTACACTTACAACCAACAATCTTACTAAACACCGCCTTTAAGACCAAAAAACAAGTATCATATTAGCTTGGCGTTATTTTCCCGATATTGTTATTAACTTTGTCAGAGTAAACCACGTCTAGAGTTCACACACCTTTACGAGTAAGTCCACTCCAAGTAATATCACTCAACCTTGTATAAAAGCGAATAAAGTCTAATATCGTACATCAAGTTTTACGGAAAACAGGTATTTGCCTTGTCCATCGAACAGATTTAAATTTACAGCTATCAGATTCGTATTTCGATCACGACCACCTTTATTGTTATTGTAATAAAGTTCATATTTATTTCTTTTAGTTTTTTTGAGATGAAAATTTACATTTCAAGTTTGCTTTAAAGGAAAAGCGTTGGATGTAAACCGGACACAGGAACGCGTGTGAAGTGAAATTTCTTTTTTCTCTCTCTTTTCAAAAAAGGATGTCGAAGGTGCGCCTGACACAAATATCTTTTGATGATGTAGTTAAAATATGCTTATAATTGCGGAATGCGGTTCTAATATTATGTTATGTAGGTGGTATTTGTCATAGACATGCCTATGATGATGTATAGTACGGGATCACCAGGTCAAATATTTTTGATATTTGGAAAATTATTAATGATGAAGAGATTATTAAGAAGTGTCCCATTCAAATATAAGCTATAATCAATATAATCAGGCTTAATGTTGAAACTGAATGTGATTCTGAAGCCTATATTCTTAGAAGGGATTGGCAGAGGTACATTGTTGTACACATACAGTTATCCGGTATGCTTAGGATCCATGTAATAGCTCCAAACTCCGAGCTGTAACTGAGAATTTCATAAAAAAAAACCAATAACAATTTGTCGGGAAAATTATATATCCACATTCTTATTTTATTGCCAAAACAGCAAAATTTTGGACTTGAAATTATAACCAAAAATATTGCTATCCACGGAAATGACTCGAACTAAACGCTGTTAACCTACAAATAGTAAATTACCAGTACTTTCTTTTAAAGTGCTAAAGTTGTCAGTGCCCTTCTGGTGTCCTTGGTCTTGGACAGAAAACCTAACGCTCGTCCTTCCCTACGGTGCTCCTGCACCTAAATATTTCTCCAAGTTCAACCTCTGATTTGGTGATAATTTACAAATTTTGATGTGTTAATAATGTTGGTGATCTTTAAATTTATTCCGATTCAATATTTTTGTTAATCTGAGAACTTTATTTAGGTAGTTTTCACTGATCTGTTAGTGTGATGTTTCGGAAATTAAAAAGAAATGGGGTCGTTCACATCATTCGCCAAATACGCGCATTTAGTCACACCCGTAACTTTCGCTGTCCATTGCCTACATAAAACTGTTATACAACACGTTCTAATTTAATTCGCAGTGACATCCGCATAGTAACTGGCGATGTATTGCAAATTATCAATGGTGTCACTTCACGTGTTCGTCTTTCATTCATATCACTAACTAGATCGGTTACTTTACGCTTGACAAATGCTCTGTTGGGTTTCGTTCTTTTACAGGTAATATCGATAGTAACCAAAAGAGTTATGAGTATGAATGTGGAAAGATGGAGGGGTAGAGGGAGACCAAAGAAAAGATGGATGGATTGTGTGGAGGCAGATATGATGGAAAAGGTATAGTATGATGAGATAACGACTAACAGGGATGAATGGATGAAAATGACAGGCTGCGCTGACCCCAAATGGTTTGGGAAAAGAGCAGGAAGATGACGAAGGTGATGATCGATATTGATGCTTTGCTTGCATGCGTGCTCCTTTGTCAGTTTTGAGTATTTCAGATGACCTACGCAAATGTCTTACTGATCTGGTATCGTCGTGCGTTGTGCGACGGGTAGATGAGCACCCTGAATAATGATTGAGCTACACGATGTATGTATGCATGCAGTCAGTTATGACAGGTCAACTCAAAGCTGCTATGACTCATTATCCAAAAGGCCTGTTTAGATGTTGCCCTACATTTAAAAATTCGCATATCTGATAATATTACTAATGGACTTTAAAAGAGATCATGATTCTCTGAGTTTGATTCGGCGTTACGTCTCAGAGTCTGATGATACAAAATTCCGGTGCCATCTAGTTTAAAACAAATTTAAAACATTGACTTGTAAAAGTGTCTTTAAAGATCTATTTACAGAAATAAGTATCAAAACGGAGACAAAGTAGTCTTTCAACCAGACTTGATACAACTGGATACCGTACGGTGAGTTTGAGTATGACCGCTGAAAGCCCAATTCCTCCCTCAGTCTCTTCCTTCTTCTTTTCTCTGTCACCTTCCTTCTCCTATTCTTCGTCCCCTTCCTCAATAGGCCCGGCAACGCATCTGTAACTCCTTTGGTATTGCAGATGTCCATGACTACTTACCATGAGGTGGCTCGCTTGCCAAATTGTCGCATAAAAAAAACATCGCCACCGCCATATTTGACCTTCCTGTCGTCTTACATAAAGTATGCTAACGCAATGAGTGCAAATCGAGAAAGTGTCAAGTGTTCAGGATGTACCATTACGTGTATTATATTTGCTAATTTTATTGCTTCATACATAACTGACGTTATTTGATTCGGAAGTTTATATTTAGCAATTCTGTTCCCATATTTTTGAATATACGTGTGTTTGTCTGTATGTACGTTATATGTTTGTAGGTACGGATGTACATATATACGCACGGATACACATCAAGCTATACAAATCCAGTTTACGCTGGCCTCTTATTGTATAGGAAGTCTAGACAATGCGAGATCAACTTAAACTGGATTTGTATAGGTTGATTTGTAGCCGTGTGTACGTAAGATCACACATAATAGGGTCTAATTTTTTTTCGCAAGTTTTTCTGTCTCTTCTTTGATCTATCTCAAAGTGAAAGCTTAGTGATATGACCATTTAACTACCAAGGTTGTTACTTTTCGCAATCATGCGTATATTAATCACATACCTATGCGAAAATTTACCTTTGTAAATTCGTCGAGAAAACTAAGCGCCTACGTAGTAGTAGAGCCTACTGATATGTCTACATGCCAGCATAAATGGGTCCCCAAGACTGGGGAAGTACCTACTACCTCGACGTCAAGTAGCAGTATGCATACTGTTGCGTTTCGTACGGTGCGGGTGGGGCGCTGGAGGCCCAATTCCTCGCTCAGTCCCGTTCCTTCTACTTTTCTCCCTCCGCTCCCTTTTCCTTAAATAGGCTCGGCAACGCATCTGCAACTCCGTTGGTTTTGCTGATGTCCATGGGCGGCGATGACTACTTACCATCAGGTAGCTCGCCTGCTCGTTTGAAGAGTTACTCTATAAAAAAAAGAGTCACTAAGAGGAAACCCGTACCGAACTGCGAAAGAGTTTAAAGGAGTTTCTCTCTTTCCTTACATCTCGTCCTCCTAGAGTTTTCCTAGTTATATTGGAGTCGGATTCAAGTCTAACCAAATGCGACTGAATATCAACATTTTGAACATGAAGCGCCCTCAGATCAAATAAAAAGTTAAGATGGAAGTTTGCGAACAAAGAAGTGAGGCGAGCTTTCGACAGCTTGATAGCTCGACTGACAAGATAAGGCGTAGTTTCGGTATTGTTATATAGTGTAAAATTGTGTTTGTAAACGGCTAGGCGTAGTTTTAGCCGGCCTCACTTCTTTGTTCGCAAAGTTCCATCTTAACTTTTTATTTGATCTGAGGAAGCGACAACAATTATTAAAATAGTTTCATTGCAAAATGCCTACTTATCCAGATTTTTCCTTCAATACAAAATGTAATGTAAAATCTTATTATGTGACTGCCTCATTAGTGTAGTGGTCCTAAGCGCGACTCGAGGTCCTGGGTTCGATCCCCAGGTCGAGCAAAGTGTTATTGGGTTTTTCTATGAAATTCCCAGTAGCAGCTCGGAGTCTGGATTTGTGCCCGGTTAATGGCAATAGGCTAGCCCCCTATTACATGGGACTTAAACATACCGGCGAAATGTGGGTGTACATTGGTACACCTCTGCCTAACCCTTCGGGGAATACAGGCGTGATGATATGTATGTATGTTATGTAAAATCTTTTATTTTAAAAAAAAGTGTCCATGAAGTTTTTAACAGGACTCAACTTTTTGGAACCGTGCAACTAGAGTCAATAACGTTTCATAAACGCTTGTAAAAGCTTATTTAAAATAAAATCATTTGATTTGATTGATTTGAAATACAATTTAAAAATAGTTGTCTCTATCTGGGTTTTGAGATGGGTCAGTCCCGTTGTTACTAGCATTGTATACTAGCTATACTCGTACGTTTCTTTTCATTTTACATATCACTCAAGAATAATGTAGCTTTCTATTGGCAGTTTTTTCAAAATCGGTTCAGTAGATCCAAACATTAACTCCTACAACCTCACAAACTATATAAATATATAATATAAGTATAGATTAGTGAAGTCCCTTAGTTCCTAAGTGCGACTGGTACGCTAGAAGTCCTGCGTTCAATCCCCAGGTCTAGCAAAGTGTTACTGGGTTTTTCTATGAAATTCTCAGTAGCAGCTCGGAGTCCGGTTTCGTGGCAATAGGCTCGCCCCCTATTACATGGGACCTAAACATACGGGTGAAGTGTGGGTGTACATTAGTACACCTCTGCGTAACCCTTCGGGGAATACAGGCGTGATGATATGTTATGTAGTGAAGTCCCCCATCACTCAAGGCTTGCCCCCTGATAAAAAAAAAACAAGTCTATAAATCCCCTTAAAAATTGCATTAAACGCCAATACATCACCGTGCCGTCAGTGTATACTGTAATAATCATTCGCGTGCATGCTCATCTCATATAACTTGTTAATGCGATCTCGAGCGTCCCACATACGAGCAACGGCACTGATCACGTTATTATAAAGCAAATTGTACATTCAATTGAATATTAGGTTTGCTCCATTGAGATTTTTTATAACGGTTTTGGAATAGCTACTGAAGTGAACTGAGGTGGGCGTTTCCATTGATATATTAAAACAATGTAGTGAGTTATTCGTGACTTAAAGCAATTACGTTAAAATACAATCTTTATTTCTATGTGAGAGTTTATTATCGTTTTTTTTATGTTGCCTCTTTCGTGTCCCACTGCTAGGCAAAGGCCTCCCCTTACTTCGTCCAGGATTGTTTATCCTAGGCTTCTTTATACCACGTTGGCAGAAACCGATCGAGATGTGATTGAGATTGAGAGATTATTTACGATATCCCGTTTATATCCTTAATTAACCAGATAATAAAGTTGCAGATATCGAAGAAAAACTAATATCTAGATCTTTATAACAGCACCCTATTACGTACATGGGACCTAAACATACAAGCAAAATGTAGGCGGGGAATGTAGACGTGATGGTATCCTTATTACAGCAACAAAAGCCAAAACAACAATCTTTACATTTTGTCTGTCTGTCTGTATGTTTGTACACGCATCACGCAAAAGTACTTCACGAAATTTATCATAATAGTCAGTCAGCCGGCCAAATGATACAATAACTGACAGATTTGATCTGTCTGTCAAAAATTACGAATTCCAAAGACATCGAATGTAAATTTTTGTCACAAAAAATTGCAGAATTGGGCCCAGGTGTGAAGTACCGTCTCAGCATGTCATGATCGTCAGAAAATGGACTAATGACGTCTAATTAAGTCCACACATGTTTTATGCCTGTTTACAATTATCAATCAATCAATTCAGAATAAATTGTAACATCGGAGAGTAATTGTTTCTTTTTTATTTCGCGTGACAGATGTGTTTATTAGAAGTCGTCGAAACTTTGTATTGCTACTTTGTATGTGCCACCGTATAGTACTATTTAACATAACATAACAGACCATCACGCCTGTATTCCCCGACGGGTTAGGCAGAGGTGTAATTAATGTTCACCCACAGTTCGCCAGTATGTTTGGGTCCCATGTCAAAGGGGGCGAGCCTATTGCCATTCACCGGGCATAAATCCAGAATCCGAGCTACTACTGAGAATTTCATAGAAAAACTCAATAACACTTTGCTCGACCTGGGGATCGAACCCAAGACCTCTAGCGTAGCAGTCGCGATTGGGACCACTAGACCAACGAGGCAGTCATTAAAATTAACTTGTATTATTATCATCATATCAGCTGAGGTCCACTGCTCAACGAAGGCCTTCCACAACGAGCGGTTATATGCCGCGTGCATCCAACGACTCCTAGCGACCTTTGCCAGGTCCATCTTACTCTCGTTCGTCCCACACTGCATTTTCTGGTGCGTGGTCTCCACTCGAGAACCTTTCGGTATCAGTTGTTATCTATATGCCGCGCCCACTGCCACTTAAAGTTTAAAGTTTATTTATTTCCAGAAAAAAGAAATACATGTTAACACAAATTTTACAAAAAACAAAAAAAGAGTTTTTATAATAAGCTGACTTAGATATAAATAAGTAAAATTGTGTCCATTTGTTAGCATCTGTTGCCGAACTAGGTTTATCGCCTGTATTTCGGCCGCAGCGCCTCTAGCCCTCGGATTTCGTTCACATGCAGGTACAATTAACAGCTTACGATTTTTAATACATAAGTATATGTTTCTAAATGCTTTATAATACTTATCAAATATAATAAAACTAGTCTATTGTTAGAATGTGTAGTTGTCCTCTTTGTGAGTAATATGGAGGGGATGAATGTATGTGTGTAAGAGGGTGTATTTAAGAATAAGTACCGTGACCAGATACCAGATATTCATATAATTATAATCTATTTATTGTAATATCGTCAATAGATTTTCTGTTTCATCATATGAAAGCTTCCAAAGCCAGTTTGTGACGGTCTTTTTAACAGCACTTTTATTCATTAGGTGTATTTGTAAGGTACTTAAGCTTGCTAATCCTTTAACCTATGGCGACAACTTTGGTTCTTCTATGGATCTCCTCATTTCTGATTTGGTCGGGTAGAGAAATGCCAAGTATAGCTCTCTCTATAGCTTGCTGAGTGTCCTTGAGCTTTCTTATAAGACCCACAGTGAGTTATCACGTCTCTGTGCCATACGTCATCACTGGTAACACACACTGGTTAAAGACTTTTGTCTTAAAGCACTGCGGTATTGTCAACGATAGTACGTTGCGAAGTTTTCCAAACGCTGCTACCCAGCCAAGTCGGATTCCGCGAGTGACCTCTTTTTCGAAGTTGGACCTACCTAATTGAACGGTTTGTCCCAGATTAACGTACTCGTCAACAACTTCAAGAACAGAGTTCCCAATGTATATTGGGATGGGCGCGTCATAGGCATTCGACAATTTTTTTGCCTTGCCCCTGTTAATTTTAAAACCCACCAACAGGTCGGTCTTTGGGAAACTCTTTCGAGGTTATGCCATGACTTCGATATCGTCGGCAAATGGAAGGTGAGTGATATATTTGCCACTTATGTATTCCGAATCCTTTCCATTTCAGAAGCTTGAAGGTACGGTTGTCAGGTTTTTCAAGCTTCTGATTACCATTAACAATTGTTATAATTATTAATCTCGATGTTCTAAGAATAGTCCAACACTTATGGGAAGATATCGAGAAAGTGACACAAAATCCTTTTCCCGGTCATCTGGTCAATAAATTGATACCAAATAGATGTTCTCTATAATTTCAATCTACGATGGACCGAGATGCGCCTCGTAACAGTTAAGTCATGATACCAAACTGTTTTAAATTGAACTAGTGCTGGCGTACAGTTGAGAAAAAAATATCTACCAAATTGAGAATATTTTGTGATAGAGGAATTATTTGTTCTTTTGATCTCTAACAAAGTTGCAGATATGATATACACTTGGACCTTCGAACCATAAGTGAATAAGAAGAAGAACCACATTCACGTTCAGTCATTGAATCACATCATTTGCCTTTTATTTTGTACAAGTCTCCACTCCATTGCCATTCTTCTAGTCAAGAGGAAAGAAAGAAATTTTGAGTTAAACTGATCTTCAAATTAGGGAAGAAAGATTACGAAGGAAGGAGAAACAATATTTTCTTTTAATCACCTAGGCGTGTATACAATAAATAAATATTTCATGTTGTGGTTAAGTCAGTGATTAGGCAATGATGATGATGTAAAATTTGGCCTTAATTAGATTTAAGTCGTCAAGAGTGGAAGAAGAACAGAGAGGCCTTTGCCTTAAAATGATAGTAATGATGTTTGCAATATTGTTTTATCAAACGAACCTTATTAGCATCAGTACCCGACAGTACCGAACAACATAAATGCATCGTTGCATCCCTCTCAGCGATAACCAGTGTACCGTGACACTAAGCGCATATAAACGCTACCAATGTTCTAGATATACACAGTGTCCATATAGCCAACGTAGTGCAAACAACAAACATGGTAAAGTATCTCCTGATATTGACCCTGGTCGCCGCTGCTGCAGCCAGAACGGCGACCACCACACAAAACAAGTTAGAAGCTCGAAGCTCAGACGACAACATATTAGGCGACCTTAAATTAGCATATGAAACCTACAAAGACTGCAGCGGGTCTGACATTTCGCACTGTCTCAAACGAAAACTAGCGAAGACTTTGAGCAGGCTGACGAAAGCTGAGGAGTTGGACATCCTGAATGGTGTGACGATAACTAAGGATAAGGATGTGAAGATTGTGGAGACGGAGGAAGCGATCCCTAGGGGGATGGACGAAGGGTCGCTCAACAACCTCATTTTCGACAATGTCGTTAATTTTATGAGGTCCCATACTTTGCAGGTACGGAGTTTCAATATCTTTTACCTTATATTAATATCGTTTAAGAGCATATTTCACGTGGATTGAACATTACTAATGGCCTAAAAGCCGTTGAACACAATATTATGTCGATTGATGTTTGACAGAACGTAACTGTGCCTAAAACTGGTCAAGAAATTAGTGTATACTAAAGTTTAATATCATTAACCACAAATTTACAATCAATTTTAGTTGAAAGATGGTGAAGATAACAGAAATAATAGTTGTCTGCCTAAGGTTATTTTTGGATTTGATAAAATCTAAAAACTTAATTCCTTAAATAGTTGGAATCCAAGAACTTCAACTTGAACTTATTCAGAATGTTGGATAAACCAGCGTCAATTAGCGATGGTGATAACCTTACAATGAGATATAGGTTGGGAAGATATCCTGCGTCTATAAGACGTATCTTCTCTTTAAAGTGTATATTTGAAATCTTCTATTTTCTACCGTACAGCATAAAAGAACTGGCTTAACCCGGCAAATGTAGTTTGCATACCAAGTGTGCAAAAAAATTTGCGTTTTTTTTTATCATGGAAATTCGTAAAACTATATTTTTCCTGCTCTAATTTGCAAAAATTGTAGGGAAACGAAAAGGATGGCAATAATAGTCATATATGCACCTACATACTGCACATTTTTGTATAGGTTGCATTCTAATCGTGGGAGAGGTTAAGACGGTTCTAATACTATCGAAGAGTAAGATCATTCAATTGTGCTTTCCTTAGGTAAGTATTATTAACTTAAACATAGTTCCTTGACTGGATCTTACTCTCACATAGACAACCAACAATCCCTGCAATATTTAGAGATACGGTTGTATCTCTTTGTTACCTTACTCGTGACAGATAATTATTCACTTATCTCAAGGGACATTAAAGTTCATGCCATGCCTACTGAAAAATTCGGTTTCTCAGTATAGGAGTTTCTTGAATTTCACCAGCTATATAAGGTTTTTGCCTTTGGATACTCATCTGCCTTACAAAGATAAGCTTCAGAATAAGAATCAATATACATTGCTTCTTCCTATAAATAAAACTATTATTTACTGTCATCAGACTTTTGCTATTAAGTAACTGTTTTTGTTAAAGTCACTTTGTTAATCTTTTGATGACACTGATGAACTTTGTTTTCAACCTAGTTTACCTTCTAATTTTTAGGGGTGTCAAATTTTTATATTTTTCTACTAGTTACAACATCAACTGGTCATGCAACAAATTACATACATGGTAGGAAATTTACGATTTCATGCACTAACCACAATGCTCTATAGTGAATTGAAGCTCCGTATACAAATAGAATAATTGCATATAATTGATAAGTTACTTCACATTCATTCATTGTTTTCATATGACATAACACTGATTACCGGTTCACTTATAGAGCTACAATAGAGTAATTATTATTCATATAACACTCTTGATATACCGTAAGTAATCCTATATTAAGAATGCATTAGGTTACCACTGTGTATTGTATATAAAAAATCTGCTTCTGGGTTTCATATAATGAGTAGTTTCTGCACTCGAGATGACATATTATCTTCTTCATCTTCAATCTCTTTCCAAAATTTAAACAGCAACTATTCTTTTCGCTTAAAAATCAGTGTATTTTAAATTAATTTAAAATCATTTAATAGTTTGTTGATCTTCAAACGATTTTCAATTCTGATTTAGATTTCACTGTCGGCCTTTTTAATGTTATTCATATCGAAAATTCTTAAATGATCTATATTAATCGTGTCATCTGTATTTCATTGCATCATTCAGTTTAGTATGATATCACGACTATTTGTAAACTTAATAATAATAAGCGTTATCTTTTGCCATTTAATGTTGGATGTAGTTCGCTTCATAAACACGCCGTCTCGAACGATTTTGGTCCATGCAGTCCTTTCCCCTATTCAATATTTTAATATATTTGTGTACCTTAAGAATTTATTTTTTTCCTTTATAGTTTCAGTTTCTTATCAGAACGTGTTATTCCGTTTCTTTCATAGGTACCCTGACGCTTTTTTCTTATCCAAATAGTCCTTTACAAGTACAAATATATAAAAAGACGAAGATTCTAAACATAGATTTTTTAGCTTCTATTGATCTAAAGACGCCCATATTAGTTTTTCTTCATATGTATAATGAACAGACATTGCCTGTTACAATTTAATTAAATGGATAAGCTGCTACACGTATTTATGAAATTTTATGGTTTTGGTAATAAAAGTTAGTTGGTAAAGCTTAGAGTAAACTAAAGTTGTCTCTATGTACAGTCGTTAGCACATCAGGTTATACAAAACTCCAAATGATTCTAAACCTTAAAATGTAATATAATATAATATAATTTTTATTCGTAAAGTAGGACCAGATTACATTTTGTAATAATTTTAGCACAGGCATACATCGTTTCTTAATCTAGTTAGTGGGTGAAGTACTGTTCTCCTAGCTAGGCTACAGTTTAACCTGTGTTAAGGAGAAACAGGTTCGATCCCTCGATATGGTAGAATTACAGCGTGTCATATTTCGAAAACTTTACGACCAAGATTTAAAATGTTGATACTTTAAGTTCAAATCAACTGGGAATTTTGTCATTTTGTTGTAACTTGCGCTGGCCACCGTACCTGTCAGTCTGTCCTCTTTCTAACTTGTTTACGTCGTTACCACAAAAAATACTTTCGGAACATTTAAATGCTCTTTTATTTAACTGCCTTATCATTCTAGTATTCCTAAGCGCGACTGCTACGCTAGAGGTCTTGAGTTCAATTTAAATGCTCTTTTATTTAACTGCCTTATCATTCTAGTAGTCCTAAGCGCGACTGCTACGCTAGAGGTCTTGAGTTCAATTTCCGGGTCGAGCAAAGTGTTATTGGGTTTTTCTACGATATTCTTAGTAGCAGCTCGGAACTTGGTAATGTGCCGGTCGAATGGTAAAAGGCTCGCCCGCTCGTCTCGCTCGGACCTAAACATACCGGCGAACTGTGACATTAACTACACTTTTTCCTAGCCCTTCGGGATATACAGGCATATACTTAAATTAAAGGCTATTATTACACTCCTAAGCTAATCATCCATTATCGATTCCACACGACATTGTACGTTCCATTCAGCAGAGGGTAACGAACTGCCCACACAGCTAATGATAAAGCGATAATTATTAACTGTTACAAAGTGGAAAAGCAGTGGCAAATAGCCCACCATTCATTATAAGCCTACTAGGACAGTCTAAGTATACCCAATCAGTGATAGTATCATTAACGGGTTAAGCGAGGCTATAATCAGCGGCTATAATGTTTTGAACATTTTAATTTGTGCTTATGCTCTGTCAGTTAATGTCTTGCGTTGAGAAAGCTCATCACGTTCGTCATTCTTCAGAGTACCTAGTATTGTGGAAGTTCATAGGTACAGCATGATTGATATTAAACCTAAACTAATGCTCTTGAGCATTTGATCTCTACAATAGTTTTTGAAACCTTAACGCCATCTACAAATAGACCACGATAACAATGTCATCAACCCTTTTATTGTCCCACTTCTGGAGACGGGACTCCAGGAATTACATTTAACCGATATGTTTAGGTTCCATGTAATAGGGGGCAAGGCTATTGCTATTTAACCGGACACAATTCCGAATTCTGAGCTGCTACTGAGAATTTCATAGAAAAATCCAATAACACGTTGCTCGATCTGGAAATCGAACCCAGCACCCCTAGCATAGCAGTGGCGCGAAGGACCACTAGACTTATGAGGTTGTTAAATATATATTGTTTGTAAAACAAAAAATAGGTCCGTTTCTAGACATATTGGCCAGTGTCACGCAGAACTTTAAATACACATGATTATCGGAAACAAGGACCACTTCGTTTCGAAAAATTTGTGATTAGCATACAACAACATAATTAACTAAGGCAACCCATTTGGGGCAAGCATACCGACAGCACATCCTAATGAACTTTGTTTTTTTATGTTTACTTCTCTTTAATCTGTGTTGTACGGTCCTTTCGTAATATAAGTCCATAAATGTGGTTTTCTTTCTTTTTCATTATTTGTCAAATAGGAATTCAAATCGAAGCAACGGTACGGGATGACCACAATGACCACTTCACCAATCATGTCGTCAAAGTTAACAAAGATCCGGCTCTCTCCACAATAGCGTGACGGTCCAATCTCATATAGCAATGCGTAAAAACTGCATACCATCCACCAACGCAGTGTGACGGCTTTCCCGATGCATCTCATAATTGCATTCAATTAGAGCATCTTCACTTTTTGCTGGACACACTCTATTAAGTAGAGTTTCTTCTAATTGGCCTGTGCGTGATAATTGCTATGCGTAGAGAAAATTCTAATGGGTACTAAATGGATAGAGAGCACGGTACTGCGTGTCATTTATATTAATAAGTTTTAATTAACAGCACAAATAGTTAAAGCGACAGTTTGATGGGCAATTAGTCACTTCAATTTTGCAATTTTTCATTATCATCCTCCGCACCTGTTCCCATTTATATTGTAGTTGGGATTTTATGCGAGACGACTGTCATCCGATAACGATTTTTTAAAATGTACATTGTCTTTTAAAATTCGCTGAATTAGATTATCAAGAATACCACTGCTACTAACATTACTAATAATATTGTTGTAGCTATTTTCTACTACTAGTTAACATTGCTTATATTATTATTGTAGATTGTTTTTGTTAGAATTAAATAATAATATCTTGATTAGTGAGTGAATTATTACTTCTCTGACGTACATACCTGGGATCTCGAGAAATTATCGGAACCTATCACCATTTATAAACAATATTGTTTGTGGGTTATCTAAGATGTTTCATCTCAAGAATAAGGTCATCGAGATGAAGATAAATACAGTAACAGAACTGAGTATCAGATAATCGGACCAAAAGACCAGGAATACGGAACCTTTGAATATTTAACCAATTATTTACATAAAAATGTAGTAGCTTGGAGTACTCAGCTTCAGTTGCTCTATAAATAAACTAATTGGTTACAGCATGTCGTTGCTTCATTTTCTTGGTCCCTTCTTGTTACTAATTTAAAGATTTCTTTCTTCTAACAATAGCCAAGGGTCAAAGTTCATCAATTTGAAACAAAAAAGGTACTACCCAAAAGTGCATTGTTATGTTTTTCTACAATGAATGAAAATAGTAGTCGATTCGATTTCGGTCGAGCAAAGTATTGTTGAGATTTCCTATGAATTCCTTAGTAGCAGTAGCTCGGAGTTTGTGTACATTAGTACACCTCTGCCTTAGCCTTCGAGGAAAACAGGTGTGATGGTATGTTACGTTAGATATTTAATTCTAGGTGGTATTTTCTATTAGCTTCTGAAAAGAAACGCCGTATGAAGCTTGAAATATCTTGCTGAGCTTTAAAGACAAATAATTATATCGACATTTTGAAAAAAAAAAAAATTGTTAAACTGTTGAGTAAAGACTTGCATACATCAGACTGAAAGCTTTTCATAATGAGAGACATATTATAACATACCAACACGCCTGTATTCTCCGAAGGGTTAGGCAGAGGTGTACTTACCGTACGCCCTCAGTCATCCTATTTCCATTTACCGGACACATATCCAAGCTCCGAGCTGCTACTAACAATTTCGTAGAAAAATCTAATAACACTTTGTTCGCCCTGGGAATCAAACCCATGAACTGTAGGCAGAGACATACCATTTTTCAATTGTTTCATGTTCAAATAATACCTTCCGCAATTTCATAGTGCATGTAGTTTAAAGGAAGCTAGTGAATTATTGTCTTTAATTATACATTTGATTTGAGTTACAAATTTATTCGAAATCGTATTTGTGTTCTTGTCGTTATTATGAGTAGCTTAATAATGCATTGCTAGCCTGAAATGGTGAAACGTCATTAGGTGCACGAAATAGAAAGAAGGAAATTTATTTCAGACATACTAAACATATCATCACGCCTGTATTCCCCCAAGGGTAAGGCAGAGGTGTACTATGTACACCCACATTGCGCCGCTATGTTTAGGTCCCATGTAATAGAGGACTATTGCCAATGATTGGAAACAAACCCAGACTCCGAGCTGCTACTGAGGATTACATTAAAAAAAAACCAATAACACTGTTCTATCTGGGAATCCAACCCCAAGACCTCTAGAGTAGCAGTTGCATTTAAGGCGCACTTGTATATTGATCCACATTTATAAAAAAAACATGTTTCTCTCAATTCTAGGTCAAATTCCCCACCGATGATGGATCAGACGCGCTGACAGAAGACCAGGGACGCGGTAGAAGAAAGAAAATCGCGCCGCTTCTAGCCATCCCTCTGCTCATTGGAGGGATGATGGTTCCACTGGCCTTCGGAGCCCTAGCACTCCTGGCTGGGAAGGCACTCATCGTGTCGAAACTGGCACTGGTTCTAGCTGGTATCATTGGGCTGAAGAAACTGCTGTCTCCAAGCGGGGGTGGACATGAGGCTCACGAGGTGGTCGTGTCTGCAGGACACGGTGGCTCTGGGTGGAGCAGGTGAGGTTCCAGAAATAAATATAATAAATTAGGGAGGGATAAGAGGGAATTATAATAGCAATAATAATTATAACGCAATAGAATTGTACACTATTACAAAAGAAATACTATTTAAGAATAGTGCGTTCCATTGTTGGAAAAATTTCTCAGTCTCTCTTCTCAGTTAATATTTAAAGCGGCGCTAGCCTAATGGTTAGAGCGTCGTCCATGATGTGGTTACCGGTTTGAAACTCACCTATTGCACTACCGACGTGAACCCACTCGTAATACAAGCATTTAGATTAGTACGAAGGATTAACAAGATTACTAGTAATGTGCGACCCACATCGCTAATAATATATATATATATATATTTTTAATAATCTCTTGAGATCCAGAGTGTGCTCTTGATCCGGTTCCTTTGATCCGATCAGTGTGACTGAGAACAGAAACTTACATTATCATACTGATATTTATTTATTTTTAGCCGACTTTATAATTTAATATCTAAAATCACAGTAAGACTTTTAAATTTATTTCGGCAATCAAATAATAATAGGGATTTATATGCGTGAGCGCGCACTTGAACAGATTAAATTGGCCGATAAAAAGGTGCAGTCGAATCTGACTATCAATCGATCTAGTTTGTTTTTTTTTTTTATAAAATGTTTATAAAATAGTTTGTTACAGACCTTTTACATTTAATTATTTTTAATTTACCAGCGTTGCGCAAAGTGACCACCTCGAGAGAAATGCCGGGGGCAACTCAGGGTTAGGATTTTTTAATTATTTTAGATAAATATAAATAAAGAAAATATAGTTATAAAAACAATTACAGTATGTAATTAACCCAAGCAATATTTTGGTTGTTAGGGTAGTTTTTTATCTAAAATATTTACGATATATATTTTATTTTTTTTAATATTTCAAGTAAATTTCCCCGACCATGAAAACATGAATTTAATTCAGGGAGACATGGCTATATATAATTAGTTTTTTTTTTATTTAATTTCACATTTTATGATATTAAAATTTTGCATGTTTTACATTTTGTGGTACCTAGTTATTCTTTTACATATGACTTTTTTTTATTTCAGGTCGCTCGAGAAAGCCCACGATTTAGCGTACAACGCCTACACCCAATAGCCTGAACCCACCAATTAATATTAATTAAAACGCGACTATAAGGACCAAACAGTTTCACATGAATATATAAATAGACAACATAATAATAAAATTATTTACAATTATAGAGTACATAGTTAAGCAACATTTGAAAGAGAACGCCTGTCGCAATTTTATTTCTAAAATCTATATAAAATATATTTATTATTTACTTGATATAAAAAAAATATATGAAAAATATATATGTATATAATTATTGTAAGTCACAATAACATATTTCTTGGCTTAACATTCGAAATTTGAATTCCTACATATTGTGTCATATTTTTTTATCTATTTTTGTTATTATTTATTCGTTGTTTTCGTTAATAATTTTCGTAACTAGTACCTTAATAAAAAGTAAAAAAGGTTTTTTTAGTGAAGGGTATTAATATTATTACTTCAAGGGTCAGTAAACTATAAGGAACATATAATGATGGGATAATATTATATAAAAGGGTATTTTGGTTATTTATATTGATATGTGAAAAGCAGAATATATGAGTTAGACAAAATATATTTTCTTAGCATTTATCGCTTTTGAAAGTACCTCAAATACTCTAATAAGACTACAAATAATATTTATTGTATAGTCCTATTTAAAATGAATTTTAGTTAGATACAGAACATATTTTAGTATAATATTTATATATAATATGTTTATAAAACTTTTACAAGACTTTGGGGAGCGCTTTAATTAATTAATTTATATATCAGCAACATACAGATGTTAATATTTCTTTATACTTTTTTAAAGTTTATAAGTATTATATGTATTGTATTGAATGAGCATATTTTTGTACGAATATATTATATCACATATTTATTTATTTATCGTGACATATTTTATGATACAAAGACTGAAAATATATATGTATAATTATGATTAAATTTATAGTATCTCCATGTACATATGTAAATAATTTATTGCATTTATATAATTATTATTTCTACATACTTATATTTATAATTAAAAGTATTATGCATTGCCAAATATTATTTGTTTACAAATATATATAATAATCCACTTAGGTTATAGATTTCATATTTATTTCAATATTTTTCAATGAAAATGGTGCTCGTTTATTTAAATGCAATGTAAATATGAAGACTATTATTTATTTTCATTTATTTAATGTTCCAGTCAGTTCATTAATTTATTAAATTAACTTAATAATTTATTATCAAATGTTATTAATAAAACTGTTGGTACTCATATGTTTATTATCTTATTTCAGTTATGTTGTTTTATTGTGAAGATCTTTTTGCACTTTAAATTTTATAATGTTCCAGTTCTGAATTCGATTCCCAGGTCGAGCAGAGTTATTGAGATTTTTTTAAATTCATAGCAGCTTAGTTAATAATAATAGGCTCGCCCCTATTACATGGAACCTAAACATACCGATGAAGTGTGGGTGTACATTAAGCATACCTCTGCTTAACCCTTCGGGGATGGCGTGATGGTATGTACTCATTACTGTATTTCGCAAAAACATACACGTAGTGACACAATTTCTTTTACCATACATCATAAAATTTTGGCAGCCGCCTCTTTTTGCATAATGCATGAATAACCATTGTTTTATTTTGCATGACAACGAACGGAATAATATTGAGTAACTGTGTTTACATGAGGCGAAAGTGAACAGCATATTGTTAGGTTTTAGTTGGATGCTAAGTGGGTGTTGTAGTTATTTTATTACTTTTATTATTACCTAGTCTGCCTCATTAGTCTAGTGGTCTTGGGGCTGCTAGCCAGAGGTCCTTGGTCTGATTCCAGGAAAGAGCTAGAAATTTTATTAGGGATTTCTTTAAAAATTATCTGTAGCGGCACGGAAAATATATTTGTGCCCAATAAATGGCAAAAGGCGCACCCGCTTTTTATAACGTACCTTAAACCACTTCAGTGAACTGTAACCTCTTAATAAATTAATCTCTTAATAAATCAGGGTGCTCAACCCTGTAATGTTATTAAACATGCTTACAAATTTCCTGGCCCCCATGTTAATATACTGAAGTTCGAAGTATGCTCAATGTATCACTATGTAGGGCCACAAACATATAATTTCTCTCGATACTACAAAACAACGCCGTCTCGATGCCCTTAGATCAACGACCTTATAGAGAAAGCAGATGGAGATGCGTCATGTTCAAGTAATTATGTCCATCTCTATTCAATAGTGTAAAGCGGAACAGGATGGAATGCTAATTAAAGGAAATACTCCATAAACGGTGAGTTAGCACGTTTAGTTGTGAGATTGTAGTGTCGGAAGCCGGAGAGAGCAAAGGTTTCATGAATAAGGTGTGGTTCTCTTTGGTTCAATCGTCTTCGATGTCCTTACTTGGAACTGGACCTACAATTATTTGTAAACTGTTGCATTATGGAAAAATGATCCTATTTTTTAATGGTTATCTGTTTTGAAATCGAAACAATAGTAGGTAAACATAATTAAGGGTTGTGCAAACTTTAACCACATAAAATTGTAAGTCTCCGTTGAATTCTGTATCAAAGGACCAAAAATTTGAATGATTGCATAGCTAACTAATTTATTCTATTGATTTATCAAAAGTATTTTTTATAGAAATTTTATAGTTAGAAAATTGTTAGAAATATAACTGTTTTCTACTATTTTGATATTCAATCTTACATAAAAATTAAAATGTTAGCTTAACAGCTTTAGAGTCTGACTCACCATGAAGATTGACATTATAGCACATTGCCTTTTTAGCTCAGACAAAGAAAATTCATCATAGGTATTATACGAAAGAGAAAACGTTCATAAAGAATATCCACAAGTCATTGTAACATGTCAGTTATGATTCGTTAAGGAAAGTAGAAGTGAATATCGGCTTTCATTGGGTGAAAAATAAAGTAGTTAAAGTAATGCCTTGGGTTATGTTTCAAGCTTAGCTTGACAGAGCTCCATAATCATTATGACATGCACTTACGTATGACGTAGAAAGCTTCACGTTATGCTGTATGGTCAATGACCACAGTTTCTCATGGTCAGTACCACCTGTAAAAAACAATGTATCTTGCTGTTTTTTCTTATTGGATACGTTTCTATAAAAACGTGTGTGTTGCGTACTGTATTTGATGACCAAAAAATGTATATATTTATTGTTTCTTTTATTCGTCTCACAGTTGGTTTTCTATCTTTCTAAACATCAACAGAATGAGCTGATTTGACTGACAGGAAATTCTATGTATAAGGCCTCAACTCACAACCATGTCACGAGACCTTCAATAAACAGCATTAATTGTTAATTGAGTTTATTTATTTGATGAACACAGGTATGATGACTATAACATACCATCATCACGCCTGTATTCCCCGAAGGGTTAGGCAGAGGTGTACTTAATGTACACCCACAGTTTGCCGGTATGTTTTAGGTCCCATGTAATAGGGGGCGAGCCTATTGCCATTCAAATGATGATGATGGTATGATGACTATTGATCATCTTATTGTTAATCCCGGTAATATAAGATTTTTAGGCACTCTACGAACCGCCCTTATAAGATAAGAATACTTATAAGAGGACCACGGGGAGCGCCAACGTAGATTTCGTAACGTCTTCAAACAATGATATGCGTCAATTGGACAAGCTCTTATAAGCTTAAACATTTCCACAAATAGGTACAAAAATAACAACGGTAAAACCTACAAAATAAGTTAAGAAATTAAAGACAAAAATTGGTCCTTAGATCAGCAATTCTGCTGCATTAGTTCAAGATAAATAAGAAGTCTCAGATAGTAATTAAAATTAATGAAAGTAACTCTCACTTAAAATCTCATTTTAAAAAGGTTTTCCTGTTAATTTCTGTTAATACGGACCAAAAACACCCAATGCTTTCCACCATCTAATTGTTTATTTGCGGCGTGTTCAAACCGTAAAATTAAGATGACGCGACTGACCGCAAAAGTAACAATCAATTTTATGTCGGTTAAAAATCGTTTTATTTTTATGATGATGCTGTTTTTATGCTTGTTTTCAGTCTGTTAAGGTTCAAGTTCAAAATTAAAGGTATTGACAGTCATTGAACTTTTTGAACATATGCATATATCTGAACAATACATTGCATATGAAATTGCTATTCTAATTGTAGTAGCAACTCGAAGATTGGTTTTGATTCCTGTTTTTGTAGAGCAACATTAAAATGCCCTCATTTATTAGTATTTTTTCTTTCAATAATAATCAGTATAGTCATAGTCTTCTAAAGCCTCTATATCCAATTAAAAGCTGCACCAAGATGCTTTGATTTAAAATAAAGAAAGAAATAATAAAAAAAGATTCTGAGTTCATTATATCCAACATTGCTACTATTGACCTACAAATGCATTACACAATACAAAAAAAGCAAATACTGAGTAATTTCGAATAAAAAAAAAGCTACAAAAGTGATTCGAAAAAACGTCGGTTAAAAAACTGGTTACATCATAAAAGTAATTCGGGTTCGTTTTTTTACGGAAAAGAAAGCGATGACCGACCGGTTATGCTGAATGTAGGTGCGTGGTCCACTACGTAAAAATATAAATACAGAAGGTGAAAGTAAATATTTAAACATCACATTTTATCTTAACGCTATATTCGCACTTGTGGCAAGTAAAAAGTATTTATGAATATCGCATAATTTTTTTTTTGTTGTGTCATAGATAGTAACGAGCGTTTGTCTTAACAAGATCGAGATAATGCTGAATAGGTCCACCACGCTAACCTACTGCGGGTTGGCAGACTTCACAAGCCGTCAAGTAAATCTCTCAGGCATGCAGTTTCCCTCACGATGTTTTCCTTCACCTTATAAGCGCGTGATAAAATGATTAATACATAATTATGTAGACACCTCCTTTGACTTAGCAGTCTAATCAGATTATCCATTATGCTGTATCTATTTAAAGAAGTGTAGAGAGGCGAGGTGTATTGCCCCTCCAACCAAAGGGAGGATCCTCCAACCAGGCAGGTGTTTTTGTCTGGCGGGCTACGGCCCGACGGTTGATGTCAGGCGGTTGTATATACTCTATCGCGCGGTAAACTCCACTTGCGCGATTCAGGATTTGCTCGACGTAGTTCTATGTAGCGCGCTAGATGTCGCTACAGAAGGGTATTAATTGTATAAATAAATAGAAAATTTTTCTCCCCCCATAATTATATGTACCACTACTTTGTACGTTACATTCCACATTGTATGTTCACCATTAATAGTATGAAGTGGCACTTCTTAATTTTCATTTTTATGTGTACATGTATTTTTAAGACCGCGTGGCGATTCTCGGGAACTGTTGCACCGATTTGGGAAATCCTTTCACTTTTGGAAAACTTGTCCTCTAATTAAACGTGATTAATTTTGTTTGTGTGTTTATTTTTTTTTCCACGGTCACGCTAACCCGCCTCCAACGATGTGGGTGGGTGAACTGGCAAAGATTGTTGGAAGGCTTAAAAAAAAAAAAAAACATTTATTTCCTCACCAAAACCGCAATACATTAGATAACTTAAGCTAAGTAAACTAAACGCTTGAACGAAGGCTGAACGTAGTGTCATTAGTGCTTGTGGAAGATGGAGGAGCTTTGTTCGGTAGCGTACCTCCTTTGCCTGATATGACAATAAAACGAATACCTACTTCAGATTTTCTTATCATAAATTCAACATAGTGTCACTCAATGTATCCAAAAGATATGTTGCATTTCTGATCATCAACTCTTTTTTAAGCTTATCTAATTCACACACACACCATCACGCCTGTATTCCCCGAAGAGTTAGGCAGAGGTGTACTAATGTACACCAACATTTCGCCGGTATGTTTAGGTCCCATGTAATAGGGGGCGAGCCTATTGCCATTAACCGGGTACAAATCCAGAATCCGAGCTGCTACAGGTCTTCATAGAAAATCTCACCCAGGATTTCTAGCGGATTTCGTTCTTTCTTTCATAGAAAATCCCAACAACACTTTACTCGACCTGGGGATTGAACCCATGACCTCTAGCGTAGCAGTCGTGCTTAGGACCACAAGACTAAAGAGGCAGTCAAGCTTATCTAATTCCTTTAATTAAATTGTCAACGTTTAGCACATATATTAGATCCGTCAAGGTATCGTAGGGTCTTAAAAATAGGGTCGTACAAATAAAAAATCTGATTCTGATTCTGATTATGATTCTGATTAATGGACGATAAACCTCACTTATCGTCCCTCTTCCCATGGCTAGGGGCTTTGGTAATCGTGCAACATTTCCACGAAAACTCCTTAACTTAACGTTTTCATATTTTGGAAGTATTCATGGTCTTGGTTATGCTTTTGTTCGTGTCATGTTTGCTCATCATTATCGCGACGCGACGCGTAAAAAAGCACCAACAAGTCACGCGTTACAGACGCACGATTACGTCTGACATCGTAATCGTGTAAGCGATGACAGTTTGACTATTGTTTATCTATGACTTTACTAAGTCGATTAAATAACTAATTTTTTTTTTTTTCGTCCCTAATATTTTTTTCACATTTTCTCTGTCCATCCAAAGGTTGTCTGGAAGATATCGCTTATAGCGATAAGACCGCCATTGTACCCTTATTTTAATTATGTCTTTGTAAATGTTTCTTATTATGGTGTACAATAAAAATTATTCTATTCTATTAAAGCGATTATCAACCTTATTGCTGTGATGTAGTTCAGCTTTTTTGTTTTCGGATGCTGTTCGCCTTAAGGGCAGAATTAATAAGCTCCGTCAGATCAAAGAAAAAGTTAAGATGGAACTTTGCGAACAAAGAAGTGAGGCCGGCTAAAACTACGTGTTGCCGTGTACTACACACAATTACACGCACACATGTATTAGTTAACTACGCCTTATCTTGTCAGTCGAGCTTTCGATAGCTCGATAGCTCGACTGACAAGTTATGGCGTAGTTTCGGTATACGTGTGTGCGTGTAATTGTGTGTTGTACACGGCTAGGAGTAGTTTTAGCCGGCCTCACTTCTTTGTTCGCAAAGTTCCATCTAAACTTTTTATTTGATCTAAGTAATCTCCTTATTGTTTTCCCTACTGACATTAGAAATTTGACATAAGCTCCATAGAATTAATGTCAAATTTCGATCTCCCATTCCAGTGAAAACAAATGAGATATCTAAGGAGATTATAACTGGTACGTAAAGTTCTTGTTGGCTGTTACCTACATAATTTTCTCAATGAACAATTTATTGTTTTTTATATAAAAAGTGTACTTGCAATGTGGGTCGCACATTTCTGCACATCTCATCATTCAATCCTTTTGCTATCATCTCTGACTTCACACAATCCATCCATATTTTCTTTGGTCTCCCTCTACCCCTCCATCCCAAAAACAATGCTGAAATGTAGAATGAGCTTCCCGAGTGGGTCTTTCCCGATGGATATAATCTGAGTGTCTTTAAATCAAGAGTGAATTGTTTTCTTCTAGGCAAGCGCGCTCCATCGTAGATCGTAGTGTAGCTTAAGAGGCGAACTGGCTGTCAAGCGTAGGCCTATCATGAATACATGAAGAAAACATCTTAAATCTAATATATGTAAGTTTTATGTGAATTCCATTATTGCAAACAAAACTTTCAACTTACCTATACCTGTATTATGTTGGCTATAACTTCTAACTAAAGAAAAGCTTTCATTGACTGTCTATAATGAATTTTCTTGAGGTACTTCCAGCTTGTAATTATTATACTTGAGTTGTCAATACGAAGTAATAGCGACCAAGTGAGGTTGATACTTGAAATATCTTTGAATATATATATTTAAAAAAAAAACCTTACTAGCAATGTGGGTCGCACATTACTAGTATTCTTGATAACCCCTCGTGCTAAGCTAAATGCTTGTATTACGAGTGGGTTCACGGCGATAGTGAATCGGTAAGTTTCCACATGATTGCAAATCCGACGCCCTAGCCATTAGACTACCGCCGTTTTATATATTATTTGGAAATTATTATAATTATAATGTTATAATTTCAATTCAGCGGGCTATCCAGGATGCGTCGGATGATTATTTATTTATATAATGTTATTCATGTAAGCTCTTTTCTATTTTCGCTCTTCTTTTAAATTATTTCTGAGTTAGGAGATCAAGGCAATCTAAGTTTATGTCAAGTAGCAGACGCAGCTAACGAGTAGTCCATTGCAAGAGTAATATATTTAAAATATTATGTGCGTACCTACATGCTCATACCATCTTAATTTTTTTTTAATGTTTCGTTATATATCATACTAGCTTTCCGCCCACGGCTTCGCCCGCGTGTTTTGTCGGCGTTTCTGTACCATAATATGTATGTATTATACATATAAAACTTCGTCTTGAATCACCCTATCTATTTTAAAAAATATCTGCATCGAAATCCGTTGCGTAGTTTTAAAGATCTAAGCATACATAGGGACAGACAGGCGACGGAAGCGACTTTGTTTTATAGGTACTATGTAGTGATTTGACCGATAGCATGTACTTATGTGTATTCTAAAATTGGTTAATAAAACTAAATAACTCTTAATACTAATAGTTTAATGGATAGAAGACTCGAAGAATGATTTAAATATAGTAAAAAAATACATTTATGTTTTGGATTTTTTTAATGTCACCTGTGTTTTTCTTTCACTCGATAATTTTAAATAATACAGAGTTTTATATCTGAATTTAGCGCGTAAAGGGCTTATAATGGTATACATTTTATCATACAATTAAAAAAAAAGTTAGAAAGTTGAAATGTTTAGGATTTAAATGTTTATTGAAGGTCAGTTATCGTTCTTTGTATTCTGTTGGCTTAACGTAAATCCATCTATTAAATGCATTTACCATTCCTAAGTACATATTCCTAATTGTTATTCAGATCAAACATAGATCTACTTACTTTCTTCGATTTACTTTTCATTGGTCTATAACAAGTGACATACATAGGGAATTCAAATATTTATGTTAAATTTAAACAATAAATCATTAAAAAATGTTTGAACTGATAATTTTGTTTCGATTCTATTTCTAAGAGCAATAGTTAGAATAATTGCAGAATATAAATTTGAGAGCATTTATTTCACTGCTTCATTGGATTCGAAGCGCAACTGCTATGCTAGAGGACCTGGGTTCGATTCCTGGGTCGGGCAAAGTATTATTAAGATTTTCTATGAAATTCTTAGTAGCAGCTTGGAGTTTGGGTTTGTGCCCGGTTATTGGCAATAAGCTCTCCCCCTATAAGCCTAGGCGCTCATGTAAACCCACAGTTCGCCGGTAAGTTTAAACATAACATACCATCACGCCTGTATTCCCCGAAGGGTTAGGCAGAGGTGTACTAATGTACACCCACATTTCGCCGGTATGTTTAGGTTCCATATAATAGGTTATATGGAACCTAAACTGACCGGCGAACTGTGGGTGTACTTGAGTAGAACTCCGGCTAACCCTTCGAGGAAAACAGACGTGATGGTATGGTATTTAAGAGCAAGGAAGACTCTGATATTCATCATCCGGCTCGAAGGACCATATGTTGAAATGGCCGACTCACCCTAATTCTATTGACCACGTATGTGGTTGTCGTCAGGGTAATCAGGAAGAGGCTTAAATATACTGCAACCTGGATCTGAATCGGCTTTATTTAATAGTACAACAGTAATTAATACAATAGAGCACGCGCTCGTTCACTGACAAAGCATAGAAGAAAAAAAATCAGTATTGCCATTACTTAAAGTACTTAATATATTATAATTAAATTTGTTGGTGTTGCCAACAGTGTTCATCATTCTAATCCTAACTAAAGCTTCCATAAAAGGTACTGTCCTTTAAAATTTTGTGTAATCTAAGTACAGTCCATACTTTGGTCAATAATGTCGACCAAAAGTGGTTTTTAGGGTTCCTAAGACGCCGCTGTCCGGTCTGTCACCAGGCTTTATCTCATGAACCGTAATAGTTAGACATTTGCATTTTTTACAGATGATGTATTGAAGATGATGTATTACTATAACAATAAATACTAAAAAAAATAAAAAAATATATGTAGGGCTCTCATACAACAGATGTGATATTTTTGCAGTTTTTTTAGATCATGGTACGGAACCCTTGGTGCGCGAATCGACAAATTATTCATTAAGATCCAAATCACGTTACATTAAAGTATTTGTAACAAGGTCATTGCCAAACTGTACACGTTTAGTAGTATGCCTACTTGGCATATTTACGGCAGCCAGCACATAAAGTAACCACAAAATGTCAAATTTCTTCAGTAGATTTTGAACTTAATCGTCAACATTTTTAGGTATGAAATCATTTGGAGAAATTTGACAATTTTGTATAACCTGATGATTGTGCTGTCGACTGTACTGAATTCCTATTGTTCTTCTAGTAGAATATTAGGTACACTTACGATCGTTTTCACTTATTTCATGAGCTGGATTTTTATTGGAACTTATCAGAATGAGTCCACTGAATGTTGCAAATACATGAAATACTAGAGTTGAATTGCAGTGTCAGTGGAGCCGCCGGGAGGGGACGCCCTAGAAAGTCATACCTACATCGACCTTATTGGTACTTCAGAAATTTCAGGTGCGTAGTAGGTACTCGCAACCGGCGCATGTGTATGACAAGATGTATGAATGTGGAAGGAGCGAAAGAGGTATGCAAGACTCGTAGTAAGTGGCGGTCTATAGTTTCTGCCTACCCCTGTGGGAAGAAGGCGTGAGTGTATGTATGTAGAATTGAATTTGTTCATTAGTCTAGTGGTCCGAAGCGCGACATACGCTAAAGGTCTTGGGTTCAATTCCCAATTCCTTCGAGCAGTGTTATTGGGTTTTTCTAGAAAATTCTTTGTGTAAGCCGGGAGGGTACCCAGGAGGCTGGCTGCATTGCCATGTTGTATGGCTATTTGATTCCCTGGCTAAAGTATAGGCTACCCTTTGGGCTATGACTATCAAATGATTGCTCATTCAGGATGATCAAACATTACAACTTTTATGATTACAAGCTGAATAACAGTATAAAGATAGATGGGAGTGCTAAACGAAGCTTTAATTACAATGAAGAAAGAAACAATTGAAATGAAAGAAATACGGTTCCCGTTAAACATAAGCATGAGAAAAATACAAATATCTTATCTGTAAGTAAAGGTTACAAGTGTCAGCTGAGAGAAATGGGTTACTGTATCATCTACAAACGATAAAAATCTACTTGGTGTACTATGGAATACAATAGAAACATTACTTTTGTATTTTATGAGCTTCGAGATCTCCATAGTAGTGCAGTGATAGCCTTAAGTGCAGTGATAGCCTAGTGATATGACCATCGGACTGCCAAGTCAAAGGTCTCTAGTTCGAATCCAAGGCACGCACCTCTGACTTTTAGAAGTCATGTGTGTATTCATAATTAATTATCACGCGCTTAAGCGGTGAAGGAAAACATCGTGAGGAAACAAGATTTTCTTGACGGCGTGTGAAGTCTGCCAACCCGTAGTAGGCTAGCGTGGCGGACTATAGCCTAATCCCTCTCGTTCTGAGAGGAGACAATGTAATGGGTTGATGATGATGAGATCTCCATGAGTAGACAGAGCTATATAGAGACCACTTCTAGATAGTATTTTATTAATACCATGACGTATCTACACTTCTACATTCCCTGAAGGGTTAGGCAGAGTTGTAGGTACAACCACATTTCGCCGGTATGTTTATTTCACATTGCCACTAACCGGGTACAAAGCCAAACTTCGAACTACTACCTACTGAGAATTTTATAGAAAAGCCCAACAACACTTTGCTTGACCTGGAAATTGAACCCAGGGCCATAGCAGCCGCACTTGGGACTAATAGACTAAGGAGGTAGACTTTAATTAATATAATTAATGAAAATTACATAAAGCAAAATCTCACCATTTTGTAAGATACCTTTCATAATAAGGATAAGCCTGTGTAAATTATCTAATATTTCAAAATGATGGCCCATTCACAAACACACAATATTTTCGATAATTTATCAAAATAATGAGCTCATTGAAACTCAACGGAGGTTTTATAAAAAGGAAAGTAAGTAATCATTTATATTTATTATCGTCTTCTGTGTATTGTTTTGTGAGAAGAAAAAGTGTTAAGGTTACTAACCACCATTCTTTTGTTTTAATACAAACACAATTTTGTTGCAGATGCGACGATAAACCTATGAGAAAGAAAATTCAGTGCGCTTACGGGAAGCGTGAGAACAGCATAGTACTATTAAAAGTAGTAATAAAAATCTTAATTTATGTATGTTTGTGTAACACTATAATTATAGATAAAAACTATGCTTCTAAAATTAACTGAAAACTACGGTGGCTTCTTCTAATTAAATAAAAAGGGAATAGTTATAGAAATGAAACAATAAATAGATCAGATATTAAGTTTAATGTACTTAAAGATATGGTGATTTTTGTGAGAGTTTTGTAACTTTATAATAGGCCTACGTATAACGAAACTTGTTTAACAAAAAAAAACAGTGTGTAGAAAAAATATAAATTAAAATATTCATGAATATAAAAATAAATTTAGAACCCTCTGATTAGGCAGTCGTATTTTTTTTTCTGTACAATGATATACTAACCTAACAATTTAACACTTAAAACAAATTCTACAAAACCTCAATTTTTCCCAAACCTGACACATTTCCAAACCACAGAAGTATCAAGACCACAAACACCTTGTACGGTGCACCACATTGATCCACAGTCACCATGATCCACAACCACACTCACACAACCACAAAAAACCACGTGCGTTCCCCAAAAACTGTGCGTAGTCACAACAAAATAATTTCGTAGGTACCAGTTTAATCGACCGACATTGGGTTCACTTTTCTTGACCGCCGCGTGGTGGTGGGGTTTGATGCTTAAAACAGGCCGTCATATACAACGTCGCTACACTTTGTGCCAAGCTTTCTGTAGGGGTAGTTTGATCCGCCGTCATGATACGATACGTCGTTGTCCTAGTTATTTTCGCCGCGGCGCGGGCGATGCCTGCTCTAGACAAGGAGCCAAACGAAATCGGCGTTTTCGGATCAATTTTAGGCGTTGTTAAGGAGTGCGTAGATGGAGATACATCGTTGTGCATAAAGGTGGGAACAGTGCAGTGACTGTGAAGTGTTTTAAGTGATGTGTTACTAAGTTCTTATCTTTTGGTTGCAGGAGAAGACGTTGAAATATGTGGAGGCTGTGAACACTGCGAGGGAGTTGGATATTGCTGATGGTGTGGCGATACTTAGCAATGGTTCCCCAAGGTCAGCTAGGGCTTTAGAGCCGTTGTCCGAAGAACCTAAGGCTAGGGAAGCCCAGATCGAGTCCAGGCTCGTAGATTCAGCGGCAGACTTCTTGGAAAACCATGTGATCCAGTTCAAACTTCCATCATCTGCCGTTGAGGGCATGAAGAGGTCCCTTGAAGAAGGTGAGTTAAGAAATTATCAAAAATATTATGCAGTTTAGTTTTGATGAATGAATGAGGTAGTTAATCAAGTAAGCGTATACAATTGAGTGCTTGTAACTTAATTGCATGTTAGATGATAGATAAACGTGAATTAAAACCATTATAGCAGTTAATAAAACCCAATAAATCATAAACGAAAAAAGAAAACAAGCTGTAAATGAAATTTAAATTAATTCTTAAGAATGATATAATCTTAAATGATATAAAATAATGGATTTACTTACATAATAGTTTTCGTTTTCAAAGTTAATGGAATTAAAATAAACTATACCTATAATAAGAAGTACGATGAAACACGAAAATGAATTGTATTATAAAAGAAAATAAAATGAATAGGATCAATGATCCGTAACTCCGTAAAACATGATCAGACTGTGGTTTTAATAATCATCATTAAATAGAGCAAGACAATTGTTTTCTGTAATTCACTTTGATCCACATTAAATGTCTAAATTTCTTCTTATAATCGAATTAATGAATTCATGTTTAATAAAATTTACGAAATACTTTAATGAGTTGATATTGTGAAAGTGGGTAGTAACACTTTCGTAATAAAATATATTCGGTTGGATAATACATTAAGTTGATGTTCATGAATGTTAAAATGATTCCAAATTTGTTTAAGTAGTTGTTTAAATTAGAGAATTAGAATTACAAATAATATTATTCTCAATGTTCTTGTCCACCCCAATAAAGCTAATGATCGATTATTTACACAATCTCGATAAATAATTAATGCTAGATATAATATGCCCTGATGATTGTATTCTCCAAGGGTTAGGCAGAGGCGTAGTAATTTACACATAAAGCATGAAATATTCTTCTTCGTTCTCTAACGTGAGATATGATGCAATCACATTTATTGTCAGATTTGATCCCACTTAGGAAGCCACAGAAGCAAGAACCACATCAGTAACTACACGTTATAAGCTTATGGCTAAAGCAAGTGTAGTTTACCGCGGTTCATTTAATGTTTCCGTGGAAATTTAAACACCTGTTTTATATGATTCTTCATTCATACCAAGGAGTTTGTTATTGTTTGTTTTCACGCTTGTTAGGTTAATAGAGTAAAGCAGTTATTTAAAATTATCATAGTTATGGGTCCTACATTTCTTTTAACGTAATTAACTGCTAATATTAAGTAGATTGCTCTGCACAAAAATGCTCAACATAAAGTCTGTTTTAAATTCTGAAAATTATTAAAATCGGGACTATAGCAGCCTACCAGAAACAATATTTAGGATGATTAAGTCATGTAAGTCATTTAAAAAAATCTGCCTTAAGAAATACTGATATCAATAATACTATACTACTGGTAAAATTGGATAACATTCGGCGAGAAGAGAAATTACTAAAAAACAGAGAAAAACAGCCGTACTTACAATATTGATGATGACTAAAGATGAGGTTAATATTTCTTGTCAAGTGAAAACACTACTTCATATTGGAAAGTTTCAAATAATACTAAACTTATATTACCATAATTATTAAGTGTTGCTACTCGAAATGAACGCAACTGTACTTATTACTTCAACTTATACAGCTTGACTGTACCGTTACATATTATAAATGCAAGGTTGCGATGCAAACAAGTGCTAGGGTTGTCAGTGATGTAAAATAAGTTTTGCGATTTGCAATTGTGATTGGTGAATTTGAGATCAACTTTTTGGAACCGTTGATTCGTTCAACTACACTGTTTCGTTTCATAAACGATTGTAAAAGCTTATTTGAAATGAAAATATTTGAATCGAACTAATCTGCCAACCCGCAGTAGGCTAGCGTGGTGGACTATAGCCTAATCCCTCTCGTTCTGAGAGGAGACCCGTGCCCAGCAGTGGGACAATGTAATGGGTTGATGATGATGAAACTGAGATCAAAAAAATTGCTCATAGACAACTAAATTATTAATTATGCGACGCAAATAACATAGAACTGTCAAGAATCTATATTCATTTCCTTATTAGCAATTGCACGCCAAATATTATAAAGTCTAGAGATCCACGTTCTTAAACCATACAATTCCTCCGTTTTGTTTTCCTAATGAACAAATTTCGTAATAAATTTTAACAGAATGCGTATTTTATACGAGTGGCATCTTAACTGCAGTGCCAACCCTAGCCAGTATACATGTAACACTTAAAATTTGTAGACCATTCAGTTAACTAAGTTATTGATATAAATGGAAAGCTCAACTGCTCTATTAGTTTCCGATGTACAATTTTCATGCTTTGAATTCATCGCTTGACCAACCTTTTTTAATTATAAACATGCAATATTGCGATTTCCTGATATGAATACCTAACTGTGAAACCGGATGGAAAGATGCTCCACATGCATACGTGGTAATAATTATGATTGGTGATTAGTTAAGTGGAGTAACATGAGAATCACATCACTTCCTGCTACTGATATTTATACTGCCAACAGTAACTTTTGAAATGAGGAAACAGATTCTGAAGATCATTATCCAATCCAATCAATCAACACTTGATCTAATGAAAGCTTTACTGAAGACACATTTTATCTTAGAGATGGTTGCCCTTAAAACATTTGAAGAATATTTGATTAAAACATTTGATTCAAGTATTTATATTATGAATCACTGAAGAGCTAACTACAAACGAGAGCTCATTGCATGTTGATGTAAGATTTATCACTAACACAAATATGTTGGTTAATGAGACTGCAAAACAACAACGGTTCTGCATAACGAGATTTGATCTAGATATAATCTCCTTTTAACTGACCTCGTTTATGGTACCGTGTTTATGGTTGGATGCATTACATACTGCATTTTTAGTCATTGTTAGACTTGTTAGACTTGTTTTATATCTTTATTTACTGTTGCCTGCAATTTCACTTGCATTCCAAAGGACTTTTGATTAAAGTCTAAATCTACTTACTTTATCTTTAAAATTTGGTTTACATTTACTTTTTTTTGTAATAACTGTTACAGAAAACAGACAGTTAGACTTAGTTCCGCATTTATAATAATAAAATGTGGATAATGTCAATGAGCCGTTTATGCTGGTATTAAACCATCTACTCCAATATCAGAGATAATGGTAATAGTATTTCCATCTGCCATTTTATTTCAAAAAAAATCAAAACTGTCATTGTCAAGAACACGTAATGTTAATTATTTATTTAGTTTTCTACCTTTTAATTATTCAAAATTTCTCGAGCATGTAATGCAGATAATTGCGTTTATGGTTTGTTAAATAAATAAATATTAATTTGCAGAGATTTCTAACCTTAATTATAAATTACGTTACATACATTTTGTCATAATTACATTATAATACATATCTCTCTACCCCTTAACATAGAGTATAAAGATGAGAAAGTTTTTCAACCAACCTTCACGGATGTTACATGAATGCCAGTTTGCTATTTAGTGTTGTGAATGAAACTTGAAACGGATGCACTTGTTAAGACCCTTTACACCTTACGATGAATCGATACGATTATAATTAGAAAACGAAATTTCTATGTTATCATTCGATCGTAATCATCATCGTTAATACTTGGACATTTTATATGAATGCGTATGTTTACAAAATGGGAAGCAGGTTATAGTGATTAGTAAATAATGTTAGTGTAATTGCCTTCAACCTATTGTTTATTTCGCGTATCTTATACTTTGGTTGTGTCTACTTTTCCGTTGCTCTCATAATCTCATCTCTTTCATCATCAATCTAGTTTCCATTATCATGATTTCCTAAATTGAAAGCACTATTCAAATCATTCTGATATTAAAGCTATATTTTAAATTAAACCACTTACTTCTCTTATGTTAGGTTTAGTTACAGCTTATCTGTCTTATATTTATTATCCAGTCCTTTAAAGTTGATGTTCTTCGGTTTGTAATCCAGTAGCGGCAAATTCAATATTGTCTCTACGATCCCAATAGGTTCATTGTGAAATCAGAGGATCTCTATCCAACACTTCCGTATAGCAATAATGTCATTAAACAAAAAAGGCCTTCACATTGAGATTGTCAACAACCATGTAGAAACTCGAAAGCGGCACATTCCCTCTACGGCTAGCTACGAAGTCCTGTCTCTAAACCAGTTTAACAAGTCATTGAGAAATCGTGTAAACGGCACTCCTCGACTCTTCTCCGAAGAAAGTTGCCTTTCCAATATTATATGTGTTCATGTTACGACTTCGATTGATACCAATTATGGTATTATGAGTAAAATCAATACCTGTCATTTTTTATTATCTTAGCAAATACATCCAGTTCGACTACATTCCATGACCCCCTACACCTTCAGCGAGTCATCACTCTATCTTGCTGGAAGGCATCTTATGACTTATATCATAGACTAATTCAGATATCCTCAATTTTGCATCTGACTTTAGATTAAATACTCATTTTATGGTACAATCGTTTTGTAAATTCTCCGTTTCGACGCAGGTTAAAAGAATACCCAATACCCACTGGAATATTGTTCAGTTTTCTTGGAATTAAAAGTCTCTAAGCTTATTATTCCAGCGTATTCATAAGGCAGGATAGTTGTACTGTATAGTAAATTCTTCACTCTTATTTTTTTTCTTACAGAACTAGACAAATATTACAAGTATATTGATACGTTCTTATATTAGTAGGTTATAACTGTCGGCGTCATCATGCTAAGTAAGATTTTTTAAGACCAAGTTAACTCATTAAAAAAGTTTGACTTTTTGCTCATATTAGCAATTTGATTTGAAAATACTGATATGAAGCCGATTCTAACTGGACTAAAAGGCTAAGAGAATGGAAGAAAGAAGAGAATTGAAAAATTCTATTACAAAACTTTTATTTACACAACTTTAAAAACGATTGAGTGAGAAATATGTAAATTGATACTAAATAACATTCAAAACACAATTTTATATAAGACAATGATACATAACAGCATACCGGTCAAGAATAATTTAAATACAATGACAAAGCAACTTTCCATCGGCGATAGTTTCTTCTATATTTGTGAAATGGAAACCACATTTAGGATTTCACACCTTTACACTTACCTTCGAACTCTGATCGTAAATCGAGAATCTTTGATAAATTAATATACCGATATCCTGTAGTCTTGGTTGAAGATTATTTTCTTCACTGTCAAGCAATAAAATAAGTAGGTCCTACAGATACTATTGATAGTTCTTCTGGTTACATTGCATACTATTACACCTATCTTCCCGAATGTTTAGAAGGCACTGTTTACTGGTATATGGCGCTTATAGAAGCCGCACATGGTCTCGCGTCATTTCTACCAATGTGGTTAGGATGGCAGCTTAGATGGGTGTGTCATTGTTGAGCTTAACCCTATGTTAATAGTGACCAGCCTACCGGTATTACCGAGCACAAACTTCAAGCTGTTACTGTACAATTGCTCTAAAAACCTAATAATACGCTTGATATGGAACCTAGAAAATCATGTTCAGGGTCCCGATTATCACCACTGGTCGATAGAGCAATCTCTCACTACGATATAATATATAACAAACCTAGGGAAACGTTTCTTGAAAAATTCATATACAAATAGATGTTTCCAAGTCAAAAATATTTACAAAACTCAGAACCACTTTTTATAAACAGTGAAGCAACCTTTTTCGTTAGTTTCTCAGTGTTTGATAACAAAGCATTGTAATTTTATATTAATGCGTTGTATCTATAACTATATCTCTTTGATTAGAACTAATATAACAAAAGTTTCCAATCTTAAGAATGAGTTCAAAATTAACGTTTATAGAAAAGCTTTCTTTTGTATTTAAAGGATCAAAAGGTCACAATAGTGCTAAAATTGGATTTCTAAAAAAGTTAACTGGGCCTTCCGTTTTTTACTATCCTTATGGGTGAATGTGTTTTCAATATGTCATGTCAAGGATCCCATTTTTTAAATTGTACATTCAGGTGTTTTACTTTTTACGGCAGTCTCGTTCTTAATATATTTAATAATATACCATTACGCCTGTATTTCCCGAAGAGTAAGGCAGATGTGTCTCATGTAATAGGGGGCGAGCCTATTGCCATAATTAATGATATAATATTATCTAGAAAAAGACTTTCATCCATATCTTTTTCATCTGCATCAAAATTTTATTAAAGATTGGTTGAAGAGACATGACACAGGCTGTTGGCACAAAGCCATACCAAAATTTTAACCCTTTGTCACTTGCCTTAATGTATTTAACGACATCTAAGTTAGTTGTTCAAAGAAAAACTTATATGACTTCAATCAATTCAATTACCAACTGAATTAATATCTGCCAAAGAAAACGGTAGGTTAAGGTAATATTAATTAACCCACACAGTTTTATGTTCGTCAAAACATGTCCGATTGGGGGAAGTGGGTCACATAGGTGCTTGCAAGCAATGCGTTAGCAATGTCACTATGTCACTCAAACACTGGTTTTGAAATGGTGTCAACAAGTGCTTTTCCGATTTGTTTTTTTTTGTACACTGTAATCAACAAAAAGAACCACATTATTAAACTGTACATTTTAATTGGAAACTCTATTAGGTAGGGCTTCTTTATGAATAAGAGGTATGAAGCTATAGTCCCCTACAAGGGAGACCTAGAGAGAAGTGGTGGAATCCACAGACCACCACATGTTTGTGATCTTCAAGAGCTAGGGATAGTGATTTTTTGGGGCTTCCGCTTTCAGCAGTACTTCGTCAGTACCGTTATTTTTAATTCACTGTTTAGTTAACAGAAGAAGGACAGTGCCTACCTATTTGTCAAAAAATGAGCTTGTATACATATGTATGAAACTATATGTCAAGCAGTGATAGCTTATTATGATAAAAGAATTTAAAAAGTCAGACACGTGCTGCTGTATTTAAGCTAGGACGATCGCGCATGACAAATCAATTTAGGATCACGTGCAGAGCTATCATAAAATAAATTCAAAATAAAATATTTCAGTACTTCTAAATTCACAAATCTGTATAATAGATAAATTAATCCAAATACAAAAAGTATCAAAACATAATTTGTTTTACCTTATCGAGCGCTGAAGTTGTGAACTTCACCTGACTAAGAATGTAAAAGGTTTGCTAGTTCACGGTCAATGGCATAGATGGCATCACCGTTCGAAGGCCGCGGTTGTGTACAATATGACCACAAAGTTCTTGAAATATATATCTGTATGTATTTGTAAAATAAGTACTTATACAAATTAAGCTTTTTTAAATATACAGTTTCTATTTACTCATGGATAATAAAACTTTTCATTAAATATTTGTGGTCCTTCAGAAGCATTTGGAGTAAAAAATAAATTAAGAAATAATTAATTATAAACTGCTAAATTAATTAGAATATAGTTGTTGGAGCAGATAAATATGTATGAATATAATAATTATGTTTTTTTAATTTTCATAGCATATATTGGATTTTAAACCATCTTGACAAGTTTAGTTCATATAGTATACGAGTACATAATAAACCCTAAAAACTATGTCGACTAACTTGTTCATAAATCTCTCCGAACTAATGTGAAAGTCTAATAAATAATCTGTCTTAAACGAGAAAATATTTCAGTAGATTGCTTAATATTAGTAAAAAATCATTATTCTAGAAATTGCTTATTGTTAAATGTTAATGACGATATTGGTATTCAAGCATTTGAAATATACGCTCACTTTATTTCGTTTTCAGAAAGGTTTAAAATACAAGCAGTCGAAGTTGATACATTAGACTGGCATGTATGTTTGAAATTTTAGCTGCTTAACTAAGTAGCTAAATACAAGCGTATTTAGCTACTTAGATAAGTAACTAAGGTTGTATGTACAGGGCCTTGTATTACCGTACAATATTGATATCAGCTATTGCAATTGTTTAGATAAGCTGGTAAAAAATAGCCATTATATTATCTATCAGCAATTACCAAGTACCAAAAGTTAACAATCAATGTATCTTTGTTTAATATTTTATCTACAACTAATTTTAATTTCCATAATTCTAGCTCGTGGTAAGAAGAAGAAGATTAAGCAGCTCCTGCCCCTCCTCGCTCTGGCTAAGCTCAAGATCACCGCGCTCATCCCTCTCTTCCTTGGAATCATCGCATTCGCCGCCGCCAAGGCCGTACTCCTCGCGAAGATCTCTCTCCTCGTCGCCGGTATTATTGCCCTGAAGAAGCTATTGGCAAGCAAGCACCATGAGACTAGCTACGAAGTAGTCGCTCACCCTCACCATGAAGAGCACTACCCTAGCAGCGGCCATGGCTGGGGCAGATCCATTGACGAAGGTCAAGATTTAGCATATTCCGCTCACGTTAAGACCGATTAAAAATAAGGTGTTCCGCAAGGAGCTATTCTAAGTCTTTAACTGTTTGTAACATAGTGTGAAACGGAATGTACTGAGTTTATTTATTGTAGTTTTTAAGGCGTATTTATTTAATATTCTACGAAGAATTTCCCTTTGTAAGGGATTTTAACCGAAGACGCGAGATTGTTACTGTTTTCCCAAAAAACGTTGTTCTAAGTTTGTATGGTCTATCTTGCTATACTATATTAGTATTTCCACACCCTATACGGTATCCGTATTTGTGTATTTTGTACTTCAAAAATATATTTTATTTTCGTTTTGCTTATAACGTTTATAGATTTATTATCTAGTCTCTTCTTACTTAGTCCTTATTTTAACTACTTAGACTTATTTGTATATATTATTATGTGTAGTCTCTTATACATAATATGTGTATGTACATATATTTTGTGATACAGCTATTTATTTACCTTATTATTTTATATATATGGATCTTTACATATACCTATCGATCACTATTAAAAAATATATATCTTCTACACATTTACTCATCATAATACCTATGTTACTCATAGTCAAATAAACCACCTATTAATTATATTTTTATAATATTATTTAATTCATCTCATAATATATAAGTAATTATTATAATATAGTATGTATCTTTGTGCGGCCTTCAGAGTACAAATATATATTTTATTTTCATTATTTTATGATAAATATTTAAATATTTACTATTTACTTACTGATTCGTACAAATAAAGAACTGAAAATGTTATTTCTTATTTTATTGCTCCTTTAAGTCCATAAGACTTGCGATCATGTGATTGCTGGTTCGAAACCCACTCATTGCACTACCGACGTGAACCCCACTCGTAATACAAGCATTTAGCTTAGTACGAGGGGTTACCAAGAATACTAGTAATGTGTGATCAACATAATTAAGCTATAAAGCTTTTAATTTTTTTTTTTAAAGTTATTTAACTTTATATTATATCATTCTAGCCAAAGGAAGTCTTCGGCTGAACAAAAGCCTCTACTAGGCTTCAACAAGAACCGGTTATAATGTGACTTCTCAACATATAATAAAATTGTAACAGGCCGATGTCTGTACATTGAAGGTATTGAAAAAAAAATAACACGGGGGGTCTTTATTAGAGCAAGAGAAGCCAAAACAATTTTTTTTAGAATTTTTGTCTGTCTGTCTGTCTGTCTGTCTGTATGTTTGTACCCGCATCACGCAAAAACCACCGCATGGAATTGAATGCACTTTTCACCGATGTATTTCTACAGGTCTAACTTAAAACATAGGCTACATTTTACCCCAGAAAATAACTTATTCACAAAATATAAAATTTAATATTTTCCGGAGCTCAGGTTGTTCCGTAATAAAATGATAGATGGCGCTGTTTAAAATTGTAAAGGTTAAATATCAACCGATTACCTACTATTTGGCTTGGTTCCATGGAAAGTAGAAATCGGGAAAAAAATATGAGTAGAATATAATAATTTGATATACCTACCTACTTTATTGCACACAAAAACACACAAAGCTAAACAGAAATTACAAAAAAGAACAGGGAACAAAAAGGTGACCTAATTTCTTGATTTCAATTTCTACAAAGCAGCAAAGAAGAGTATCTAATAGACACCGACGGGGTTCGCCGTAGAGAGGTAGCCAGCTGTCTTTCGTAAGCACGCACTGCAACGAGTGTACCTTACACTGTTCATCCAAGTAAAAGTGAGTTCTATTAAACACACAGTCCACGGAGCCACGATTAACGATATTGTAAACAATAATATGGAGACCGATAAGTGTCAATGAACAGGACAATTAAACATTTTCCTGGAAGCCCTTGGTAGTACAGGCAAAAGCTTTTTGACACGACTACAACTATCTGAAAGGTGACAAGATAAGGGAAGATAGCACTAGGTGTCGCCACTTTAATCCCTGGAGTTAAAACTGGCCACACTGCTTAAGATACTCTTCGACCTGGATATAGACGTGGAGTGCAGCCTAATCGTTTAGGACGAGTGTACGCTGGCACACAAGAATGCCCTGGAAGACGTCAATTGGACTGTAAGACTTCCGAAAGAACGATCACATCATGAGAAGAGTTCCTGTTTCATTTTGCGGGGATTTCCATCAGACTCTATCCGTTATAACACGAAGAACTAGAGTTGACGGCCCCGGGTATAGAAATTGAGTCTGATGCGGAACATGGAGACTAACTTAGGTGGCAACTTCTATGAACAATTTTTTTTTAATCGTCGACGATCCATCTCTCGAATCTAATAGGGTAGTAACTCGACCGGAAAACCTTTGTAAGATTGTTGCTTCGGTGAAGGAACTCATTTATTTCGTTGTAGAGTTGTATTACAAAGAATTTCATTTCTTCATTCCATCTTATTTTTTTTCCATTTTAATTTTTAACGCGTGCGGTATCTCCTGAGCGTATGTTTCGCTATAACCATAAGCAAGTCGCAAGGTTAGACACTTCAAGCCGGCCGGTGTCATCCTCTGGAAAAACTGTTTCTCGGGCGGCAAGTATGCGTTAAAATTAACGCTGTTTATCTACCCATACCAGTCCATTTTATTGGGTTTTAATTTTTAACTCTCTGAAAAAATATATGCCTACTAAATTCTAAATTCCACGAGTATGAAGTCGTGGTGAAAAGCTTTTTATAAACAAACGACTTTGCAAACAATTATCGCTATCTTCTTCTAACAAAATTATTATATATCTAATATATTACGTTCAGTAGATTCTAAAGTGAGTTGATCGCCTATACGATGTTTGTAGCTTAATATGTTTCTTTACTGTGTTTTGTGTCATTAGCAATTCAATGGTAATCATGATTTTGGATGTTTGTTTAAGAAAGGTGATCAATTCGATACTTTTTTCATAGTTAACAAATTAATAGAGGCAGTTTGTTGAAAAAAATATGTCTGCATAAAATAGTATGTTTATTAAGGAAGGGTATAAATAATAATTTACTTCATATAATAAATGGGAAAGTCTGGATGGATGTTTGTTGCTCTGTCAATCCAAAACTACTGAACGTATTTGTATGAAATTTGATACACAGTTTATTATCTGTGCTAACACATGAGATAAGACTTTCTGCCCACCACGTGGACGAAGTCACGGGCAGAAGCTAGTATATAATATAATTATAACTACTACTATAATAGGTAACAATACAATTAAATCATTATTATATAAATTAATGAAAAGATGAAATTGTATTGACTGCCTCATTAGTCTAGTGGTCCTAAACGCGACTGTTACGCTAGAGGTCCTGGTGTCAATTCCCAGGTCGAAAAAGTTTTATTGAGTTTTCCTATGAAATTCTTAGTAGAAACTCGGAGTCTTGATTTGTGCCCAGGGTTGCCTCCTATTACATGGGACCTAAACATACCGGCGTGTGTGTGAAGTGTAGGTGTACATAGCACACCTCTGCCTAAACCATTGGGGAATTTAGGCGTTATGGTATTGTATGATATTTTATTACGTAAGCCTAGTAACTGTATCTAACTGATATCTAGCCAACTAGTTAATCAGGAAAAGTTTATAACAAAACTAGCTTTGCCACGCTACTGGGCATATCGTGATGATAAATAAAAAAACCTCGCAGCTTATAACCTTCTTCGTCAATCAAGGTTTCGAATAAATCGATATTATTATTAATTTATTATTATTTCGATAAGTGCGTTCGAAGAAACAAAACTATTCCGGTGTATATATACAATTAGTCTTATAAACTAAATGAAACATAACAGAACATACAAAATCGCCTATATTCCTAGAAGTTTCAGGCAGAGGTGTATTATTCTATGTTTTGTCAGTTTTGTTTACAAACGCATTTTAATAGGGAGCGAGCCAAATCCAAACCCCGAGTTTGCATCTAAGAAGTTCATAGAAAAGCTTATAACACGTTTGACGTCATGATCGTCCGTCGTCTTTTCTCTCTTCATTGATGTCCGTTATTACAATCGTGGACAATAGTGTGGGTTATACGTCCTTAAATCCAATATCTTTAAATTGTTTTTCTTATATTATAACGTGTAACTGTTTTTTGTCCCAAATAAATAAAATAAAAATAAAATAAACACTTTGCTTGACCTGGGAATCGAATACAGGACCTCTAGCGTAGTATTCGCGCTTCGGACCACAAGACTTTATGTTGGACTTTATGTTTCTTTTCATTTGATGAGTAAAATCGCCTATGTCACTCAAAAATAATGTAAGTTTTTATTGGTGAAAGATTTTTTTAAATCGGTTCAATATATCTAGAGATTACTTCCTACAACCTCACAAACTATCTGTTTATTATATTAGTACGCATAGAATATAGTGTTCTTTAGTAATAACACCACCGCTATAATCAACCAAATATTTTCTAAACCTATCATCATCAAGATTGATATCATCATCACCTATAATAGTAGTTATTTCCAATACATTGTCAACACCATGATATTATGTTACTGGTAACAGATTACTTATAACTTTCTCTAGTTGCGCAAGATTTGTAAGACTGAGCATAAAAATTTGATCAATGAACTATGTTTTTGCTATTTCTTTAAGAATAATTTGACCATGTTCTTCTGTATATTCTTCTGTGTTGTGTGGGTATATGATATTTATGTTTGAACTTAATACTGTTAATTGAATTAATAAAAACATTACGCTAACTTACATCATATTATTATACATTATTTATAAATGTTTCTTATTACGGTGTGCAATAAAGATTATTCTATTCTATTCTTATAAAATGTGTACCTACGATGGAGTTGACGTATGTTTATTTAAGATTTTATTTATTTATTAACTAAAATTACAACATCAGGACAGTATATATATATCAAATCAATGCTATAACATAAACTGCTAAAAATATTTAAGATTGTTCATTTCAATACAACATCTAGCACATTCTGTGAATTTTAACAGGCTACAATAATTAAATATATCAATATCCCGATCAATAAGGTTTAATAATCGTATCGCGCGAATCATCGGTGCATATTTGAGAAGATTAGTGCGTGCCGCAGGAACATGTAGCTGCTGAGACCGTCGCCGCGTCCCCACAAAATTGTCCGGGTAATGAATGGGTCGGCACGACCGGGAAAGTACTACCCTCCCACAGAATATCAACGTCAAGTAGCAGTATGCATACTGTTGCGTTTCGTACAGTGAGTGTAGAGCTACTTGCTTTTGTATTGGGATGTCCATGGGCGGCGACGACTACTTACCATCAAATGGTTCACCTGCACGTGTGAAAAAAAAAGAATATCAATCATATAAGGGTCAAGTTGTATTATAGATTTTAGTCTTCACACTCTCAACAGGTATAAAATCACGTATGCACGAGTACTTCAGTTTTTGTTACTCGCTATAAATGAATTGAAGTAACTATTAAACACATTATAGGTATATTTTACTAAGTATATAGTTTACTAGTACCTATACTTATTTAGTTTATAGTATAAAACTGATAGGCAGTCATCAGGACAGGAAATTTTGATAATTCGTTTAGCTGCTTTAATCAAGCCATGTTTTCATGGTGGTACACAACATATCGCCTTTTCTATATAATTCTGATTAATTACCTGTACAAAACTGTAGGAGTGAATAGGTAATTAAGGATGTAAATAATATTGAAGAAGATACACTAAATAAGATAACAATCCTTCCCAAAATTTTGATAGACGATGAAACATAAGCTAATAAACCAGCCATTGGTAACAAAACGTGATACATTAAACTTAAAAAACGTGTACAAGATCATTAGTTCTCAGAAGATCCGTCAATAAACTCCATACATTCAGAGATCATTAAAGTTAATACACACACTAATACCCCACCGCTTTTTATTAACTTCACACGCAAAACCGATAATCCAATACAATGAACTGTAAATAACGTGAGAATTTTAACGGCTTACATAAACAAATTAAACGATTACAGTGAAATTTTCTAATATAATAACAAAATATCATATACTTTTACTTGACTATCGTAATAATTATGTAAATTCAGAATTACATAATAGTATAGTTTTTAATTTAATTTATACGAATGGGTAGGAAAGTGAAGCTAGACGCGACGTAGATGTGACTTGGGTATCTGTCATTAAATTGGTAATGACATAATGAATATTAGTAGTGACATTGTCATTACTTTTAGGAATTATTTGTATCCAGTCTTTATAAAATAGCAAAATTAAGCAATCAATTCACATTTAAATACTTACTAAGTTTACAAATTATGTTGACAGCTCTGAATTCTACTTTTATTTTCTAGATTGACCGCGACGTTCTAGCTATGGTGACTTCAAGTTTAGCAATCGTTGCATAAGTGTATTTAAGTTCGTATTAATTTTCATAAATGTGTATATTTAAAGTACTAATGATACCTAAATAAATCTTTAAATATGTAAATCTACACACATGTGCAGCATTAAATTATATAACATCCATACCGCCAGACATTCAGGCGTCACGCAACTTCTACGTCGCGTCGACCGCTCACTCAAACAGGTCTTATAAAGTATTTAATTATCAAATATTCGGCTTTACCGTTAGACATCTAGGAACGCTCGCGGCGTCGCCAGGTTTACGCACTAAAATATTTATTGCGAATACAGATATTGATTAAAAAGAAAGTTTAGACGCGACGTGATTTGAAACACGTGGGATTGAGTCGTCGATGTACCGAATGTTTTATGAATGAATGATGAAATTTATTACAAGAGTACTCTTAGTGGGTTAGGTAACAGTCACGTGGACAGCATCTCAAGCAGTTTTTACATATATTCAGTTTCTACATAGTATTGTTTCTATAAGGTCTCTTTATATATGAGAGTTTGTCTAGACAAGTATTAGAATTAAGCTCATTTTTATTCTCATTCTATACCCATTAAGCTTTTTAAGCTAAAGTTAAGCTAAGTTTAGATTGGAAATGAACAAAACACTCATTTAATAATTTGGAGCGGCGGTAGCCTAATGGCTAGGGCGTCGGACTTGCGATCAGGTGGTTGCTGGTTCGAAACTCACCCATTGCACTGCCGACGTGAACCCACTCGTAACACAAGCATTTAGCTTAGCACGAGGGGTTAACAAGATTACTAGTAATGTGTGACCCACATTGCTAGTAAGCTTTTTTTTAAAAAAAATACTAGAAAAAGAAGAAATACACTAGTTAAGGAGTCTACCTAACCTTTTTAAAGGCATAAGAGAAAAGGGAAATCAACGAAAAGATGGATGGAGTGTGAGAAATGATGAGATTAAAAAGAAGTGAATGATGAGACGATGGTTAATATATTTATGGAATAAAGAGACATATTGTGCCGACCCTTAGTAAATTGGGCTAATGATGATAAAATAAGATGACATAATGAATATTAGCAGTGACATTGTCATTACTATTAGGAATTATTTGTATCCAGTCTTTATAAAATAGCACAATTAAGGAATCAATTCACATTTAAATACTTACTCAGTTTAAATTATGGGAGGCCAGACAGAGCTCCTGCTTCTATGAGCTGGTGCTGCGGATGGCTGCCTTGGGAAGTCCACCACGGAACAGACAATGGCCTTTGAGAAGAATAGTGAATGTCATGAATCCCATAATCAATCCCATAAACATAACATACCATCACGCCTGTATTCCCCGAAGGGTTAGGCACAGGTGCACTAATGTTCGGCGGCCAGCACATCAAGTTACCACAAAATGTCAGTTGCTTTTGAACTTTATCTTCAACAGATTAAGGTTTAAAATCATGTGGAGAAATTTGACAGTTTTGTATACCTTGACCTGCTGGCGACTGTACATCCACACTTAGCCGGTATGTTTAGGTCCCATGTAATCGGGGGCGAGCCTATTGCCATTAACCGGACACAAATCCAGACTCCGAGCTGCTACTAAAAATTTCATAGAAAAACCCAATAGCACTTTGCTCGACCTGGAGATCGAACCCAGGACTTCAAAGTAGCAGTCGCGCTTAGGGCCACTAGACTAATGAGGCAGTCTTAGAATGAGCAAGATTAATAACTTTACAATAAGTATGACATTAATATTCATACCTAAACAAAAAAAAAAGATGAATAAATTCAAAAGTTAATGATAAAATTATAATAATTTCTTATGTTGACAAAGGAAAGTGTACTTCAAAATGAATAGGTTAAAAAAATACTTTTATTTTCACTGTCATTATAAGTCTGTTAGTTATAATCCGGAACTTGAATACCTGCTTATCACCTTAAACAATAGTCGTAAACATAAAAAGTGCAAGAGAAAATATTTTTATAACGTGTGAAACTAAGCACTAGTCTAACAGATTCATGGTTTTCACATAAACTGCTTTTTTAGAGTTCCGTAAGTACGACAACAGTTGGAGGAGTTCAACCTTCTTATCCCTACATAGTATAAAACAAAGTCGCTTTCTCTGTCCCTATGTCCCTTTGTATGCTTAAATCTTTGAAACTACGCAACGGATTTTGATGCGGTTTTTTTTAATAGATAGAGTGATTCAAGAGGAAGGTTTATATGTATAATACATACATATTTTAGTATAGAAAAGCCGAGAAACTACGCGGGCGAAGCCGTGGGCGGGAAGCTAGTTATTAATATAACATAACATACCTACGCCTGTATTCCCCGAAGGGTTAGGCAGAGGTGTACTAATGTACCTACACCCACACATCGCCGGTATGTACACAAAATATATAATATAATCACGTATTTAATTATCAGGCTCGGTGTGTGCATCCAAAAGAAAGCTCAGCTAATGCTACAGGTACCTGCAGCGCTGATTTTCATCTATCAACGATGATTTTCAGTTTTAAGCGCTGATAGCAACTAACATACCATCACGCCTGTATTCCCCGAAGGGTTAGGCAGAGGTGTACTAATGTACACCCACAGTTCGCCGGTATGTTTGGGTCCCATGTAATAGGGGGCGAGCCTATTGCCATTCACCGGGCACAAATCCAGACTCCGAGTTGCTACTGAGAATTTCATAGAAAAACTTAATAACACTTTGCTCGACCTGGGGATCGAACCCAAGACCTCTAGCGTAGCAGTCGCGATTGGGACCACTAGACCAACGAGGCAGTCAGAGGAGTGATAGCAACTAAGTGTGTAAATATGTCGTGGATGTTTATATCATAATATTTTAAGAGGAGAACCATGACCGGTAGGGCATTAAATTGTTTGATGTTGATGATGATTATTATTTGCATTATAAAAGAACACAAGAAAGTTTACCGTAAAGTTGATGTATAAAAAAGATGACAAGTGTATGCTGCACATGATTTTGTTGTTGTTGTTGGCATGGTACGGTTTAAGGCGTTTCCGCAACTCTACATATATAACAGTATATATATATGTAGGAATTTTAAAGTGTGTAATATCAGTGGAACGGAACGCCAGATGAGTGAGTGAGGATGATATGTGTGAAAGAGACGGAAAGGAAAAAAAAAGATGGCGATTAGTGTGTGCAAGGAGAAAGATGTAAAAGGTGTTAAGTCTATTTGAAGAATAAAGATTTTATTGTTAGAGAGTTTTTTTCGTCTCGATCCCCTACATATATATATATTTTTTGACCTTTTGAACGCCATTGTCACATATATGTGACAAACGAAATCTTACCCTGAACGCCAACGTCACAAATATATGACAAAATATACGTCGCCCATTTTATGCTATAAACAATTTAATCATTACTTTAGTGTGTTTTCACTTCCTTGTGTAATTTGACAGAAAAAGTGGCCTGGCGTCAGGGGTACGGCGATACGTTTATACTCTGGCGTGCAAGAGGTTAAAAAGCTTACTAGCAATGTGGGTCACACATTACTAGTATTCTTGTTAACCCCTCGTGCTAAGCTTAATGCTTGTGTTATGAGTGGGTTCACGTCGGTAGTGCGATGGGTGGGGTTCGAACCGGCAACCATATGATCGCAAGTCCGACGCCCTAGCTATTAGGCTACCGACGCTTCTATATACGCTTCTATATATGTCGATATACCGCAGTATATAAAATAACTTACTGGTTTCAAAAAAATAGGATGGTTCGCTCATCAACTGGGATAAAACTAAGAATATGTTGATGATGATGGTATTAATTATTGTGTAGCGCAGGTGCTGACATGATTATAGAAATACGATAGACTGCAACGTTGCAAACTGCAACTGCAAAACTGCTAATAGGTTTTAGTATTCTGAATACTATAGCAGATTTAAAGTATCTCCTCAATATAGCCTTAAATATCTATGTGCTGTTAGAAAACATAACATAAACATACCCTCACGCCTGGATTCCTGGAAGGATTAGGCTAAGGTGTACCAATGGACATCCACGTTTCGCTAGAATGTTTAGGTCCCATGTAATAAGGGGCGAGCCCATTGCCATTAACCGGGACGAGTTGCTGATGATAATTTCAGAGAAAAACTCAATAACACTTTGCCAGAACCCAGGACCTCTTACGTAGCAGTTGACCTTAGGACGACTAAACTAATGAGGTAGGTAAGAAACCAATATAAATAAATCAATTCAAATTCAAAAACCATGTACTGTAATATGCTAGGCGCATCATTAATAGTAAATACATGTGAACAGTAATGTGACAGTTTTAGTAAAGACATTGCAAGTTTATTGGCAGATCGCCAACGAGGAAGGAAATGAAGCAAAAGTGTCTTCTGAATAAATAAGGGGCTTTGTTTTCTCTAGAATATATTTTGCGTAGACTGCATAATGATTAATAATGGTATACATGCATGTTTGCATGAATATCATTATTGTCATGCAGTTTTGCATTAATTTAGTACCTAGTAGTAGTGTCATGAATGGACGATACGACCGGAGAAGTACTAAGCTCCCACAGAATATTGACGTGAAGTAGCAGTCTGCATACTGTTGCGTTTCGAACGGTGAGTGTGGGGCGCCGTGGGCCCAATTCCTCCCTCAGTCCCTTTTCTCCTTCCCCTCCCTTATTCCGTAAATGGGCTCAGCAACACATCTCCAACTTCTTTGGTATTGCAGATGTCCATGGGCAGCGATGACTACTTACCATCAGGTGACTTTCCAGCTCGTTTGCAGAGTTATCATTATTATTATATTTCATTGATTTTGGGATCCTTTCCATTTTTAAATTGGGACCGTGTAAGTGTTAAAATGGATCCTGATATATGGGGTGATGATTTGCAAAAGGTTGCTGGTAGAAGCTGAATGTGAAAAATGGAGGACAGGGTTACATTAGGACGTTGCACATCCAGCAGTGGAATGATATATTGTAGGCTGATCATTATGAATGGATAAAACTGCCAACGACGGAACCCACAACCTAGGTATAAGATAAACTTAACAACTCTACAATGTATTCTAGCTCAGTTCTCACAAGCTACAATTAACGTGGCTCAAAGCATTGAAGTGAATTTTAGGTTATAAAGCAACAAAACTTTATGAGTGAAAACTTAGTAAGCAATATAAAGTCAACATCATGATATTCATTTCAAAATATGATGACAACAATGATAAGAAGCTTCAAAATCGTCGTGTTAAGCTTGTTGCGTCGTGTTGAGCTGTCTTATCACGAGCTTTAAAGCTCGTGATAAGACAGCTCTTAGCCGAATATAAAACATAAGAAATCTTTGGAATTACAACATTTTGCAAAATATAAAGATGAAACAAAATTGTGAACAGAAATAATAATATAGGTAGGTTTAATTTCTTAAGTTATAGGGAGCGAGCCTATTGCCATTCACCGGGCACATTCAAAACTTCGAGCTGCTACTGAAACTTTCATAGAAATACCCGATAACACTTTGCTTGACCTGGGACTTTAAGCTTAGCAGTCGCCCTTAGGACTACTAGACTAATTAGGAAGTTAAAAATGTACGAAAATACAAAAGTCGGTTAGAAATAGCTTTTGACAATTAAAAAGTTCCTGTAATTGAAATAAAACTGACTTTAAAAAACGAAAATTAACTGTAACGTACAAAAACAATGCGATACTAAAAACAATTACATCAGTCACGGTAAGACATTGAGAGACTGTGAACAATTTGTTAAAGAATATAATTATGTACTTGATACCCTTCATTATTGAAAGAACACTTGTATTAAAGTTTTGCTAAGTCATCACCTGCGTCTACAAAAAGACATTTCTCTTAGTAACTTCTAATATCTCTTGTACACAATAGCCCACATTAACTACACTTCAGAGTCCATTGTTCTTTATTCATTCTACTGGCTCCATCAAAGTACTCAGTAATGCTTCAATGGATGACAAAGTATGTCCAAGACCATTACGAGTGTAGGATGACAAGCACTTGATACACTTTCGTTTTTTTATAGTCACAAACCAACATGACTTTGAAATACGGTTATACGTCTTATTCTAGTTTGCTTGTGTCTACTATATAGGTACTTTGTCTTTTTTATTTTATTTATTTATTTATTTCTGGCAGCAAAGCCCATATCAAAAATAATACTATAATACAATACAATAAAACTTAAACTAATAACAAATAAAATATTATACATATACAATAATATAAACACTAATTCACACGAACAATCGGCGTCGTGTGTCGCGCGGTGTCCGGTAGCCGGCCTCGGAATCGCCGGAACACTACCCCTCTCGGCCAAAATTCCTCCTTCATGAAGGTCGCCAGATGTTCAGTCGGCACTCTCACCACAAAAGAATTAAAATCCACATTGTGACGAGACTCCAACCGTGCGACCCTCAGGGTATTAGGTCTGGTAGGTATATTTGGTCTTGATGCGGATGTACTCTACAATCTCCTCACCCTTTGTAGAGTAATGTAATCGAGACACGTACAGCGGCGTCACTGGTGCAGCAGATCGCAGCATGTAGTTTGGTCCGGTCGGTTTATGGGATAACTCGGTAAATGAGCAGACGAGCTACCTGATGGTAAGTAGTCATCGCTGCCCATAGACATTTGCAAAACCAAAGGACTCGTAGATGCGTTACCGATCCTATTAAAAGAAAAGGGAGGGGAAGGAAAGAAAAGGAGAAAGAAGACGGCTGAGGGAGGAACTGGGTCTCCGGGAAACTTTTACCGAGTAAGCCCATAAAAAAAATAATGCCAGCAACTATGTATTAAATATTACTAAAATTGTAACAGACCGCCAATGTCTGTACATATCAATAACTTATAGGATGGCTGTTCCTGGGTCCTTATAAGAGCAATCGAATCCAAAGGAATGATCTTTCGATTGTTACTTTGTCTATCAGTCTGTCTCTATGTTTGTGTGCGTATCACGTAAACACTACTGCACGAAATTAAATACGGTTTTCTCAGTTAAATAGATCTAACAATCTTAAAATCTCGAGAATGATTCATTTTAATACGTTGCATAAAGGCCAACTTATAGCGAGTAAATCTTTTTAGGACGCGAGTGATACGAGTGAATAGTTTCCACTTCTTATTAGCTTGAGTTGCTAAAATTTTACTGTAGGCGGAACCCTGTTCTATACATATGTTAAATCATATTTAAAATCTTTAGAAGCATGTAAAAATATGTTTAATATAAACATTAGGTACCTATATTTACCTACAGTCACAAGCAAAATACGCACTTAGTCGTGGAGTTGCGGAAAATAGGCCTTTATACATTATAGCTATGAGGTAGTAAATAGTATCCACAACTACACTGCAAGAGAGCAAAGACATTGACGTGCAGAATACAGTAAACAGGACCCAACTACCAACAAAAGCTCATACATCATTAACGTCACCTACAGAGCCAGAGAAAATTTCCTTTAAGCATTCAGTATGCGACCAAAAGTGATTAACTCATTCGTCGTCCTAGCCAACACCGTACCTAGATAACAATCGAGCTTCCAGTTTAAAGCTAGCATCATTCTGAAATTTAACCTTCTCAAGATAAGGGTCAATTTTGATTGGAATTTTAAAATGTCTCCACACATCGGGACAATGGACTCTCTCCGATTTAAATGCGATTGAATAGTTTGTCAGCAGTGTCTTTTGACACGATAATGGACGAATAATTGTGTGACATTGTGTTTAGAGCATGTATATTGTGCTTTTTTTTGCACTGGCATTATTGTAAGCAATAAGAGCTAGTGCATGTGTCATTTTGGTTTGATGGTACCTATAAAATAATATATTGTATATATTATTATGACGTCATTTCTCAGATTTTTTTTTTATTTTTTATTTGGAACAAAGAACATATACAACAAATTAATCTAAACGAAGATAACAGCAATAGTTAAAAACTGTGGCGCGGTTATCAACGCCCTCTCAGGTAGGCAGGTTAGTTGTTCCGGACACACTTAATAATAATAGTTACAAAAGTATAAACTTAAAAAGCTAATGATTATAATAAAGGTAATAAACTCGGTACCACACGATTTAGTATAAGAGTAGGAGTGGGTGAGTAGATGTATGAATGGGAATGTCTGTGAATGGGGGAAGTATTATATGAGTGTGTGTGTGTGTGTGCACGTGCGTGGTGTGCGTGGGAATGTGTGTATATGAGCAGTTTTTTGAGAATAAGAAATCGAGCTCTGAATTTGATTTAAAAATGTATTTTATTTTGTAAATCTCAATTCTTATTAGGTACTTATATGATAAATGAATAAGAATTCTAGTATCAGTTAAAATGTATTCTTAGATTTAAAGAAGTAAGTAGGTAGTTCTTTATTCTATTATTTAAATACAGCCAGAAGAATATACTCCAAGATCTTCTTTTTTTTAAAAAAAAAGCTTACTAGCAATGTGGGTCACACATTACTAGTATTCTTGTTAACCCCTCGTGCTAAGCTAAATGCTTGTGTTACGAGTGGGGGTTCACGTCGGTAGTGCAATGGGTGGGTTTCGAACCAGCAACCGCATGATCGCAAGTCCGAGGCCCCAGCCATTAGGCTACCGCCACTTCATCAATTTCTCTAAAGTTAAAAGTTTTCTTAATGTATCAAAATTATCGAATGCCGAAATAACGACACGTACCTATTGAGGCATAACTATTTATAATCCTTAATAAAATAGAAATTGCAATGAACGCATCTCCACTCGTATGTGCAAAATGAAAGGAAGATCGAATTTGTAATGAATTAAAAAATCTCAATGACGCAATTATTCATGAATCAAAGAAAGTTACGCATTACGCAACGGAAGCGAAGTTCAACCTCTTTAATGAAATTAAAAGTGTTTAAAACAAAAGGCATGTTGGCAACCACTATGAATATAACAACATAATTCTGCAGTTTATATTCTAAATAGACATATCACCTTTGTATTTAAGTACCAAAGTAACTTTCGCTCAGTACAAACAACTATGCCTATAAATGTACCATTAAACAATTTACTTTAGAATACAAATGGTCAAAAATATAGAAATTCAGACGATCGATGATATAAGTATATAGATGGGTTTTAGAAAGCGAATTTGCGAAACCCTCCGTAGAATGAAAAACCGGAACTAAGCGAGGTATTCCAAATACTCCGGACGAAGTAATTACAAAAGAATTGCGTTTATGATTCACAAGTTACGAAATAACTAATTTTAATTGGTCAGAAAAAACAGAAATTGTGCGTCGAGCATAAATATGCTTGTAACAAATTTGCAAATTGTACCCTTTTTTAAACAATTTCTATTTTTAACAAAATATTTAAAACAATTATATTTAAAAGCAAACTAATATAATTATATCATTGTGATCATTTTAATAATTATTATTTCTCATAAAGATGAGTTGTTAAATTTTATTTCTAAATAATTCAAAAAGCCCAAACATCCTAATAATTAAATTTAATCCTCTAAATGAGTTAAGGCAAATTAAAATCCAAAATCTAAAATTAAACAAAAAACAATTTATCATCAAATTGTCTGACCCTAATACCATGTCACCATAACACATATTTCCATAAAACCTGACAAATACCTGCTAAAATGCTCACCCCAGTAAGCATATTTATATTTCGTCATAGGCTTACATTCTTCGATGAGGCTGTACCTCAGTGCGTGACATATGGATATACAAGGAGGGGGAAGGCAAAATAAAACTGACGCTCATACACTGATCTTTAACAATTTGTGTTTAGCCATCGAGTGAGATGAAGGTTCTCGTGCTATTGTGTGCTGTGGCATTCGCCGGGGCCTTGCCCATGGCGAAGGAGGATGGAACCGCAGAAAGATTCATCTCAGCCCTAAAGGATTGTCTGGATACAGATACTTCTTTGTGTCTCAAGGTGTGTTGTGCAGTGAAGTGAAGTGACAGTGTTTTGTGATGGGCTAGGGTCCCGTGGGATTCTTATTCAGGGTTATAGTCTGGTAGTGTTTAATTTTGATTTTAAAACTCAAGGACTTTGAAAAATAATTGCGGTTTTATTAGTGTTTGGAGGAATTTAGAACAGCGTGACATCCTTTTAAATTCTTGATAATTAAATAAAATATGATTTAATTGCTAGTATACTCAGTTTAAATTAAATTATTAAGGGCGCATTTTACTTAGACTTAATAAGTCCCGGTTAAATTACTACTACTCGAAGAGTTAATGGTGGCTAATCTTAAATGGTGACATGTGACCTAAATCAAACAATATTATTAAGGGATAAACGCGGGAAAATTAGCAGAATTATTTTTCAAATAAGCCTCAATGAATTTATCATCAAAAATAACATTGCATGACCCATTTTTAAAAGTAAACCTAAGTCCATCCAAAAATAAGTTCACCAAAAATAAATAAATAAGACATTTAGATATCAAAAAGTTAAGCATTTCTTTCGTTTCGCAGGAAAAAGCAATGAAGTTTACAGACAAACTAGCTGCATCATCAAGCCTTGAAATCCTTGATGGCGTTGCTCTCAAGAATACTGGTGGCAGCACGAGATCAGCTCGCAGTTACGAGCCTCTACCTGAAGATCCTAAAACCAGGGAATCGAAGGTTGAAGAGAGAATCATGGAAAACATAGTAGACTTCCTGGATAGTCATGTCTTGCAGCTGAGAATGCCTAAAGCCTTAGAAGATGATAACCCTGTCGAAGAGGAAGGTATGTAAAGAACTGATTTTAACTATAAAATTAAAATAAATCCCTAATTAATTAGTCTAGGACATCCTATTTCTACAGCTGAAATTAATCTCAATAACGATGTTGTGTCCATTTAATATAAAACTTTTGGCATACATTCTAATTAAAAGAGTAAATCTCACATTTACAAACTAGATTTTAATGCAAATTAACGAAATAATAAGTAGTTGTTGAAAGCAATTAGTATGTGAAAACTGCTTTAAGTCGAGTAAAAGTTAGCCATGCGAGTAAATAATGACCTATTATTAAACTATTGTAGGCTTTTAACTTAGAACATTACTATGTAGCACTCCATCCACTGCTAATTTTATTGCTGTTGGAAGGTAAACTGTATACATAATTACTATACTTAAGTTAAATTAGTGTTTAGTTAGAATTTTTATTTTTGTCGTAAAGGAAGGAGATGGTCGTTCTTATTAAGATATTAAATCGTTAAATTTCAACAAATATTAAAATCTTAATAGCACAGAAAATTTGGAAAACGCTAAATGTAAAACAAAAAGAACTACTATAGACCTAAATTACAGAAACTTCGTGAGATTAAGCATTGATCCTGTATAAATCACATTTAATGTCAGTGAACTCTTTAACTTTGAGTACTTTAAACTAACACAAATTCACAAGATCGTACATACAAAACTATTCATACCAACAATAAAAATATTAGTTACGGTATTCAGTATGAAATTTTTCCCACGCACGACGATACAATCTTTGCATGTAATGTGTTAATTTGATACGGTAGATTATATATGGACTCTCTTGAGTTAATATTTGATTTCTTTACTCGATATACAAATAGCAAGACTTAATTATAATTGAGCTCAAACTGATTCAAGTCGTTTTAAAAATAGTTGTAAAGAATTGTGATATAATTTAGAAGTTACGGGATAGATTGCTGAAACATATATTTTCAGTTGTTATAAATAGTACGTTGTGACGCTAGGTCGCACTATTTGTAACCTGCAGTATCCTACTGCTGTACAAAGTTCTCCTAGATACTATAACTACCTTTTCTGTGTTTTTAAAAATCTCATAGTGGGCATACAAGCCCTTTGTCATGGGAGAGTTGACAAACAAAGAGAAAAGAAAGACAATCAGAGAAAAGTACACCATATTCGAAACAAATATACGAGACACAAAAATTATATCTAGGGTAGAAAACGCCACTCAACGCTGTGCCCAGTTGACTACATAACCAAATATGCAAGCCACTTCCTTCAGCGTGTTTTCCTAAACAATAAAAAAGATTTTGATTTCCCAGAGAAAACATTGTTAGTATGTTGATATTTGCCTTGTACTAGTCCTTCGCAAATTGTATTTTTTTATACATATTTCACTAAATTTTCTTTCGATATCTACCAAACTTAAAACAGTCACACTAAACAAAGACGCATTGACACAAGATTCTAAAATCATTTATCTAAATAAGCGTTAAATAAAATTTATGTTCAGCTTCCATATTTGGCGAAGCTTTATAATGTTTCTCACAGACTGCTCACTCAATAGCGTTTATGTCAATAGATGCTTTTCATGTGCACTTAGACGTGAGAGAACGTTAAACAACATTGTGTTTGCACTTTCTTAAAATATCATTTACGTACTACTTAGCTAGTTAAAACCGGCAATTATCTAGGCTATTCCCCAATTGTAATAAAAATTGTTTTGCGTTAGTAGATTATATATATTGTCTTACATATATTGCATGACATGAAAACTGTTGCGCTGAATTTGGATATTTATGCATGCTAGTTATGTAACTATAAAATCATAAGTCTAAGAAAAAATAAGAGACATTAACATAAAAAACTCTAACAAACTAACAGACAATGCGCAAGATAAGATCTACAGAAGATCCATAAATATCTTAATTGATTCTATCCCAGTTCACTGTCCCACTGCTGGGCACCGTCCTCTCAAAGTAATAAGGGATAGGCTATAAGTCCACTACGCTAGCCTACTGGACATTGGTATACTTCAAACGTCGTTGAAAAATCTCTAAAACATGCAGGTTTCCTCAGCTTTGAATGTGTGACGATTAATTTATTAAAGCGCACATGGTTACGAAAAGTCAGAGGGTAGATTGAATTGCACTGTTATATTATCTGGATATAGCTCGAAATCGGAACAAACTTAAAAATCGCAGTTAAAGCCGTTGATTACCGCCGCTGCTAGTAAACCATAAAACGATAATATTCATTTAAAAAGAACAGTTTCAGAAAGAAACCTCAGTAATGTTTCTCAACCATAAATAATATAAAAAGCTTTATCCTCATCTCTAAATTGTAAGTCTTTATATTGTCGACTGTTAAACTTTCACTAAATATTTCAAGTATATGTCAAACATTAAATCTCAAGAGATGTGGCTTACATAAGCTAAGAATTTGCAAGCACACTCTGATGACCTAGCTTACTTGCTTCGGAAACAATTATGTGCGGTTTCCGCTTCACAGCCTCAAGTGCTTCTTTGAAATGTACGAGTACCTCGTTGTTTAATGCATCGCAGAACTTTAATGTAGTTCTAAAATTTAGTATACAATTTCATCTGTTACAGTAATTATATCATCGACATTATTCGTTTCATTTGTATTCAATACATACATGTTGGGTTCATTTTGTATTAGGCAATAATAATTTATAGCATGCTTAACATATTATTTAAAGATAAAACTAAATGATATAACACAATTATCATACTCATTTCATTTTCACTGAGACCTGTTTGTTTATATAAGAGCTTGCTAGACGAGTTTCTATGCACTTCAAAAGTTCAGTGTCTTTTAGATTTCTATCTGCATGTAACTTGAACCATTGATCTTTTCTTAACCTGTTACTAGTTATATAATGATTCTTTAATCTCATACTTAATAAATAACTTCAACTATTCATGAAATATTTTGGTGTCAATTTCTTAGTTATACATTATTGGGTGTAGTGTAGTGTGTGTGTGTAATTCCTTACCAATGTATTAAAAATATCATTTAGTTTCAAATGTATTTTTGGATATTACTTATATACTCGTACAAAATCTAAGTATTTTAAAGTATATCAAATTGATTTAAAAATTATTGATACTTGAAAAAAGGTTGACCGAAAATCGAGATTTTTACTGCCAAAAATATGGAAATCATTCTCACATTTGACCTTTTAGTTCGTGACATGCATGTACTGACTTTCTCAGAGAAATTATAATTTCATTCAACTATGAATGTCAAAAGTTAAAGCAACTTTCTTTTAATTGTAGTATCTACGTTTATAAAGGTATGGCGTTTATTATCTTGTTGTGGGAAATAGTTTCTTATGAACAAGATTCTTCTGAGTTCGCTATGTGAAACTAAACGTACTGTAATTCCTTTGTTGCATGGATTCGTTTTTGATTTAATTAGTGAGCTTTGTGTGACTTTAACGGGATTTAGAGAGTCATCATTGTTTGCTAGTTTCTTCATCAGGGGCGGTACTGAGAATTATTTTATCCCACACACGAGACTGCTCATATCTACAATTAAAATAATATAAATCACCTTACGCATATTACTGTCTCACATTGAAATATTACCGATACAATGGGCGCAACTGTTAGGTGATTAAAATTCCATACAAATATTTATATGGTCATTAATATTTTACAAATGCAAGCTGATAATCAGCCATAAGTCGTCATACTGGAAGCTGATTTTAAAATCTAAGTGTATGATATGAACCGGTGATAATTATACTGCCTGCATCGAATTTCCCTCAAAAAGATAACTTGATATAAGTTATCCTTAGCTGTCAGTCCATGTCAACTTTTATCCAAAACGTATCATCAGCTCCTATTTTGTCTTTCATCTTTACAAAACTATTTTTTTTAAATAAAGTAGCTTACGTCCTTTCCCTTTGATGAATGATATGTATAATTTTATTAAATATTTTTTTAAATCAATTCCAGGCCGTGGCAAGAAAAAGAAGAAGCTGAAGAAGCTCCTCCCCATCCTGGCCCTCATCAAGCTGAAGCTCGCTGCCCTCATTCCCTTGTTCCTCGGTATCATCGCATTCGCTGTCTTCAAGGCTTACATTTTGGGTAAAATCGCATTCATCGCCGCAGCCTTCGGTGCGCTCAAGAAACTCCTGGATTCGAAATCTAAAAGCAGCAGTGGTTGGTCTGAGCCTGCTCATGAAGAACAACATGGGTGGGAGAGCAATAGTGGAGGCTGGGGAAGGTCCCAAGACGCCCAAAACTTGGCATACGGTGCCCATGTTAAACAGGCGTGAAGCTAAATTATTTATTTATTTATTCTAGGTAATATTAACTTATTAATCTTTTGGATTTAATCGTCCTTTTTTGTATATATTGACCACCGTTCTATACACATGCTAAGTATTTTTTGTATATATATTTTTATTTATTTTAAGTTTTATTATGACTGATACCATTTAGTCTCTCTTCTTACTGTATATAAGTATTATTTTTTATTATGTTTAAGTATCCTTCGCTTTTTTTAAGTGGGGAGTTATAGTACATTTTATTATTTTAAGTTTTCAGTTCCAAAGATATTTTATATATTTACTTTTAATTATTTCTTTTTTTTTCTTTTAGTCGTTTTTGTTGTATGTGTATGGGTATGTTTCGAGTCATATTTATAATAAACCAATGTGTATTTTAATGTGAGGAATGTTAACAGATTGTTTGTTGCGATTTCTTTAATTTATTTTACGATGGATCCACGTAAAAGTTGAATAAATACAACTTTTTAAATGTTACTTGATTTTTTTTTTGTACCTGAGTGTGAACAACAAAATTACAAACGAGTATACTGCAGAAGATTAAATCCGATGATGAAATGATTAAATTATAATCCTAAAGTGATCTTTCACAGACAACCTTGGCATTGACAGATAAAAATTAGACCTTAGCATTATTATTATATTCTATTATATATTGGAAAGATCAATCTAATATTTCAGCATTTTACACTAAATTCGGAATCGGTTAAGCTATGCAAGCACATAATTTTTTTTTTCAATGATAAGATGAAAGGACTATGAAGAATGTAGGTAATGGACGTTATTTTGAAAGCACTATGGTATAAATTTCATTAACTTTCATTTGTATGTCTAGAATTGTCTTAACTTGGATACCAGAGATTTGACCTCAGTGATTTTAGTAACAATGAACCATGGGTAGATTACTAATTGAATTAGACGAAATATAATTTCTACGCTGATCATTAGCAAACAAATGTTATAAGTTCACAACTTAATAACAGTATAATTAGTATGTTTACTAGTACTCTTAGCTATTATGTCAAGGCTCTTTCAACATTATCAAGCTATTCATCGTCATAATAAACAAAGGACGTCCATTGGGTGATCAAATAAAGGTCTTCCTATAAACTTCTGTAGCGACCAATTATTATCCTATCTGCATCGTTATTCGTTTGTCTGTCCATCTCAACATCTCTACCAACGTTATAATCATCTTGTCCACAGATTAATTTGCGCCCCTAAAGACTATCTATATACCTTGAGGCATAAAGTAGCTAATATTCTTTCTCAGGGTGCAAACTATCTCCTTTTTAATTTTAATCATGGCATTTATAAATATGTATTAGTATAGATAGTAAATTAATTTAAAGAATAAAATAGTAGAATTAGTAACGATTCGAGTAAAAGTAAGTAAGTAAGTAGTAACAGTAGTTTATATTGATAGTGATTTCAAAATCAAAGTCAAAAATAATTTATTCAAGATGGATTACTAGGTAGTACGTATTTTTAAAAAGTATCTTTTACATATGAGACAATTTCCCAATTAGATCTAACGCTTATATAAAAGAATTGATTAACTGTTAAGTCAATAGCACATTTATGAGACTAATCGTAACTTAAACCTTCCTTAGAATATACCTAAGATGACTGCTAAACACAAGCTCCAAACATATTGACATCAGTTTCTAATGTCACATCTTATGAAGAGATGGCGCTGTTTTCAAATCTGCCTAATGATACACTATTAGGCAGGTAAGGCAGAGGTGTCCTGACTTTGTCCTGAAAAACATCTGCTTTTATCACAGTTTAGGTTTTAAATAATTATAAAAGTAATTATTAATTTACAAACGCAATATTAAAGTGTTCCAGAGCCCCTCAAAATATTGCTTGTAATTTCCGAAACAGGCACAAATATATGAATTTTCTATTAAAAGAAACTTTCGTTACTTTTATAGTCTCAGTATAACTTTAGTTACTTTTTACTTACCTGGAGCGACATAGATTCGAACCTTGCCTGAGGCAGATTTTTCTTTCTCTGGAAAAATCATATCTTTGTGAATATTGCTAACCTGAAAAAAATAATTCAATATTGAATCCGGAACCTCTAGCTTGGCAGCGCGACTACTAGACAAACAAGGTAGTCAATAAGAGGGACAAAATAGTAATGACTGCTGTAATGACGCTAATAAAAGCTTGATAGAAACTTTTCTAAATTTCGCAATCATCATCGGCAAAAGGCCTCACCAAAATGACCTGACCATTCAACTCTAATGACTTTCTTACTGCCTCGTTAGTCTAGTGGTCTCAAGTGCGACTGCTACGCAAGATGTCCTGGTTCCGATTCCCAGGTCGAGCAAAGTGTTATTGGGTTTTTCTATGAAATTCCCAGCAGCAGCTTGAAGTCTGGATTTATGCTCGGTTAATGGCAATAGGCTCGCTCTTTATTACATGGGACCTAAACATACCGGCGAAGTATGGGAATACATTAGTACACCTCTGTCTAATCCTTCGGGGAATACAGGCGTGATGGTATGAATTATTAATTTTCAGCCCAGATAAAATAAAATAGCACCTACCTACCAAAATCTGTGTAATACAGATTCACCGATTTTTACTCTAGTGTAGGTACTCTAGTGGATGGCAATAGGCTCGCCCCCTATTACATGTGACCTAAACATACCGGTGAACTGTGGGTGTACAAGTGCACATTATGTACGCCTTTTGAGGAATACAGGTGTAATGGTATGTTATTCAAATAGGTGTTAAGATAAATTGCAAAGTTTCCACAATATCCTCAACTTTGACATTTGAATTATCTTTCAACTTGACATCAACTTAATAGCGACCTCCTAACACTTGCTCTTGACATAGCCCGTTTCTGCTTAGCGGCATTTAGCTATAAGTAGCTGCATTTATCTTCGTTCCCATCTGTCACTAGAATATAATGAGGGCAGTGTGCCGCTATGCCATTCAAAACTAATAATAAGGTGTACATTCAATGAGAAAACAGGTTTTCAATCAGTCAATAATATATCTAAACATACAGATTGCTGACTTAGCCACCTGCGCTCGTTAAAAGGGTTGTTCTAGCCGTCGTATTCACCGACTTTCCCTATGTAATGTTTTATACGTGAAAGATGTATTTTTTCACTTCTCATACTCGGAAAGTAGTATTTATTGGATCTGAATAGCGGGTGGAAAATGCTACTTCCCACCCTTGGGCGGGAATAACTCATAGTAATTACTTTCCTCCCTAGGGTGGAAAGTAATTTTGAAAATAGAACAAACTTTGGTTAGGCATTCAGCTGTAAAAAATCTAACATACTGAAAAAAAAAATGCTACGGTCTTGTGTTTATAAACGGCCAGTGTGAATTTAAAAAAAAACGCGTGCGGCTGAGGCCGTGTCGCGGTGTTCCATAATTAAAAATTTAATTAGACTATGACAATATATAATTTGGCGGGATACCTACTAACTTAACTTTTGCTATATCGAAATCTTTATTAAAATGAGTTCAAGTGATTCTGACATGTTGACCCCAGATTTTGTTAAAGACGAGGCAAATATAGTAATCGAAAATCTCTTGCCAGAAATTTCTAAACAAAGATACATACAATGATTTTATGAAGTTGCGAGCAGATAAAAAAATAATTATTATTTACAAAAAACTATTTTCTACTTTCCTTATATTCGAAATGAAAAGTAGAGTGCTTAACTCGGGTGAAAGACATCAATTCCTACTCGGACTATAGCCGCCCCCGCTGCGCTCGGGCGTCTAAATACCTCGTATGGGAATTGATTCCTTTCCACCCTTGTGGATCTAACAATCTACTATTTATCAATACATAACATGCTATCACGCCTTCTATTGGGAAAAGGAAATGGAAAGTAAAGTATTTTGGAAAAAAGCTAGGAGGACAGTAAGTTATATCTACTTACGTAAACTTAAGTGCAGTGATAGCCTAGTGATATTTTGTTTTGTTTATTCATAAAATAGTGATATTTTGTTTTGTTTATTTATAAAACAATACATGCATTTTAAACTTACACTAAGTATCGACAAACTGTGCAACAGTACGCCACCATCCTTATATAATTAGGACGCCCTTTTATGACCATAAAAACATTGGACAGCCAAGTCAAAGATTTCTAGTTCAAATGCAAGGCACGCACCTCTTACTTTTCGAAGTTATGTGCGTATTAATAATTAAATATCACGCGCTTCAACGGTGAAGGAAAACATCGTGAGGAAACCTGCATGCCTGAGAGATTTTCTTGACGGGGTGTGAAGTCTGCCAACCCGCAGTAGGCTAGCGTGGCGGACTATACCCTAATCCGTCTAGGACTGAGAGGAGACCCGTGCCCAGCAGTGAGACAATGTAATGAGTTGATGATGATGATGATAATATACATCCATAGAACGCCAGTATGTTTAGGTCCCATATAATAGGGGACTGCCTCATTAGTCTAGTGACTGCCTCATTAGTCTAGTGGTCCTAAGCGCGACTGCTACGCTAGAGGTCCTGGGTTCGATCCCCAGGTCGAGCAAAGAATTATTAGGTTTTTCTATGAAATTCCTAGTAGCAGGTCGGAGTCTGGATTTGTGCCCGGTTAATGGCAATAGGCTCGCCCCCTATTACATGGGACCTAAACATACCGGCGAAATGCCTAATCCTTCGGGAAATACAGGCGTGATGGTATGTATGTATGTATAATAGGGAACGAGCCTATTGCCATTAATCAGGCACAAATACAGACTCCGAACAGCTACTGAGTATTTTACAACCCAATAACTTTTAGCTCGACCTGGGAATCGAAACCAGGACCTCGCGTAACAGTTGCACTTAGAACCACTAGACTACTGAGGCAGTCCATTCATATTTTAAAACATTTAGTATTGTTAGAAAAGAAAAATTGTACGCCATTCGGAATGGGACCGACAAAATCAATTATTGGCCTTAATGGAAATCTCACTTGAGCTTAAACCAAAGCTATGAACATAAACAAACCACAGTATTATATTCGCAGTGTCTTTGTACCGAATGTGATGTACCTACCTACACGACAAAGGAACTATTCTGGAAGAAGGGTAAAATTTTATATTTATTTATTTGTAGGAAGACTTGCAGACAAATAACATAACAGAATGCTTAAAATAATATAAAAAAAAAACAAAATTGCTAATTAAAAGTCTTCACTGATAAATAGCCCAAACATTAACATTCTTGATAATGAAAAGTTAACATAAGAATAAAAATAAGAAAAGTAATTTTAAATTTTAAAGTTCACACAAACTGCACAATGGTTTTGTTAGTAGTAGTAGTTCCAGTCCTTGCGTATCCAGATTTTATGTATACTTTTAAGTACCTCATTGTTTAACTGCCTTTAGTCTAGTGGTCCCAAGCACGACTGCTAGGTTAAAGGTCCAAGGTTTAATTCCCAGACTGAGAAGTGTTATTGGCAAACTTTGCTATAACTTAAACATTTAATTGAAATAAAGAAGAGAGAGAGAAAAACTTTTAATGTTTGGACTCACACAACACAGATTAAACAAATAAAGATATAAGCGATAATATTATTATATTATTATTAATATTTGGGTAACATACCATCACGCTTGTATTCTCCGAAGGGTTAGGTAGAGGTTGTAGTTAATGTAAACACACAGTTTGCCGGTATGTTTAGGTCCCGTGTAGTCTAATGGTCCTAAGCGTAACTGCCACGGTACAGGTCTCTTGAGGTTTTCTATGAAATTTTAGTAGCAGCTCGGAGTTTGGATATGTGCCCGATTAATGGCAATAGGCTCGGTTCCCATTACATGGGACCTAAACATACTGATGTATATCGCTGTTTTGTCAGTCCATCAACCTGTTCCTCTTCTCGGTTGCTGCAGCTTTGGCAATCTAACATCTGTGTTGCAGAGACTCCGTCTATATCAAGTATGAGGTCGCTAATAAGTAAACATCAAGATTAAAGATAATTCTATAATGTCAAGACTGCCTCATTAGTCTAGTGGTCCTAAGCGCGACTGCTACGCTAGAGGTCCTGGGTTCGATCCCCAGGTCGAGCAAAGTGTTATTGGGTTTTTCTATGAAATTCTCAGTAGCAGCTCGGAGTCTGGATTTGTGCCCGGTTAATGGCAATAGGCTTGCCCCCTATTACATGGGACCTAAACATACCGGCGAAATGTGGGTGTGCATTAGTACACCTCTGCCTAACCCGTCGGGGAATACAGGCGTGATGGTATGTTATGTTATGTCTATAATGTCAAAGGTCAGAATAAGTATTGTGGAAACTTTGCCATTTGTCTATCACCTATTTGGATAACATAATTATCATTATGCCTATATTCCCCGAAGGAGTAGAGTAGTTAGTAACGTACATCTCGTGCATGGACGAGCTACCTGATGCTGCTTAGCAGCATTTTAGCTGTAAGTGGCTATATTTATCTTCTTTCCCATCTATCACTAGAATATTATTCCAGACTTCTTATTTTTGGAAACTAGGGGGCATAAGTACAATTTGTGACACATAATAATCACTTACAGAATAGGACCGCGCCACGCGTCCGCGACATACGCTTAGAATATTTGCGTGGAAAGCAATACGGATGTGCTTCGCTTGTAGAAATCCTTAGCTTTTCACACGTATCTGGAATAAATTGCTTGCCATCTGTGGTCTAATAACTTCTTTAGTTTAACATTTTCTTAACTTATTACTGTACGTACTATTTGATGCATTTCCTGAGAGGCTAGGCACTTCACAGAGAATTTTCTTGCTACCGTGTAATAGAGGGGAATCTTCATGAATGCGAATTGCTTAAATATATTCCTCATTACACAACTATTGTGTTTAAGTAGGTATGTATAGTTGCAAATATTTTTTTTTCTAAACTATTGAAGTTAGAGTTTTAAAATAAAATACGTTTTATTGCAAATTTTATCAGCTTTCTTTGAAACCATAGTAAACTATATACATTAGTAATTCAAGCCCTTTTAGTTTATCTTGTTATTATTATTATTATTTGTGTATGAATGTCGTTTTGATGTTGTGATGATGTGTTGCTTCAAAACTACTGATCAGATAATAACAAATGAGAATGAAATGTCTATTGATTCTTCTTTACAGCAAGATAGTTATAACCTAAAATTTTTTGAAAAAATAATACAATATGGCCGAGAAACCAGTAAAAAAGGGGACCAAAATTATAAAAATTACTCTAATTTCATAAATGAGGTGTTTTTGAATGCGTCTTGATTACAAAGAAGAATATTATCTTATCTCTCATTGAGAGGCGATAAGAATGTAATACATACATAGAATTGTTTTTTTCCAACACGTAAGGGTTACCAACACCGAATAATATTGGGAATCTGCTTGCATAACCCACTAGTTGAGTAGGCGGATCCTTTGATTAATCATACGGCAATCATATATTATATAGCATAACAACATAATTTATTAGTATTTAATGAAACACAATAAATTTTTATAGCCACACGCATCTAACTTTCACTCAAAAATTATAATTTATTACTCCAATAATGCGATGTAATTATACAAATCGAATATGTTAGCTTTAATTAAGATTGTTGTAATATTAGAAACTCGATAAGAAATTCAGGAAGCGACGGGTTTGTGGCAATATTAGAATTGGCTGCTTGCCCACGGCAAAAAAAGTGCTACAAATGCTTTTAAATTACATAATTTTATTTCGTTCCTTCGCCTGTATACATGATTTGTAATAATTTAGGTAAAAAATTGGAAACTTCCTTTATTTTATTACCAGCTTTCCGCCCATGGCTTCGCCGCGTGATTTCTCGGCTTTTCTGTACTACAATATATCTTGTATTATAGCATGTAACCCTTCCCCTTGAATCACCATATCCATTGGTGAAAACAACATGAAAATCAGTGCAGTATTTTTGAGTTTATCGCGAACAGACAGACAGACGCAGCGGAGGACTTCGTTTTATAATATGTAGTGATAGTAATTTTTGCCCGCGGTTTCAGTATCAGTTTTTGTAGTAGTAGTATTTTGACAGCATGAATGCGTAGGCCCGACCGGCGAAGTACTACCCTCCCACAAAATATCGACGTCAAGTAGGAGTATGCATATTATACAAATACACATACCATCACGCCTGTATTCCCCGAAGGGTTAGGCAGAGGTGTTCTCAGGTACACCCACATTTCGCCGGTATGTTTAGGTCTCATGTAATAGGGGGCGAGCCTATTGCCATTCACCGCTGCTACTGAGAATTTCATATAAAAACCCAATAACACTTTGTTCGACCTGGGGATCGGACCCAGGACCTCTAGCGTAGCAGTCGCGCTTAGGACCACTAGACTAATGAGGCAGTCAATTACAAATATATTTATTTTTTTCTTCACAAACATGTTTAAATAATAAAGACAGTAACATCAAGTATAATTATTATATGTTGCAGTATAATGTTTGTGAGGGACTGGTGTCTATATATTTTGGCGTTTCTTGCGTTGCGTTCCGTGAGTGTGGAGCGCCGGAGGCCCAATTCGTCCTCAGTCCCCTTCCTTCTCGTTTCCTCCTCCCTTTTCCTTGGCTCGGCAACGCAACTGCAACTCCTTTCGTATTGTAGATGTCCATCGGTGGCGATGACTACTTACTATCAGGTGGTTTGCCTGCAGTTATCCCATAAAAAAACTAGTTACATTGATATCAAAGCTTCCTCGTGCACACATTCCCACGCGTCTCTCGTCACGTGTTACTATTGGCATGTCATCGTTACAAAACTTCGGTATACAAGTTCATTTCCGGCGCGCGCCCATGTCAGGTGGTGCTAGGTGTGGCCCGCGAAAGTGCCTGCCGCGCCTCAATTTTGACATCGGCGCTCACGGGTTGATTTTTTTATGCGAGAATATATTTTTTGGTAAAATTTTATTCGCAATATAATTTCTTGAGTGTTTCAAAATTGTATGCCACGTTACGTAGTGGGGAATTTTAGCGCCATGGTTTGTGGGAAAGTTGTTATTTTTCATGTTGTAAACATTCCAAAATCCCACATTTTGGAAAGTTTACACCATTCTTTTTAAATAAAGAAACAAAACTTAATCTGAATTCGATCTGAAATTTTATTTCTGGCAGAAGCTGCATGCGAAAAACGGAGAACAAGGTTACATAGCGCACACTAGGGGAAGCCAACGTCCAACAGTGGACTAATGATGATGATGATGAATATTATTTGCAGCGTGATGTATTATTATTTTGATGCTGAAACTGTCAAGCCGCCTTGGCTTGGAAGCAAAAAGAAAAAAACCTGACAGTTCAACCAAAATACAGCTACTAAATGTAAACATTCGTCGTTATTGTAAGAAGATATTTTTTTTTGTATTTTGTTATATTTAAGAGCTTTTAACTGAATTATGGTGGCTATAATGATGACTTCGATAGCTAAATTTGTCTTGATTTGGTGCATAAAATAAATACTTATTTTTGCGAGAAACCCAGTTGTGATGAATGATTTAATTTATTGTAATTTATTCAGAAGCTAGTTTCAAAGTTTGCTTAGCTTTAATTTCATTCATTGTAGCACTTGAATCGGAAATTTTACATATAATTATCCGATTTGTTTATCGGTACTTCAAGAACCATTGAATTCAAGGTCGCTGGTCGCTGTTGCCACTTTCTCGTGGCAGTAGTATGATTGTAGAAATGTTATTATAATATCTATTACATTGTTTATTTGTTGTTGAGTTTTTTAATTATATTTTCTATAGCAACTCGGAGTTTGGAGATGTATCAGGTGTTTAGTCAGGAATTAGTATTCCCCCTTATTTCATTGGATCTAAAAACATTACCAGTGAACTATAGGTGTACCGTCGCCAGTCAAAAAAATTACAAATATTGCGGGTCGATTTTGAACTTAAACATCAACTTTAATGTTTAAAATCACTTGGAGTAATTTGACTATTTTGTATAACCTGATGTGCAGGCGACAGTACATTATTAAACCTCTTTTAATTCACTAGGAAATATACACGTGATGATATTTTTTTATTCGAAAACCTATCATAAAATCACGGTTTATTCCAAGGAATTCATGTAGTGTGAATCGAGACACACTAAAAGTACCGTTGTTCTCAAGGTCGGGCTGCGGATCGCAAGTGGCTGTGACTCACACGCCACTTTCATCTTGATAGCACGGTTACATACAGGAATTAGCAGGACAGCATAAACATAACGTAACATACCATCACGCCTGATTTCCCTGAAGGAATAGGCAGACGTGCACTAAACTATACCCACAGTTCGCCGATATGTTTAGGTCCCATGTAAAAGGGAGCGAGCGTGGCAATACGTTAACCGGGCACAAATCCAGACTCAACGCTGTTACTGAGAATTTCATATAAAAACCCAATAACACTTTGTTTGACCTGGGGATCGAACCCAGGACCTCTAGCGTAGCAGTCACGCTTAGTACCAATAGACTAAGGAGGCAGTCTTGAATTCTGTACACTTATTTCTGTAAATTAAATCTTTCTTAAATCTATAATATTTATAATCCTTCAGATAGCCTATTGATATGATCATTGGACTTCCATGTCAAAGGTCTCGAGATCAAATCCAACACACACACTCTGACTTTTTGATGTCATGTGCGTATTAAATGGTGAAGAAAAACCTCGTGGGGAAACCTGCGTGCCTGAGAGATGTTCTCAGGTGAAGTCTCCAAACCCGCATTAAGCTAGCGTGGTGGAATATAACCTAATCCCACTCATTCTGATAAGACCCGTGCCCAGCAATCAGACAATATAGTGGGTTGATGATGATGATTAAAATTGGTGAAGTAGGTAATAGTAAAATTGCGAAGACTGAATGGTTTCTATTGGTGTTAAAAGAATTGACCGCAGCTTACGCATAAGTTCCGTCGCAAGTAATTATCTATGTAGAAAGTAAGCTTGGTAGTATATTGGGGGCAAAGGGCGTTGGCACAGATATATACTGACCTCTTTGTCGAATATCGGGTGCTATGACATTTTTATAGGCATTTTGAGTGTTACAAAAGGGTTCATCAATAAGATTCTCAGAATTGGACTGCCTTATTAGTCCGGTGGTCCTGAACACGACTGCTAAGCTAGAGAGAGGTCTTGCTGTCGATTCTCAGGTCGAGCAGTGTTATTGGGTTTTTCTATGATATTCTCAGTAGCAGTTCGGAGTCAGGTATTGTGTCCGGTTAACGGCAAAGGGCCCTTATTACATGGGACCTTAAAATGCCGGCGAACTGAGGTTATATTAGTAAACCTCTGCCTTATCCTTCGGAGAGTATATAGAGACATATCCTCTGACAAAAGCAGTAAGTAAAGTAAATTGATCGGAATAGAAAAAATATACTTTTGGGAAATACAAGCATGATGGTATGTATGTATGGTATCTACTGATTTTGATTCCACGAAAACTAAATTCTGTGGAATGTAAAGAAATATATTACTAGTAATCATTAGTGTAGAGCCTATTTTTATCAAAATAGGCCACCAAGCTTGCTTTCACGAGTTTCTGGAATTTTAGAAAAATAGAACTACTACTACTACTACTAACTAGAAAACTACACAAAGAGAGATCCTCTTTGTGTAGTTTTCTAGTAACTTACTATTATAGCCTTTCATTCAGATCAATGTTACAAAAAAGACTAATACATAATATCTTCTCTAATTTATATTTATCTTCTTTCTTTAATTATATTTATCTTCTCTAATTTAAGTCTTATTCTAGGCTTTTATTTGAATTTTATTTATTCTTTGCAGATCTTTTTGCCAGTCGCCAAAGGCCTCTTCCAATCTTTATACTCATATCTTTCTTGAGCCTTTCATTATCTTTTTTTTTTAATGGGATAACTTGGCAAAGGAGCAGGCGAGCTACCTGACGGTAAGTAGTCATCGCCGCCCATGGACATCCGCAAAACCAAAGGAGTTGCAGATGCGTTGCCGAGCCCATTTAGGGAAAGGGAGGGGAAGGAGAAAAGGAGAAGGAAGGGGATTGGGGGAGGAATTGGGCCTCCGGCCCTCTCGCTCACCGAACGAAGCGCAGTAACGAAACGCTACTACTCGGACGTCGGTCTTCTGCGAGAGTGTGGTACTTCCCCGGTCAAGCCGGCCCATTCATGCTGCGAACAGCGTGGCCCTACCACAACAAAATCCCATATTATTCCATCCCATCCCATCCAGTATCCCATCTTTTTCATGTTCCATGTGACGCTTAAAACTTATGTCATGCCAACATCCCATCTTTTTTGTTGTCTACCTAAATAGGTAGACCACACACTCACATTACACGATGGTATCCTAGAGAATCATCTAATACATCGTCATGATTTATTTAGATATCATCGTGTCACAATTTTGCTTCATTTGTCTTTTCCTCTTATCATGTGCCTTGCCCATCGACATTTATTTACTTTCTATTAACTTACGTGTCATTAATAAATTCTTTCCTAGCCTTTGCCGACCTCTTCTTGGTAAACGGTTTATTTCATCACCCATTTTTATGGTCTTAGTTTCTCGTTAAAAAAAATCTTAGAAAACAAAACAAACATTCTTCTACAAGTATATTGAGTATATGACATGTATGTTATTAGAAAGTGTCCCAAATTCTTTAAAACATGGGAGCGTTTTTGGTTTTGACGATTTAAGAGATTTATCAATAGGACCAACTTGCATGGAAAAAAGTACTTGTGAACACACAGTTTTAATGCAAAATAAATTAAAATTTGAAATTATTATCAAAGTACAAACTAGTCAAAAATGACTAGAAAGCCAGTCAACAACTAAATTAATACAATAATTGCATGGGATCACAACATTAACAGAAGGATATAGACCAATTTGGATGAATAATTACTATAACAAGCAAACAACCAAGGGGCTGCAATGGACTCTAAATAATATAATTTAATTCCAGATAAATGTAACTTTTTCAAATAATAAGTAATCCTTAGAAGAAACTACTTGCAATAAAGTTTTGAAAATGACGAATGCCAAGATATTGCTCAAAAAGGTATACTTCTTACTAAACGGTGTTCCTTAGACATAATAATATCGTAGATATGAATAGGATGATCTTTATGATATAACTATTTACGAAATTAAGGAAATTTCTGATAAAGAATATGAATTACTATCTGATATGCACTGATACGATACTCAACATGCAGTTCCGACCACTGAGGCCTCAGAATTAACATGTTTAACTGGTTACATGGTAGTTGGCCTCAAATGTCACCAACGGCATCTCGTGATAGTTCCGAAGATATTTTGTTTACTCCTTCACCTTCGTTTGCAACATACGCCCACCTAACACTTAAATTCTACTTAAGTTCTAAAAGACACCAAATATTGACTTTGGGTCTGTATGCACCGGTAATGTCAATGGAAATATTTAAATATATGTTAATTAGGATTTAATATGCACACACTCAGATTATGGCAAATTACTTTCTAAAAGATTGATTTGTAGAAAAATAATCAAATTTGAAAAATGTGTTAACGCTATAATTATGTTAAAATTGTTATGGAATTCACTTAAGCTTTTGATAGGCTCATTGATACTTCTTAATATATTTCAAAATTAAAGTCTAGTTGGATTTAATCTTTAAATTTCCTTTATAACTTCGTCTGGAATGTAATGGAAAAACAAAGTGATAAATCAAAACATCTAATATGAAATTATTGGTGTGAATTTAGTCTAGCTATACAAAATAAATAAAATTTTATTATTCGCTACTACTAAGTAATGACAGTGATATTTTGTTGCAAGCAATATTGTGCATGAGAGTTTAATGATGTGGAATTTAAAAAACCCCACCCTTAGGGGTAGAATCAATAACGGATTTAAAATCAAAATTACTCAGCACTGCATCATCAAAAATACTCTCAAGACAAACTTTACCATTTACTACACAATTCATTCACCGTACAATACATACAGCCGCACATACATATATATTAGCAACTCGTAACACGACTTTTTCCCTGCAAGTCTTGCAAGCGTCTCGCTGACTCTTAAATTTAAGAAATACTTCACGTATACTTTCACTCGCGCAAAGCCAAGTGAGGTTACATCACTGGCACATTTCGTACACTTGAGGTCAATTATTTAATCGTTTTATAATAATTGTGACCTAGACATTTGTTGCTATGCGTAGCTTCTTTTCTTAATTGTGTTTTAAAAAATGAATACTAGTTTTTTTAAATTAATTTATTCTTTAAGTTAAGTAGCTTGTGTCTTTACTCTTTTTTTCGTCTTTCTTCATATCAACGTCTAGGAATATTTTGTTATTTGTACAAAGGTTTTGAAAAATAAAGAGTATCGTTTTTGAACGTTGTTAATGCTAGGGTTTTTTGTTTGTTCCGTTTGACTTCTTATCAGTAATGATTTGCATAGATATATAAATTGCTACGCATTGAATTACGTTATATTATAAAAACATTGAATTTAGATTATAAATACTGGTTGATGTATGTATATAACTAAGTGGATTCAAATATATTTAAATTAATAGTATACAGTGGAATACAGACGAAACCAAGTTTATAAAAATTATTACATTCACACTCTTTCAGCAATATAAAATCATCTTAATAAATACAATAATTAGAATAAAGTCATTCCTTAAACTCTTCTTCCATAATCAAACACATATTTTTCAAAATATTTTGGATTTTAGAATAAAAAAATGCTGCATGCATGTAGCAACACAGGAAGAAGACATTGATTAAGAAAAAATAGAAAATACTCAAATCTAAGTTTGGGTTGTAAAACGACAGAAAGTTTCGGCGCCAAGCGGCTAAGCTTTCCGGTTTCCGATACGACCTCGAAAACTCAAAGTATCAAAAAATAGCTACATATAGAATTAGACAGAGTTCATGAGAGAGCGAACAATGAATTTCACTTAAAACAATATTTTATTACAACACCATTATAAAATTTTTAGTTACACCGTTTTTTTAGAAATTATGACATCAATTTTCACCTTAGCCAACGGACTTACGAAAAATCAAACAATCGCACTTTTTCTTTCGTTTCAATTTACACTGCACATAACGTGTGCGTATTTTAGATGTTGTAAACGCAAACTACGCTTTCTAACATCCAATATTTATTTTTCTACTTATCCTGACGTCTGAGCTTAAACGATCTACGGCCGATCAGTTAGCACACGACTTCAAACAGCGCGCACACACTTTACGTCATATTGTCAAAAAATTGTAGTGGGGAGGCGAAGGATAAAATCCATCAGTTTTTTGGGAAATCATCATAAGTTTGCCAACGTTGGCACTCGGAGTACAAGCATCCAGTGGAATTTTAAGTTTAATAAATTAAAATGTGGAAAAAAATTGCTTTGTTGGCCATTTTGGCTTCAGTGAAGTGTAACCCTGTGCATGAAAATGGTGTTGCGGAAAACCTAGTGGGTGCTGTTACGGAGTGCATAGAAACCGATACTTCGTTATGTTTAAAGGTGATTATTGTGGATACCAAAGTGCTGTGCAGTGTCAGTGACCAGAATTTCAATTGAGTTGTCGTTGCTCATTGAATTTTCAGTTAAAGTCATTAGCAAAACGAGTTGCTACTTACCGTGGATCTCCTGTAAAAAAATAATTGCTGCTTTTCATGGCATTTTGTGATAGTATGAATTAATCAACATTTTTGAATAGGAATATATATGAGTATGAATATATTTCAAAAACATTAATTTCAAATTAATTATCAGTATTTTTACGCAGGACAGTGTAGAATGGTGCACATTAGGGAAGCCCCTTATCCAACAATATTATAGACTGAATTAGACTATACGATGATAATGATAACTTTTACACATTATTATTTTCATACATATTCAAACGATATAAAATTGAAAAGAATGTAATTAGTTAAACAAAACATCAAAACTTTTAAACCTTTCCCTAATACAAGTAAAAAATCTACAAAGGCGAATTAATAGCACTTATTAGGCAAATTATTTATAAAAGCCAATTTTTTCACAGGAAAAAGCCCTCAAATTCACGGAACGACTATCCATCATGAAAGACCTCGACCTCTTCGAGGGCATGAGCCTGGTGAACACTGGATCAGCTCGTTCATCTCGAAGCTACGAGCCGCTGGCTGAGGAACCCAAAGCCAGGGAACTCCAGATTGACGAAAGGATCGCTGACAACGTTGGAGACTTCTTAGAGAACCACGTACTGCAGTTGCGTTTAACTTCTCCTGATGAAGAATCAAGGGGTCTTGATGAGGAAGGTAAGAGAAAAACAGATGTTAATTAAACCTATCTATAAATAATAAATACCTTCTTAAAAGGGAGTATTAAAAATCTTTCAAAGTGACACCAACTGTAACTTGCATTTCTTATAGAAAAAATAAGATAAAAACATCTCAAATATTCCCAAAAACATGAATGAAAATAAAATTGAAAATGTCCAGTTCCCACAATCACAATAAGGGCCCGATGCAAACGGAAACCCAAAAATGTCATTAGTAAAGCAATAAACAAATGCATTGTTGGACTCAGCGAGAAACTTTACCACTAAAGTGACAAACGAGTTTCAAACAATGCATTGAAACCTAGGTACCTCACAGCTTTCTCTTCTATACATATTTACATACAGTTGACAAAGCCCTTCACGGTTACTAAAGGTGCTAAAAGAAATGTTTTGAATAAACAATTTCATAGTGCTTTGGAAACAATTTTACCGCATTCTCTGTTATTGTTACGTCGTTTTATGCCATAATTTAACTGCAACATCTGCAACTTTTAACATCTGTACCTTTCAACTTTATGAACAATTACTTTAATCTAGATTGATTCACTTTTAATCTCGATTTAATTCAAAAATTTATTTACTTGAGTATCTTTTTCATAAACTAGTCCTCAAATTGTTCCCAGCAAAAAATAGTGGAACAAAAAATTGCTGCATGACACATAAAAGAAATATAATCAAACAATTGTTCACCACTTTGTTCTTTTAACATATTATTTAAAGTTATTCACATTCGATCTCTTCCTGATTATATCATCTTGGTACTTCCATCATCAAATGTACCTAATGTTTTCGTTCTATTCACAGCCCGTGGCAAGAAGAAGAAGAAGATCAAGAAGTTGTTGCCTCTCCTCCTGCTCTTGAAGCTCAAGATGGCCGCTCTCATTCCTCTCTTCCTTGGAATCATCGCCATTGTTGCTGTCAAGGCTGTCTTCCTCGGCAAGATCGCATTCGCTATGAGTGCCTTCAACCTCATCAGAAAACTCTTAGCCAAGAATAAAGATTCTGGTAGCAACATCTCTTATGCAGCTCCTGCTCACCATGAGGAACACCCAGGGTACTCCTATGAGCCTGCTAGCCAAGGCTGGAGTAGACAGGCCAGTGATGGAGCGTCAATGGCATATGCTGGGCAACTGAAAAATTGAACTGAACTAGTATGATTGTCTATTTATTTGTGTGGATGTTTGCTATTTATTGATGTGTGTTGAAGCCATGTACAAGTACCTCAGTCTTAATTTATTTATATAAATAAATATTTATGTTCAACTTTATTTAATTTGTTTTGTCTGGGCATTGCCTTCTTAAAACATCTGAATATAATTTATGCTGAAATTCATGTCTACCAACGCCATGGAAAAATAAAATCACAAAAGCTATTTTTGTATGGCCTCATTAAAATAAATCGTCTGATCAAACTAATATGAGCGTTATAAAATCACTTTTTGAACAATTATAACCATATGTGCTCAATTGATTTATGTCATCACTGTCAACCTTTTCATTACGTAGGCACTCCTACGCACTTTGTATGCATGCTGCGTCGAAGACTGCGTCAACTTGTATTCATATTTCATACATTACAATGACACTTAATGCAGCTAATTTAAGACATGATAGTTTCCCTTATAATGAGATACTAATGTCTTTTTCAAATGTCTGATTACGTCTTTGAGTATTTATTTAATATGATAATTTATATTACACATCTGCTGGAAAACCAATTTCGCAGATTTTAAAGCACCGTGATCCCTCTTAGTCAGTGTCATTGTTCATAATATTACTGGCCTGATAATATTCCTACTGCTAAGAATTATACTGACCTCAAATTTTTGTCACACATGATTCATGATTACACATGATGACTTAGGTAATAATATTGTATCTCTACTATATATGACTGATTTACATAATTACAGTACAATGATAAATCTTTTAATAATATAGGAATGTGTTAAAAGAACCTTAAAGGAGTAATAAATTGAGTCAGTCTCGATATCCACCTACCAACTAAATAATACTTATGCCGTTGCATTAGATATTAAGGTGCAGCTTATGAAGATACTAGAGAAGCAGAAAAATACAATTTAACATAATTTAACTACCACACAACTCACTGATAAATGGATCAGAATAAAATATAAATGATTATAAGTAAGTAGCACGAATCAACAAAAACAAGAAGCATGAATTTGTAAAAGATAATAAGTAATATACTTGTTTGACTCATGTAGTCTGTAAAGTCTGTATGTAAAGTAAGTCAATTAATAATTACAGACAACGTCTGAAATTATTTGTAAGTTCTGACACTACAGTATTTATACTTTGTTTTCCCTTTAACCTCTTGGTAGGATAAAGCCTTGTTTATTTGAAGATTATCCTTCATTCATGCAAACAAGTATGGTAAGGCAAAAAAAATCTTGATCATGTTGGATACATTATCGTAGGAATCATCTCACGACTGATCGCGAACACGACTTCTTAGCTTAATTTCTCATAGAATCATCCACTCAATCTTACAAAACAACATCAATGGGATTATGGAGAAAGTGCCCAGACGCCCAGTCCAATATTTCACATAAACCTTGCAACCAAAAATTAGAAAAACAAAATCGAACGTGACTACCAAAAATATATAAATATTAATGATAATAAAGTGTGCCACGCACTTTTGCATAGCATCGTTTAGTTTCCATATAGGAGATATAACATTAAAATGTTAATTCGATAAACATCCGAGTGGGGGGAGTTCGGATAAAAAATACTGATCCAATCGAAATATCATCACAGTTCGAACGATCTTGGATTAGTTGAGTCCAGAGCAGAAGCAAGATGAAGACCTTTGTGGTGATTTTAAGTGTTGTGGCATACGTGTCTTGTGGACCGGTTAATTCGGAAGATTCAGTGCTCCGTTCAGTTATTGGAAATTTTATCAACTGTAAAAATGATTTTAACTTGTGCATGAAGGTACGGAATGCAAGTGCAGTGAATTGTTTTAACTTGACACATGGACGCCTCAAAACCTCGTAAATGTTTCGGAGAATATCGTAGTGCTCAACAAGTTTATTGTGTTTTACCTTTGATAAAATCATGGCGGTTCTCTCGCGTCACAATGAACTTTCGATGAATTTTTAATACGCCATAAGTGTTGATATTCCGAAACTAAAGGAATAGTCCAAGTGTCAAGTGCAAATTCAGTGTAAATAATGTTTTTGCTAAACACTTTCGAAGTAATACTTGGAACTCCAAAGGGAAATAAAGTCCTTTTTGTAATTGACCTCAAAGGCGAGAGAAAGGGAGAATAAAGTGTCAAATCCTACCATATATGGCTATGCAGTGAAAGTGATTTTTAATTTGTGGGACATATTAGATACGTCAATATAAAATTTGCTATAGACAGCAATTAATTGATCACCGACACTCAACATAATTAAATTAATAATAGTTTTGCTTGTTATTTTATGATTTACGTTAAAAGGTTATAGGTACTCAATGTTGATGTTGATACTCATAAAAGCTGTTGCAATAAAGCTGTTTTCGTTTCCTTATGATAATACTTTACATTTTGATATTCAGCATATTATTTATCGCGAATATACCACACAGCTCTTTTGTAAGCTGTTAATTCCTAAACGAAAATTACTTGCCACTATCCTTTCAAAAATTTAGAAACAATCTTGTTCTATTTTTATTTCCATGTATTTATATGTTTAAGCACCAATTTAATCAATTATATTTCTAGGAAAATGCTCTTAAAGCAAGTGAAAGACTTGGTGCTGCCCGCAAGCTCAAAATCATTGATGGAATCACAATCCTGAACAACAACCCTAAAGAAGCTAGGAGTTTGGAGTCTCTTTCTACTGACCCTGCCGTAAGGAACAAACAAGTATCTGAAAGACTTTGGGCCAGCACTTCAGAACTTCTGCAGTCTACTGAGTTGGAGCTGAGCTATGGCGACAGTGATGATGATCAGCCTGAATCTAGGTCCATTGATGAAGAAGGTATGAATGAAAATTTTGAATCTTCAATCTAAGATTCTATTGAATATAAGCCACATGCAATTTTACTACGAAAAACTTGTGATGGGCTAAATGAAGAAAAAAAACCTATCAAGTTTTTTGTTTTTGTATAATTCTACTTGGAATTGACATGCCTCAGTCAAAACAAGTTTTGGTCATGCAGACATTTCCAATTATTTGAGTTATTTATTTGAGATCATCGACACTTAAAATTTCTCTAACGGTACCAAGGAATGTGTTGTTGGTCTGGTTCAAAAACATTTATTAAAAGCTAGATAATCTCTAAAAATATACAATAATATTAGATCGTTAAATAGAAAAACATGTTGATTGCGCATTGAAATAAAACTACTTTTTACAATATAACGCGATAAAATCCGTACAAAGTAGTTTTATTTCAATGTCTAATATTCGCGTAAGTGTTAGAAACCAGTATGTTGATTGCGCGTTATTAAACAAAACATTTTCAAATTAGACACTCCTATTGTATTCTTCATTGAAGTTTTAGCTATTATTATACCTACTCATATTATTATATTATGTTTGATTTCCTGATAAATTACTTAATGTTTGTCAATTACGCCATCCAGTATTATCCAAATAATATTATGAAGCATAAATTCTTTAATTAATTTCATAGCTGCCTCATTAGTCTGATTGACTAATGAAATAAATTTCCGAAAAATGCCTTAAAATCTTTCTAAAATATATTGTTGTTTCTTGTCTTTTTAGTTGAGGAAGGCCGTGGCAAGAAGAAGAAGTCTATCAAGAAGAAACTGAAGATCCTCATCCCCCTTATCCTCCTTGCCAAAGCCAAGGCCATCGCCATCGCAGTACTCGCACTGGTCGTCATCGCCGCTTCTCTCTTCAAATTGGCTCTCCTTGCCAAGATCGCTTTCATCATCAAAGTCATCGCCTTAATCAAGGCTCTACTCGCCAAAAAGCACTCCAGTGAGGAGGTTTCCTGGGAGTCTCATGGCTGGGAGCCCCATGCGGAGCAGCATCACCCCGTGGCCGTTGAACACGGTCATGGATGGGAAGGTGGCTGGTCTCGCTCCAGGAATGAAGCCAACAACTTAGCTTATTCCGCCTACAATAACAACAACTGAGCTGGTTACCAAATATTTACCGTTTAATCTGATCCCTTAAGTATTTAAGAGTGAATGTATTTATGTCTGTATGTTTGTTGCAGGTATTTTGTTTTTGTTTGTTTTTTTCCGTTTTTTTTTATTTATTTATTATTATAATTTTCAGTTTTTCTTTTCAGTCATTTTATATAAGTATTTGCATTTTATTTTTGTTATTTTAGTAATCTGACTGAAAAGGACCTTTTCTTTTTCTAGTTATGTGATAGTATTATAAGTATTTTTTTATAAATATTTAAGTATACGGGTATACTTATACGTACTTAATTATCTTGATGTAGTAATGATAAGTATTCATGTTTATTTTTCATTTTTGTTTTTATTGTTTTACCAAAAAGAGGCTACGATAGAAAATCAAAGGAACTTATTTGTAAGTGACGTTTGATGACTATTATACAATGTGATTCGCATTAAAGCTTACTGATATTTAATTGTAATGTCGCAGGGCGAATCACTGAATGTTAAATGAAATTATAATTTTTATATGTATGTATCTATTATTTTATAATTTATATGTACATGACTAGTATAGTTTTAATTATAAATAATGTATGGTACATACCTATATGATACTCATATTATAATTGATATGTAATGTTTTAAATACGATCTCTTATAATATAATATTTATTTATTTACAACAATTGTTATTAGTTTTATTACTTATGTATGTATTGTATATAATTATTACAATGTTTTGAGTTACCTATTTATTTTTGTAATTGTTTAATTTATGTAACGGATGAGTGTGAAATTAATTTATGATTTACTTATAGCAACAATAAACTTTACAATAAATTACTCATTTATTCGTTTTATTGAATGTTTTCAAATACTCTATCAGATAATTAAATTGTTTTACTATGCCTGGAATGAAAAGGTGTTTTAATTTGTTTTTATATAGTAAAGGATAATGGAATAAACCCAGAGGCTACAAATAAAAAAGTGAAGCAAGAAAAGAAGTCATTTTTGTGATTATTCATTCTATGAACGACATGATAACGTGTTCCGCATAAAACTTCATGTGTAAGAAGCTATTTTTTTTTGGACGCAATACGCGATATGTATGGCATTGCTGACCACAGCTTCAAGTTTATACTTATTATGGCTAGGTGTAATATTAATATTTTCTTTCGATTTGAAGAACATCGCTGCGTGGGTTCATGAACTTCAAATACCCACCTACTCAAAAAAATGTTTAATTTTATATAATTATTTTAGTAACTGAACGTTACATCGCATGCAATAAGTCCAATACATAAAAAATACTACCTATATCTGACACAAAAATATTACAAATATTTTATTCTTTGATAAACACATACGATAATATATGATACAGTTTTTTGGTAGAGCAATTTTTTTTAAACAAAAGGAAGAAACATTAATTCGTGCACGTACCTAATTGTACTATAATAACATACCATCGCGCCTCTATGATTTCGAAAGGTAGTAGGCAGAGAAGTCACAGTTCATTCTTATTTTTAAGGTCCCATGTAATAAAGGATGAAGCTTATGCCATGAACCTGAAACAAGTCCATATTCCGAACTCCTGCTGAGAATTTCATAGAAAAACCCATTAACACTTTTGCTCGACCCGGGCATCGAACTCGGGACCACTAGCGTAGTCGTCTTGCTTAGAGCCATTTAGTTTCTATTTTTTATAAACGCACTCACGACGCGATATTTTATATGTTTTTTGTTTCGGTTGACTGCCTCGTTAGTCTAGTGGTCCCAAGCGCGACTGCTACGCAAGAGGTCCTGGGTTCGATTCCCAGGTCGAGCAAAGTGTTATTGGGTTTTTCTATGAAATTCCCAGTAGCAGCTCGGAGTCTGGATTTGTGCCCGGTTAATGGCAATAGGCTCGCCCCCTATTACATTGGACCTAAACATACCGGCGAAATGTGGGTGTACATTAGTACACCTCCGCCTAACCCTTCGGGGAATACAGGCGCGATGGTATGTTAATGTTATGTTGTTTCGGGTAACATTTTTCAAACGAAAAAGAACTACTTAGATAATTTCGTGAATAAATATTGTAATAACATACCTACTAAGAATATCAATTCATATGTATGCTAATGTATGTTGCATTCGGCATATCAAAGCCTAACACTAATGAAAAAAATTTGCACGTCTATAAACAATAATTAATTATAACAACGTACTTATGATAATAATTTGTTACATTACGTACTCTCAATATTGAGAAATATTATAATGATGTATTGCAAATCTGTAAGAGTAGACTATTACGAAGGAAAATGTGACTTTCATTATTAGTATTATTATAATAATTTACATATACCATACACTCACGCCTTTTTCCCACAGGGGTAGGCAGAAACTATAGACAGCCACTAGCTACGACTCTTGCATATCTCTTTCGCTTCTTCCACATGCATACATATTTCATACACGCGCCCCTGTAGCGAGTAGGTTCTACGCACCTGACCTTTAAATAAATAATTTAGTTCAACATTAACGTACCATCGCGCCTATATTCCCCGAAGGGTTAGGCAGCGGTGTCTTAATGTTCAACCACAGTTTCCATGGTCCTTTGTAATAGGGGGTGAGCCTGTTGCCATTGACCGGGTACAAATCCAGACTCCGAGCTACTACTTACTGAGAATTTAATAGAAAAACTCAATAACACTTTGGTCGACCGAACCCAGGCATTCTACTGTAGCACTCGCACTTAGGACCACTAGACTAATGAGGCAGTTGGTTAGGTTACATATTCTACAGTCGCCAGCACAGGTTATACAAAACGGTCAAATTTCTCCAAATAATTACAAACCTTAAAATGTTGACGATTCAGTTCAAAATCGACTGAGACAATTTGACATTTAGTGTTAACTTGATGTGGTGGCGACTGCACCCCAGGGATGTGCCCTAATAGGCGTTGCACAAGCGTGGTTTTGGGGTATTATATTAAGAGGACACAGTGCTCCCCTCTATGTACTGATGGTGGCCACCGAGGTGGTTACAGTGGGTCAGAATCCCACTGTCCGGTCTAATCCCCAAAGACTGGTCGCCTTTTAAAGGTTTACAAAAAAGAAAGTGTACATTATATTTTAAATGACTGCCTCATTAGTATAGTGTTCAAAAGCGTGACTGCTACGCTAGAGGTCCTGGGTTCGATCCCCAGGTCGAGCAAAGTGTTATTGGGTCTTTCTATGAAATTCCCAGTAGCATCTCGGAGTCTGGATTTGTGCCTGGTTAATGGCAATAGGCTCGCCCATTACATGAAACCTAAACATACTGGTAAAATGTGGGTGTGCATTAGTACACCTGTGCCTAACCCTTCGGGGAATACAAGCGTGATAGTATGTATAATATTGTAAAAACGCCTACCGATATAAGATACGCAAAGTCACCAGTAGTGAAAGCTCTCTTCACTTTCTACTGAGACCATCCTACTGTTTCTCAACATTGCTATTAAGATATTTACAGGGTACCAATAACTTGTTCAAAAGCCAAAACCAAGATTTTTTTTTATGGGATAGTGGTCAAACGAGCAGACGGATCGCCTGATGGTAAGCGATCAACGTCACCTATGGCAATACCAGAGGAGTCACAAATGCATTGCCGGCCTCCTAAAAGGGAGTACCTATCCTCTTTTCTTAAAGGTTTGAAGTACTGCAGGTTCATTCCACAGTTTAGTTGTGCGAGGCAGAAAGTTTCTAGAGGAACGTATCGTTTTGGACTGCTAACCATCTTCAAATCATCCTTACTTTTAAATACACTATCATCGCCTCTTTTGGTTGAGCAATAGAGTTTTGGAACTTAGAAAAAATACTTAATTTACATAAATCTGTTCATCCGTTCAGGAGTTATTGATACCACAGAGAGTCACACAGATGCACACTGCAAAGTTATAACAACCCTATATTATTATATGTATCTAGATCTCCAAGAGTTTAAATAATTATTGAGACTTAGATTTTAATTTTATGCGTAATTGACGTCACAGTTCTGTTTTATTTAACATTACAAACCTTTTAAACTGTATTCTTTCAATGTCATGAAAATTATAATACTATTTAGTAAAAGTTTTGCCATAGATAGAATGGATAGAGAATAATATTGTCAAGATTTAGGGCTATGCAGCAATTTAATTTTCTGAAGACTAAACGTTTTTCGTTTCGTTATAATATAAATTCAGTATCGGTTAAATCAACAGAAAAGTCCAAAGAGGTCACAGCACTGGCCTTCAACAAGCAGCGCCATCTATCGACAACAATATGAACTTAAAGAAAGATGAGTCGCATCTTTCACATCTTAGTTTTATATACTTTCACTTAGTATTGGCGTTGTTGTTGCTTGAATTTTCTTCAAACAACTTTATATAATATTACGCTTATATTTCTCGAAGGGTTAGGCGGAGGTGTACACACAATCCCTTGGACGTTTAGGTCCCATGTAAAAGGGGATGAGCCTATTGCAATTCATCATCATCATCATCTTCCTGCCCTTTTCCCAATTTATTTCGGGTCGGCGCAGCATGTCCTTTTCTTCCATTCATCCCTGTTTTTCATTCAATCCTTTTTCTATCATATCAGTTTTTTTTTTTTTTTAAATAAAGCTTACTAGCAATGTGGGTTATCTTGTTAACCCCTCGTGCTAAGCTAAATGCTTGTGTTACGAGTGGGTTCACGTCGGTAGTGCAATGGGTGGGTTTCGAACCGGCAACCACAAGATCGCAAGTCCAACGCCCTCGCCATTAGGCTACCGCCGCTTCAAAAATATCTGACTTCACACAAACCATCCATCTTTTCTTTGGACTCCCTATACCCCATCCATCCCTCCAAATTCATACTCATAACTCTTTTAGTTACATTGCAATTATTAAATTATTTACCGACTCATATCCAAATCTCCAACCTATAATGAAATAACACCGTTCACGGAACGGGAATCGAACCCTGGACGTCTAGCATAGTAGTAGCAGTGATGAGATGACGGCTAATATTGAAAAATGAAATAATGCGCCTACCTCTAGTGTATAGGGAGGATGATGAAGATGATGATGAAATACAATTTCTTTCTTTCACCTACCTTAGTACTTGGCGAGTACTTTCCTCAAAAGTAAAAAGCGTAAAAATAAATAAGAAAACAAGCATTGTTTAACATTGAACATTTTAACTACTTCAGCCGAATGAATATTTTGACGGCTGATAACCAAGTGGGTTAACGGATCTTGTTTAATTTTTTATATTTCTCAATCAAAGAAAGTGTACCTTATGCACTTATCTCAAATTTTAAATATAAAAAACCATCACGCCTATTTCCCTAAAGGATTAGGCAGAGGTTCACTCTTGTACACCCTCCGTTTGCCTGTAAGTTTTAACTCTCATGTAATACGGGAGCTCTATTGTCATTAATCGGACGGAGGTGTCCTAATGTCCACCAACAGTTCCCATGGTCCTTTGGAATAGGAGGTGAGCCTATTGCCATTAACCGGGCACAAATCCAGACACCGAGTTGCTACTGAGTTTCATAGTAAAACCCAATAGCACTTAGGACCACTAGATTAATGAGGCAGTTAATAAATAATATGAATCCATAGAAAATAAAAATTGCAATACAACTGTAAAATATGTATGATTGTAATTTAACCAGCTTTTTTCCGGCTCAATTAGCCGAAAAAAAGCTGGGCATCCTCTCAAGGGTGCGACGATACTTCACGCCGGAACAGTTGCTGTCACTATACCAAGCACAGGTTCGATCGTGCATGGGGTACTGTTCGCACTTTTGGGACGGATCGGCTAAATACCAGCTTGGGGAGCGTTGGAGTCCATCTACTGTATAAAAATAAGTCGGGTTTTCCTTCCTGACGATATAACTCCAGAACGCACGAACCGATTTCCACGGTTTTGCATTCGTTGGAAAGGTCTCGGGCTCCGTGAGGTTTATAGCAAAAAAAAGTCCGAAAAAAAAACACGGGCGAAGCCGTGGGCGGAAAGCTAGTTGTATATAATTATGTGCCTCGCGGTTTCTATTATTTCTCTTTGGGTATTATCGTAACTTTAAATAGCCTTATTACTCCTTATAGTACAAGCTATCTGCCAGTGTATGTCCTGTAAAAATTCGTTTAGCCGTTTCGGAGATTAGCCTTATAAACAGACAGACGGACATTTCAAATTATAAAAACCTAGCATCGGCGTAAGGTTGCATGTCTTTCTGTCTTTTACCGGTTACATTTCGGAGAGTGTGCATCGAAACAACATGAAATAGTTCCCCCATCCCCGTTCCACTATCGGAGGAGCAGAGCTACGGCAAGGCGCCACCGCTACGTGGTGGAAGTGCCTAAATCTCGCACTAAGCGTTTTGCGTCTACATTTATAGTTCGTACTGCTCTATTGTGGAACTCGCTGCCGGAAACTTTATTCCCCGAGACCTACAATTTGGGTGTCTTCAAGACGAGAGTGAATAGGTTTCTTATAGGCAAGCGCGCTCCATCGTAGACCACTTCGTTGCTTAACATCAGGCAAGTTGTGGTCAAGCGCAAGCCTAACTGTATGTCGTTCATTTTATCGTGAGGAATGTATGACTGCATTGTTTTTTATGAATGTGTATTACTTTACACGATTTTACGTTACATGACATAATGAGTTGAGATTTGGAGACTTCTCTAACCAGGGAACGTGGAGGGTTATATTAGTGCGTTTTGAGCAGATGAAAGAATCAGGTAGGTACAATAATATATACAGTAGCAGTGTTCATGCCAGCATGGATGGGTCGGCAAAGTTTTGCCCTCCCACAGAATATCGACGTCAAGTACAGTATGCATACTGTTGCGTTTCGTACGGTGAGTGTGGAGCGCCGGAGGCCCAATTCCTCTTTCAGTCCCCTTCCCTTCCAGTCCACGACTGCTACGCTAGAGGTCCTGGGTTTGATTCTCAGGTCGAGCAATGTGGTATTGGGTATATCTATGAAATTTTCAGTAGCAGCTCAGAGTCTGGATTTGTGCCCGGTTAATGGAAACAGGCTCGCCCCCTCTTATATGGGACCTAAACATACCGGCGAAGTGTCGGTGTACATTTGTACACCTCTGCCTAACCTTTCGGGGTATACAGGCGTGATGTATGTGTAGTTCGGATTTTTAAAAGCTAAAATGTTAAAAGCTTACAGTAGAAATAAAACCGGATTTCTAATACCAGGTACCTAACATGCAATTTATATAATATAGCCACATACCATGATTACACGTTGAATGTAACTTGTAAGCATTACATTGAATCTGTATGATTACACTGCATTATATACAGAAGTTTCTACTTTATGTCACTTTCTCAATACCGTCTATAAACGCAATTATTGATACTTGAGTGTAATTAAGTGGGATGGTCAATTGGTTGGAGAAATAGTGTGGTCGGAGCTTGAAATAACTAATTCCGGGATAGACCGCCATTATTTGTACGACGTTTTAAAGATATCTCGGCAAACGAGCAGGCGAGCTACCTGATGGCTCAGATCAAATTTAAAAAAAAGATGGAACTTTGCAAACAAAGAATTGAAGCCGGTTATCAGTCGAGCTATCAAGCTATCGAAAGCTCGACTGACAAGATAAGGCGTAGTTTCAGTATTGTTATATAGTGTAAAATTGTGTTAGCCGGCCTCACTTCTTTGTTCGCAAAGTTCCATCTTAACTTTTTATTTGATCTGAGCCTGATGGTAAGTAGTCTAAGTAGTAATCATTCATATTTTGAATTTACGTATTTGAGGTGACGTCAAAATGTGAAGGCCAAATTTCGACATGGCGGGTGGGACTCGCGGTGGTTTAGTAGTGTGTACCTTATCACCTATCCGGAAGACGCAGGGTTGAATCCGGCCCGCAGTCAAATTTTTCCTTCACTAAAAAAACTGTTTATAAGTATGGAAAATGCATAAAAAATACAAAACGATCAGCCAAATGAATGAAGCGGCGGTAGCGCCCTAATGGCTAGGGCGTCGGACTTGCGATCATGTGGTTGCCGGTTCGAACCCCACCCATTGCACTACCGACGTGAACCCACTCGTAACACAAGCAATTAGCTTAGCACGAGGGGTTAACAAGATAACTAGTAATGTGCGACCCACATTGCTAGTAAGCTTTATTTAAAAAACAAAAAAAAAACTGTTATGATGGAAAAAGGATTGAATGAAAAACAGGGATGAATGGAAGAAAAGGACATGCTGCGCCGACCCGAAATAAATTGGGAAATGTGGGTCACACATTACTAGTAAGCTTTTTAAAAAATATATATATCTTTAGTGGTTTAGGCTTGAAATTTTTTTTTGTGAGCCGCATGCTTCTTTGCTATTTAAAAAAAAGTAAACCACTCACACGCATACCGATGTATAATCTTCATTCATTATTTATACAAACGACGTCACTTAGTAAAAGTGTTAGCGTATTTTTTATAATTAATGTTATTTTAATTTAATGCGTCTGCGCCGACTATGGACATTGAGATATTATGCATGTACCTCAGTTTGTGTAAGTACTTAAAATAATTACTTTTCATTTTTTATTAATTGCTGTCCATCTGTTATTAAGATATGAAATCGTTTAAAAATGTATACAATGACGCCTGTATTTACAAAGGAAATTACACAAACTCGCCTGTATACTTAGTATCCGTGTAATAGGTAAATTTTATAAACAATCTTAATAACACTTTGCTGGACCTGCGAATTTAACTTCGAACGAGGAGTTTGAATGCTGATAAATGGCAATAGGCTCGCCCTCTATTACATGGGACCTAAAGAAGATAGGTACCTATAATTTACAGTCAACTGTAACTGTCTCCGAGATCAATTTCAGATGAAACACAAACAGAACAGCGCTTGATAGTCGTCTCTGTCTACCCCCACAGTTAAAAAGCGAGATGCGTCTCTATGATTGTAAAAGTGAAATTCATTAGCGGACAGGTCACCCGGCTCCGCTTCCAACCGGATATAAAATTGTTTAAGTTTCCGCCGTCAAGTAAATATGAATTATTTATGATTTTAATGTTGTTTGAATTTTTGACCAAATTCACTGAAGGAGGATTTTCACCTGTTTGTAACTGGTGGTTTTATTGACATCCCAAAAGAGTTTTTGAGATAAAATGTAGCCTAAAAGCCTTATTTGAGGTCAAATCTATCCTTATAATAAAATTATACAAAATCGGTTTAGCGTTTTAGACATAGAAGCGTTTCAAACGACAGAAAGAGAGACTTAGTTTTGCATTAATAATAATACTTTGGATTTATTTATGTTTGTTTGTGCGACCTTGGTATTTATGAAACGACTTTAAGAAATTTTTTTGTTTACTACTGCAATATTCTCACAAAATTGTACAATTCATGTCAATTTTCTTATTCTAACAAGTTAATTACATGTTTTACCGATTAATTATTGAATACTAGCTTTCTGCCCACGGCTTCGCCCGCGTAGTTACTTGGCTTTTATGTACTATAATATTTATGCATTGTACACATGAATCTTCCTCTTGAATCACTCTATCTATTAAAGAAAACCGCATCAAAATCAGTTGTGTAGTTTTAAACATCTAAGCATACATAGGGACAGACAGACAACGGGAAGCGAGTTTGTTTTATACTGTAGTGATGACAATTAATTCCCTACGTGGATAATAATTAGATATTGAAATAAACGACGATTAATTGTATCCTAGTAGTGGACTATTATATATATTTATTTTTTTAAAAAGCTTACTAGCAATGTGGGTTACACATTACTAGTATTCTTGTTAAACCCTTCGTACTATGCTAAATGCTTGTGTTACGAGTAGGTTCACGTCGGTAGTGCAATAGGTGGGGTTCAAACCGGCAACCACATGATCGCAAGGCCGACGCCCTAGCCATTAGGCTACCGCCGCCTAATGTAATATGTGAAAAGTAACGAATACGATACTGTCAGGTATTGATTGGTTTGATATTAGTACTGTAGCCCGATTCACCTAATTAAAACCGTAGCGATGTCGCAGCGACTTAATCGTCGAAACAGTTTTCCTATTCATATCCGTTGATCGGACCGATTTAGGAGTCGTCCTATTGAAAAATCGTTAAACTGTATTCACACATGCTCGTTGAGCGAGAATTGTTCTAAAATTTTGTCTTGACAGTATTCAGATAACATTGGAAAACTAGAAGAAGTCATGTGCATATTAATAATTAATTATCATGCGTTTAAACGGTTATAAAAACCTATATACATGCTTGAGAGATTTTCTTGAGCGCGCGTGAAGTCTGCCAACCCAGTGGGCGTGGACTATAGCTTAATCACTGTCGCTCTGAAAGGATACCCGTGGCAAGCTAGATTCATAATTAAATTATAGAACATACAATGGTTGGTAGTAGATGTAACCTGTAGGTTTTATCAACCGTCTGCGTTAAAAAATATTCAAAATTAGATTTTTAAATCAATAGAAGTTGTAACAAATTAAACATGTTTAATAACAAATTAAAATTTGATTGATTATGTTTTCGTCTGTGTATTCAAACGTTGACTCCGCTAATCAGCTTGGCCTAGAATCCGAAATAATTTGTAATAATAAACTCCCACATGATTAAATAAATTGGTTTATGGGCCTACTTAAATATCATACACCTTCTACCTAAATGCATAGTTGTAGGGAAAACATTAAACTTTCAAACGCAGATATTAATAGTATACAAATAGTGACCGATTCAAGCTTATGCTGGAGCCGGTTCAACTTGTTCCACAGTGGGTCAGACGGGCAACTTTTTAGTTGCTCTAGTAGGTTTTTTTAACTGACCATTACTGTCTCTACGGGCAAAGACCACTTCCAATTCCTTCCAGGTTCGAACCCACTCGTTACGTAATACTTACTAGTCGAGGTGTTTTTATGTCACAGATTTCAGGATACTGGATACTTTAATGTATTCATTTTATATTTTTGCTCTTGTAATATATTGTAGAATAAGAGGTATGATCCAAAAAAATTGAAACTGTTTTATATTTATTAATAAGTTAATTACTTATATATTTTTTATTATACATTACTTTTTTTATATTGAGTGCATGCTAAAAATACATTATAGGAATTTATCGTTTGCATTTAAATAAACGCAATCGTTATTTAATAAAATTAAACCATTGCTATAAAAATTCAGTAACATAATATTTCTAAAAAGCGCTTAAATTACTGAAACATGCCTCATAAATAAAATAAAACTATTCTACGATACGGAAGTCACCAAACGTAGCTTACTAGCTACTGATATAATGCAAGTCATAATTCAAACGTTTAGCTTACTCATACAACCATTATACATTAACTTTCTACAAGTAAAGAGATCCGTCACAGCAAAAGTATCATAGTTTTATGTGGACTAAGCACAAAAAAAATTATGACATTGAAAATAGCTACGTAACTACAAAAATGCTAGTTGGGTCTTGGTAAACTAAATGCTTGTGTTACGAGTGGGTTCACGTCGGTAGTGCAATGCGTGGGCTTAACTCCCTAGCCATTAGCAGCTTCAAAGGTACTATGTGTGACAAAAAATCGCACAGTCATAATTAGAAATGATTTTAAGCGACAAAAAGTGGCGCGTCTGTTCAGAGTCGTCTCGCTAACCGGCCTTACTCTCGATGAAGATGAAATTGGACTAAAACACGTGAAACTCCATCTATAGAAAGTGGAGGCTTCTATGTATATACTTTTAACCTGTTTTATCATTGACTAGTTTCGAGAATCGACTTTAGTTAAGTATGTATATTATAATGTGGAACATATTTATAAATAAACATTCCTATCGGAGAGAGTCGGTACTTACTGTTTTTTTTTGTATTTAATTGAATCCGTATTAATTAAATCGCTTCATTAATCGCTATAAATTATATTAAAACTAGTAATTTGAATAGCGTTGGAATTCCAAAGCATTCCATTATGTAGAAACGTAATAAATTCATCATGTTATATTAATTAGGCTTTTTTTAATCCGGCCCTACCTAAATGGTCATGTCACACAGTTTTTATAGCTTCAGCCTCCGGCCAAACGTCTGCTACAAATAATATCAGAGCAAATGAAAGTAAGAATAAACTTGTTCGGGCATGTTCTTAAACAGATGCTGCCTTTCGTGTGGTTTCAATTTCCGTTTCAAATCAAATTGAATTAATCTCTAACAGCTTCCAATCTATACCTATACAATCCAGTCTTATATTATAAATCCGAAAGTATTTCTGTGTGATTGTAACGTTTTTACGGCTGAACTAACATAAGATCTCGGAGAACGACATCACGGTTTTGTCTCATTCTGTCCTAATGAAACCTTAGGCATCAGATAGTGGTTTTTAATTGTCTGTAAAGGGTAGTGCTACAAATCTGATTCTGAAAATTCTTTCAATTATAGAAAGTTATACTATACCTACTATTACTACTAGAAGCTATGTTTTATTCGGATCAAATCCACACAAATGAAGTTATTGCGGAAGCTATAGTAACAATTAAAACTAAACAATTGGGTAATGATAATAAATAGTTTTTATTCAACAATAAATTAATGGCAATAAATTAAGATAAATTAATAAATTCTTTGTACAATAGAGGTCAACACCACAGTTTGATCTACAAGTCTTTTCCTAAGATGAGTGCGAGTAAGCGCTGTATGCTAGATTTTGGGCTTCATCGATGTTCTTGTTCCAGTCTGATCCATAGCCGGAGTAACCGCCTCCGTGTCCTGATTCATGAGACACGTGTTCAACATGGACTGGATGATGAGACTCGTGATGATGAGCATGAGGAACGACCTCGTATGTTGTTTTTGTTTGATCCTGCTTCAAGCAGTAGGCGACGAAGAGGACGGCGGCGAGGATAAGGGCAATCTTGGCGGTAGCGAGGGCTTTGAGGGCGATCAGCTTGACGATGAAGAGTTTCCCGAAGAGGAGCTTGGCGGCAAGGAGGCCGATGATACCGCCTATAGCGCCACCCCCTTTCTTTTTGGCACGACCTGTTGGAGAAAGGAAATATTGATTAATACATTTGATAAGATTCTTTACAATTACACGGTGATAAACTTTAATGGAACTCATTTTAGGGTACATACTAGTGTTGATTAGCTTTAGGTTAGAAGCTTTTCCTTCTTTGCTCAATTATTGCCTTTGTCTTCCAAATTTCTTATTATTTAATTAATTTAACTCCCAGATATAGAAATGAGGTATGTTGTTCAGGTTTTGTTCAAGAATATGACATTTGAAACCCTATTAACAACCTATAGGTATAATAGATACTTCTTGACTTTAAATTATTTAGATATTTTTTTAAATTTCCAAATTCAATACATGAACATTCGTAGAACATTCCTGAGTTCTTAAAATAAGATGTTGGAATGACAATCTAAAGAGGCATACATTTTTGATTTTTAATTGATTTAGATACTCGTTGCTATTTTTAGAATCCAACAAAGTGTTGCAAGTAATTTTCGAATCATTAATCTTCACTATAAATACTTGCCTATAGATTTTACTGTTTTAATTTTAGTTTGCTTTCAAAATCTGATATTATTTCAGTAATATGTAACGAGAGGAATTGATATTTACCTTCTTCAAGTGATCTTTGAATGGTCTCTTTATCGGCCTGGTTCATTTTGACTTCAAGGGCGTGGGTATCAAATAAGCCCACGACGCCATCCATAAGTCTATAGTTGACCTCAGCGTCCCTAGCCGTAGGGTCAACAGGGAGTGCATCCAATTTCTTAGGTGACCTCACTTCCGGTTCACCTTTGAAGACCACTCCATCTACAATTGTTATGCTCCTTGATGCTCTTAAATTGTCAACAATTCTGAGCATTTTTTCCTGTGGAAGACAAATTGAATTAGAATTTTGGAATTTAGTAGTTGAGCTTGAATCATTATTTTAAACTGTAAATCTGTACTGTCTCTCTTGTATCAAGATTTTTTTCAATTATATCACTACTTCTCTGCCAAATACTACGTTGAATACAGTTGTCATATTAATTATGTTTTAAATTTGAAAATGTGGATTAAATTTTTTTTGAGTCTACCGCGGCTGCAAGAGCTACGAACAATTTCCATATAAGTTTCGATTTTTTTAAGCCAACAATTTTAAAAACTAATATTGCTAGCCGATGTTATTTGTATCGTATGCACTTGCTACGAGTGAAATGAGAAATCCTCGGCATTAACCACTGCAAAACCTGATTCCACAACACACACTTCACTTTCACTTATATTAATAAAATTATTAACCTTAACACATAAAATATAATCTCCATGGCAGTCCTTAATGAAATTAATCGCCGTTTCTAAGCTATTATCACTGTCTTCAGCTGACACAAAGGCTGTAGTAGCCAAAATTAATAGAAAAAGCTTCATGTTTGTTATATTTTTTTAAGATTTTACTTTTTTTAGATATATTTTTCCGACATCTAGGGATGTCAAGCAATGTTTGGCGTGGCGATTGGACTGCTATACAGTTTTATCATATTCCCCCCCACCTGATTTCTGTATGAAGCATGTTAGACCATCTGGGTTAAGATGAGGATTTGTTGAATTTCGACTTTAATGTGAGTGCTGTTGGATATGTTCTCATTTGAGAATTATTTACGAGGGTTTGTTGTAGATTCTTAAGGTCAGGTTTGTTGAATGGGCCGATAGTAAATATTTGTGGGTCTTGTATAGTATTTTACGAGAATTTGATGTTATTTTTTTATAGTGTGGAAGTAATTTCGTTAATTATCACTCATTCCTTTTTTTATTACATTTACGAAACGATTAACTTCATTTTTAGCAATGCACTATTCATAAAGTTTGTTGAATATTTGAATATCAATGGCTATCTTCTATCTATATAGGCTATACATTAGGTATAATTGACGGTACTTTTGGAGAATACAGGTATCATGGTAGATGATCGAAATACAAGTTCCACAGATGACCAGTTCAATAGATACAAATGATGTATGGTTTTATTTGAGATGGCTCTAGATAAGTTCCCTTAGTTACCGAACGTAAATATTTAAGTCGCACATCTGTTGTTGTTGTTTTTTTATAATTATTTGTATAGATAATTAATTAAGGGCAGATTTTTCAATGGTCGGATAAGTTCAAACCAATTGACATTTTGACAGATTCTATACAAAAACCTTCATAACTAACCTAAAATGTTTCCGTCGGATAAAAAAATATTAAGAATTGCCCCTTACCTACTTGTGAATGCCATAATAGGGTTAGGTTAGGTTGACATTAATAAATTATAATCTAAAGTAGGTATTCCTTACAAGCACCTTTCTAAAACGATGAGATCATAGAGCGATAAGTATCATAATTTTACCAAATGTAAATCACAAGTTATTCAATACATTCTATTTTACATTTAAATTCAATAATTTCGTCATTATTATTTCAATAAACGCATACTTTTTCTCTATTATAATAAATAAATGTTTGAATAATTTATTCGGAATATTAATGGAGTAATAATTATCTTGACTAGCGGTATACTGCGGTTTCGCTCGGTCAGTCTGTTCATTTAATGGCTTATTCACTTAGCGTGATAACTTATCCTATATGTTTATTGGGGTATTAAGGATTACTGTGAAGATTCCGTTAATATCTGTCTACACAGATTTATGTTAGAAAGAAGATAAGATTATACTACTTTGATCTTAATAGACGCGTGATTTATGGATGTAATTCAATAGGATTTTTATTATAGTTAGCAGTTTAATTAGTGATCCAAAATACTATAATATAATACCATCACGTCTGTATTCCCTGAAAGATTCTGCAGAGGTGTTCTAAAGTATTTCCTCATTTCAGTGCTAGTAAGTGTAATTTTCATAATGAAAGGTTTAGGTTGCAAAATAAATCATTTTCTTTTTTTCTACTGAGAATTTCATAGAAAACCCAATAACATTAAGATTGGAGTTTACACTAGTTTATGGACCAGGGATTCATATTACATTTTAAATAAAACCTTTGATTAACATTTTTAATAAAAAAATGTCGACTATGAAAAAAACCAGACAAAGTCATTATGATTTATTTTCATTATACAGGATTAAAAATATTAATCATACTGAAAAAAGTCATCCTAATTATGGAGATAATTTATTAACTTACACTAGTTTAAAAAATAAATACCTCATATTTTTCCCTAAAAAACTTCTGTTCCGTTATTTTTTCATAGTGGGTATTTTTTTGTAAAATGTAAATTAATCATAAATGAATGATAAATAAAATAGCTCATAAGCTCCTAGAAATAATAAACAGAATCCAAATGAACCCATTAACTTCGGAGATATCGATACCTCTGGGCTCAAAGGTCGTAAAGGACATTTGGGCGAAAATGACTTTTTGATACTGTTTTACTTGGTTTTTAATTCTCTATCGATCTGTATATTCCGTTTTACGAAATTCGCAAAAAAAATGCCTTTACGACCCACATAATTTGAGACGTTAAACATAGTTTACCGTGAAAATATGGATGTAAATAACACTTCGTTACCAGAGTGAACTCATTTTGGTAGTATAGCAAAGTATAAAACAACTTTTGGGTGTAAAATACATAAAAAATATCAATTGTCTTATACCACCTTAAGTGGTTAATATAATTCACCTCAAAAATTTGGATGTAAAGGACATCGTCTTTGCAAATTGTCCTGTACACCCTTACAATTTAAAATAAAAAAATACAAGTGTCCTTTACGACCTAGTTTCATTTTAATTATTTGCTTCCACTAAAGGCGTATATAAACGTAAGTCGGGAATTGTCCCATAAATCCTAGAATATTCAAAAATCAACGAATTTAATCTAAACTTACTACCTAACTTAATAAAAATTAAATCATTTACACAAAACTATTAACCCACAATATTATTATATATTATTAACTCACAATTTTGTGAAATTACAAGATACTGCTTTCTAACACTTACGCGAATATTAGACATTGAAATAAAACTACTTTTTACGGATTTTATCGCGTTATATTGATTAATGTAGGGTAGCTGTTGATAATTTTGACATTAGGACGACCAACACCTCAGTCCACCCGTGACTATGGATGCTGTAAAGGATCCGAAACGTCGGGAATTTAAAATAATCAATATAACGCGATAAAATCCGTAAAAAGTAGTTTTATTTCAAATTACAAGATGTTCAAGTTTAGCTAGGGTAACATGGCCCGCGCCATGTCCGTCCACGCGATATTGTATTATAAAAATTCTTATAATTTATACCCTAAAACCCGTAATTTTAAAAACTATTTTTAATTACCTAAAACCTAGATGCAGCGATATGTGCTGCTTTAAGTCCGCTGACTTAAAGCAGCTGATATCGCTGCATCTTAATTTTTCATAAATTAGAAATAGTGGAGAGGTGTTTTCAGGTGGTGAGTTAATGTTCTTTTAATCACTTATTATTAATATGTTTACACTGTATGACACAAATATACGTTTATTTATTCGATTTCGATGTGAGTTATTTTGGGCGGTTTTTAAATCTTCTTCTTCTTCAAGTGCCTCTCCAGTTAATGGAGGTTGGCAGTCAGCTCCGCATACTTGATCCTGTCCCGAGCAATGCGAAAGAGTTCGACGGCACTCCGAATTACCACCATTCATGTCCTTTTAGCTATTGCGATGGTCTATCACTCTGGAGGCCTCGTAGGGTCGATTTTCATGAGGAGGTACAAATAGTGGAAGACCACTTTGCTCTCAAGAATAAAAATTGCACTTCTTTGTATAGGTACCACATTGATGGTTTTTCTGTCTGGTATCAAAATGACCAGACTGCTATTAATACTGATTCAGTAACAGGCAAGGTAGAATTTCTCGTGTGAGAAGCAATCTTCCCTTAAATCTATGCCTGCCACCCTTAATGACTCACCCTGAAATTTATTTATAGGCATTGCAAAGCAGATCTTATGGGAGAAACGTAATCGTTCTTAAAAACATAGTTGGAGGGTATTAAAGGTAGGTATTCGAGAAATGAAAACTGAATATCCCCGAGCACATCCAGTAATCACAGTGACCTTTTTAATATTTTTGTGCAATGTTCATACTCTCAGTCTAGTTCCGTTACAGAGCTTAAATATTTAAGGAGATGCAGCAGAATTACAAGTGTCCCAAGGAGGTTTAACACTGTTAAGGAACTCTATAGGATAGAAAACTGCGTCGACCGCTGAATGAGCACTGAATCCAATTTCCGAGCCCTCCAACGGTTTAAGAAGTATGTAATTAATGCTGAACTGTTGTTTTTCGGAGTCAGTATTGCACGTTTCGACGATGCATCTCTCTCGTATCTTTTTAAAGGTAATCATTACGATGACGATGGATGATGACTTCGTCTGCTCGGGTTCCTCTAGGTACAACAGAATCTGACGGAATTCCCCTACCAGCATTGAGTGACTCCACACATCACTAATTGAGTGATGTGTGGAGTCACTCTAAGAAGGGTTCTATGGTGTGCCTCTCAATTCCACTTTTGTGTGCCATAGAAAGCATTTTATATGATTATCAAGCAACGTTTCTTGAGTAAAATCAGACATGTGTCAAAATAAAAAGTAATTTAAATCAAAAGCACTAAGGAGTATTAGGAATAGTATACACATAAATACATCCAAAATCATATAATCCATTTAATTATTAATTTATCCTTCTTCTTAGCGGGTGAGAAGAATTTATCCTTTCAGAATACCTTAGCGGGTTATCCTTAAGAACCTAAAAAATATTACACTTGTCGATTATTTCCTTATTTTATTTATCTTTGTGCAGTAAAGTGGATTTACACCCTTAGGTTAATAATAGGATGAAAATATGAAGGGTGTAAAGGACTTTAATTTTTTAATTTATGGTCGTAAAGGAAATCTATCTCGGTAAATACAGCACTAGGGCAATTTTTTAACACTGCACTAGATAATACTAGAAATTATAAACACTTTTTTCCTAGGTTTCATTTAAATAGCTCAAGAAACAAAAAAGTTATAGTAAAAATAATTTTATTTTTTTCGTTTTTTGCTTCTCCTGAAAAGTCGCATTTTGTCCTTTACGACCTTTGAGCCCAGAGGTATCGATATGTCAAAAATGGAAAGCAAGTCTACAAAGTAAACTTAAAAAAATCGAATTGAACAATATGAAAAATATTATAGATAGATCCTTACAAAGTTTATTTTGGATATTATTTCATTAATATTCAGAAAATTACAGGCGGTCACATGCCTATGGATGACATTGTATAAATATCGAAATAATTAAAGAAAATAATCACAAATGCGAGACTATAGGGGTTTACACCGACTCTTTTTTATTAAAATTTACCAGTGCCAAATCACTTGCTGACAACTTCAGACAAGCTTAAATACTTCGAATAAACTTGGCTGTTAGTCTCAATCTAGTTTGTATTCTTAGACTGTTATGTAAATAAGAGCTAGACTAAAAACCAGACGTTTTAGTCGTCGATAAAATAACAAGTCTCAACTGCTTAGCATTCATATCCATGACGCTTATTACTACGAATTATGTAATAACTATTTTGATATTTACATAACAGTCTTTAGACATAATGTTATCTATACCAATTTTTTTTTGTATCGTCTAAAGTGGAAGTGGGCCGGCCATGTCTGCAGACGATCAGACGATCGATGGAGCAGACAAGTGCTAGAGTGGAGACCGCGTTTAGGCAAACGTACTCAATACTCAATACTCAATACTTTATTGCATTCCATAATGTGTACAGTAGTTGGTAGGTATGTTAAACATTGGATCAATTATGGACCCTGTCGGGCACAGCAAAGATATTTTTAATAGGAGAGAGGATGAAGGCGCTCTTTGTCAAATTAATTATAAACTATAATTATATTATATTAAATGGAAACGCCCATTTTTGGCCATGCTTTGCCCAACAATGTGGTAAATACTAAAAAAATACACATTTAGTAACTAAAATATTGCTATAAACTTATTTGTAGCAGAACTCCGGAATTAAAAGCCGATTTAATCAAGACACTCAATTGGATTGCTTCATTTTACAACTTCCGGGCTTTGGTCAATCCGTCAAAGTAGGGAGGGATAGCGACTTCTGCAGAAAAAATCGATACACTAAAACCGGTAAAAACAGATTTTTGGGAAATCTTTTTGTTTGTGCGATTTTTTCTGCTTTTTTTTTCTTGTCTTTTTACAGAAAAAAAGTGAAAAAAAGAAATGTTTGTCCATTTTTGGGCTTTAAATACAAACTATTGAAGCGATTCCGTGTTTTCGATTTTTATTTATAGATTTTTCGATAAATTGATATCTTATCGTCATCCCTACGTCAATAATAACCGTAAATCATAATTGACAATTGACTGATTGACATTGACATTTCGTATTTTGTTGTTTGTTGACTACAGTGCTATTGCGACTCATGATTTTTTGAATTTCGTTTTCTGGTTGATTTTTCGGCGACTTTGATTACGATTATGGACCCTGTTACCGCTCCTGATGACGACCTTGGCTTTACATTGGATTTTGTACCCGCTTCCCACGACCAAAAATCATAAAACTACAAGTATGTTTTTTTGTTAACCGTGAATTTTTTAATATGATTTTTATAACCCCAACCGAGTTCTGTGTAAAAAATAGTGGTTGTTTCTTCATCTATAATGTCAACCCTAATGCCTATAATTTATTTCTTTCATGGGCGTCATTTGGCCAAAACCTCTTTATCAAATGGGCATTTCCCAATTGTATCATTAAATTATGTATCATTACGTAAGTGTGTGGGACGCCCTGCGACACGATGGACCGACGATTTGAAGAAGGTGGCTGGCAGCGGATAGATGCTAGCTGCCCAAGACCGGGATGGTTGGGGCTCTTTAGGAGAGGCCTACATTCAGCAGTGGAAGGCAATAGGCTATAATATATGATGATGATAAAGTATTAGGATTATTGCGGTACAGAAAGTATCCATGGAACTTCTAACACCTGGTGAGGCGGCTATGGTGGACGTATACCGGCTAAAATTGCACTTAGCTTTTCTGGACCTATAGTCATTGCCGTCCATGGGACTTGCGGCATTTACCAAGATCATAACAGGGTGGAGCAGTCGAACGACCCCTTCAAAGGCAAAGTCTCTGTGTCTCATGAGACTTTATCAAAATACAATTAACAATCACAAAAAAGATAAAAATATTAAAAAAAGTCTTAAGTGGAATCGTTGTAGCCTGCTGACTAAGGGAGTTCGCTGCCTGGACAACCAAGGGCCCCAGTAGGGGTCATGCCAGGTTAATATTCGCCCTTTAAAGAGGTTCCAGCGGTTGCTGGATCTGGTTCAGACCTGGCCTCGCCTGGCCTGGCCTAGCAGTGGCGAATATCACAAATTCCATGGCTGTTACTATAGGGCATAAGAAGGCAAGTGTTTAATCGGTACAAGTCCTACATATCCTGGCGCTTCCTCAGGTGGCGGATGATCCGATGACGATATGAAGATGAAAAAAAAGTCTTTAGGGTTTCAACCCCTTATTACATGGAACCTTAATATACCGGCGAACTGTGTACATGTAAATTGTTATACCTTTGCCTAACCCTTCCGGGAATACAGGCATGACGGTATGTTTGTATATAAGTACATTTATGTATCTATAAAAATACAAAAAACATTTCAGCCGTCTTACATAATATTAAACAGAGACGATTTCGAAATTGCAACATAAATTACATATACAATTATGTACACGATCGTACGCGCATCACTACACACTAATTATTTCGAACTCATAATCATACAATTTGATCGACACCTTTTTTTTCTGTTAATCCTTCTCATGAATGTCTACTTAATCACTGTTAATAGGATTATCGGCGCCATTTGACTTGTAAAAGCGTCTTTAAAGGATCTATTTAAAAATATTTTCATCAGTAAGTGCAGTGATGACCTAGTGATAAGACCAACAGAGTCTAGTCAAAGGTCTCGTGTTCGAATCCTAAGCACTAATTAATAATTATAATAGTTATCACGCGCTTAAAAGTCGAGGGAAATATCGTGAGAGAACTTCTCTCACGATCTTTCTCTCTTCAGACAAAGATTTTCTTGACAAGTCTGTAAACCCGCATATGTGGCTTGCATTTGGATTTGTGTAGTAGCATATTATATTAACAAGCTGCTACTGAGAATTTCATAGGAAAACCTAATAAATCTTTGCTTGACCTGGTATTCAAACGCAGTACCACATGCTCAGTAGTGGCCCTTATGAACACAATACTAATAATGCCTATTGGATAGTGTAGGGATCATACAGGTACGCTTTGATAACCAGTAAAGACTAAATCGATTAAGTGGTGGTTAATTGATTTTACGGCTATTGTCGACCACCGTGGTGGTCTACAATTGGGTGGCTAAACACGGTTGGTCAGTATTATTTGTTACAAACTTACGCTAGGCTTCTGTGTATCTTTACGCTGGGATATTTACGCTAGTTTTCTAGGTAGGTATTACTACGCTAGGATTCTTTGAATATTTACGCTAGGGTTCTTTTTATACTAGGATTCTGAGTTTAAAATGTTGGGTATTTGTAACGTTGCTTCTGGGCATCTTTACGCTAGGTTTTTGGGTATTATTTACTACGCTAAAATTCTTGGAATATTTACGCTAGGGTAACAAAATTTTATGCTAGGATCATTGGTATTTTTACGCTAGGCTACTGGGTATTTTTTTAACGATAGGATTTTGGGTATCTTTACGCAAGGATTCTGGGTATTTTTAATATAGGTTTCTAGATATTTTCAGTCTAGGATTCTTTTTATTTTTACGCTAAGATTCTGGTTGTTTCAACGATGCGATTCTGGGTATTTTTACGCTAAAATCTGGGGTACCTACCTACCTTCACGCTAGGGCTATGGGTATTTGTAACAAATACCGAGAACCCTTTACGCTAGATTTTGGGTTTTTTAAGAAAGATTCTGGATATTTCGAATACCCAGAACCCAATTTACGGTACAATTACAATACAATTTACGGTGGGTGTCTAGATATCTTTAAGCGAGACTTCCTGTGTGATTGAAGTTGATAAAAATTAATTTTATAAGATTACAAAAAAAAAAATACATATCGATACAACGCAGACATTGAACACACTCGTTTCCATACACAAGACAAAATTGGACGATAATGCCTATAGTTAGTTCAATTTATACACTCTGAGAAATGGGTTAGTAAGATGGTCGCAAGCAACGACCGAATCAGATGTCAACAATACATAATTCTCTGCACTAGTTTCCATACTGTCACGTAAAAAAACTAGCTAGATCCGGCCGAGGTAAGTTTTATAGTCATATTAATGTAAGTGTGCTTTGTTTTACAGGTTTTATTGTTGAAATGGGACTGGGCTGGATAAGCCTGCCGTATGCCAGACGAATTGTGTGCAAAATCTACGACATAAATGGGATCTCACAAAAACTCAGATCAAGTAAAAGGTTAAGATGGAACTTTGCGAACAAAGAAGTGGGGTCGGCTAAAACTACGCCCAGCAGTTTACAAACACATTTTTACACTATATAACAATACCGAAATTACGCCTTATCTTGTCAGTCGAGATTTCAAGCTATCGAAAGCTCGACTGACAAGATAAGCGTTGTAATAGAGCACACAAAGTAGTGCAGTGATAGCCTAGTGATACGACCATTGGACTGCCAAGTCAAAAGTCTCGAGTTCAAATCCAAGGCACGCACCTCTGACTTTTCAAAGTCATGTGCGTATTAATATAATTAATTATCACGCGCTTAAACGGTTAAGGAAAACATCGTGAAGAAACCTGCATGCCTGAGAGATTTTCTTGACGGCATGTGAAGTCTGCCAACCCGCAGTAGGCTAGCGTGGTGGACTATAGCCTAATCCCTCTCGTACTGAGAGAAGTCCCGTGCCCAGCAGCGGGACAATGTAATGGGTTGATGATGACAAAGTAGTGACAGTGTGGTCAATCCAGATGGAGGTGATGCGATGTATTTGACACTTACAAAAGAGGTTGGGTCGCTATAACAGCCGAGAGCGGCTAAGAAACAGGAAAGGAAACATTGGGACGAAACGGGCTAGAAAATACCGTAAAGAAGATACCTATGTTCTATGAACAGACATAGACCAGTTATAGTTTAAGAATTAGTAATAATTAAATAAACAATCGATGAAGAGTAACCATACGATCTTTTCCCAAGCATATTATATTGAGGCTTGCATCCCAAAGGATGTGCACAACAGCGTCAATTATTACTGCACTACGTATCATTCGGGTCCCAACTAATTCTACAGCTGATCCATTCAGTGCCACAAAAAATATTTAAATCTATCAAAAATTCTTAACAAATTCAACCCAAATTTTTACTCATTTTGTACCCTGTTAAGGGCTGAATTTCAAGAAATCGTTTTTTAATACATTTCTATCTATCAAATACACCAAACAAGTCTTAACCCTAAACTCAGCGGTTAGGCGACGCATCGTCTTTTAGTTTGGACAAAAATTCTTATAGATAAGTTTGTAGTTAGATTATTTCATAAGCTGTTTCCTCTCTGCCAAATATATAACCGCGTCGAGCTTTAAATATGACAAGGAGCTCAATTAGCTACCACTTTCCATAATTGACCATCTAATTTTACGTGGGTTGTAATTATACCGGATATCTACGGCACCATCGATCAACTGTCGATATACTTGTAACAGTATCGATACATGATAGAAAGCCATTAGATGATCACAATGAATTACAATGAGAACAATTAGATGATCTGTGAAATATTGAATATGTAGGAAAGGGAAAGAGGATAAAGATTTTATGTTAGAAAGGGAGCGAAGATGATAATCGATAGATATCGAAAGTTAAGATGTAGATGACAAGGGACCGTTAGGTGTTTTTTATACGGTACGATTTGTCGCATCCGGATTCGGTACGACTTTTACGCGTGAGGGCTTGTTCCGGCTCGTTTTCATTAGCAATAAAAAAATCTATAACTCGACTCTCCCTAACACTTACAATGCTTTATTATAAGCTATTTTTAAAAGGTTTTATGTTTTTATAAGGAATAACTTGAAAAACAAGCGGATGAGCTACCTGATGGTAAGTAGTCATCGCCGCCCATGGATATCTGCAAAACCAAAGGAGTTGCAGATGCGTTGCCGAGCCTATTTAAGGAAAAAGGAGTGGAAAAAGAAAAGGAGAAGGAAGGGGACTGTGGGAGGTATTGGGCCTCCGGCCACCACACTCACCGTACGTTTTGTGGGAGCGTAGTACTTCTCCAGTCGTGCCGATCCATTCATGCGGTGCATGTAGACATACCAGCGCGACACTACTTCTACTTAATTATGTTATGTTATTTGATTCATATTTATCACAGTAAACAGCTCCTTCAAATACACTATTTCAATTAAAACATTATAAGTAAGTATTTATAAGTGTAAAAAATATTTTGTACAGCGATTATTTTCATAGGGCGTTTAGTAATTAAACATTTAAATCGTTCCCTTTAAAGAAATGTTTAAGAGTTTCGTAGATAATAAATAGGCAGTAATAGTTTATTTAGCCATGTATGTACATATATTAACTTATCTGTTTATTTGAAATATTTGGGTCGTGTCCCAGTCTAGCTAGACCTAACTCATCGCGACATCCTCACGACACTCTCACGACTTACGATCGTATACTGTAAATGTCATCCGATCAATATGGTTAATTTTGAAACTCATCGTTAACACGACACTATGTAGCAATCGGAACTTTCATTTTCTTATTCACCTCGCTTTCAAACTATTTCTATGAATTTCTTTGAATAAATTACTTTCGAAACACGAGGTCAAAGGTAGGGCATCGTAGGGCGAGAGTTTTATCAATTCTTATTATGACGTCATATCATACATACCATCACGCCTGTATTCCCCGAAGGGTTAGGCAGAGTTGTACTAATATAAACTCACACTTCGCCGGTATTTCTAGGTCCCATGTAATAGGGGGCGAGCCTATTGCCATTAACCGGACACAAATCCAGACTCCGAGCTGCTACTGAGAATTTTATAGAAAAACCCCAGTAACACTATGCTCGACCTATGAATCGATACTAGGAGCTCTAGCACAGCAGTCGCACTTACATCTACTAGACTAATCAAGCAGTATGACAGTAATAATGTCAAAAATCAAAATCTATGATAGAAGCTTTGAAAAAGTTAGATTGAATAACAGAGTTCAGTAACCTCGATTTGCATATTGTATCCTCAAAATACGAGTACAATGTAATATATTTATGGCTTGTTTATGGCTGTTTGGGATGACTCAATTGGCATAATCTCAATAACGCTCCTCAGCCTTGGAATCGAACCTGAGACAAAGATGTTTCTAGTGAAATACCTACATTACGATCTCTGGCAGGAGTCGAACCAGCGTCTCTCGGGTTAAGTGCATTGAACGCTTAAGCCACTAAGCTACCGAGACCACTGCCTGAAATAGTATTTTTCTTTCAATAAAAAAATGTTTTTTTGTGGATATTTCGCATTATATAATCAAATATTATAAACTGCCTCATTAGTCTAGTGGTCCTAAACGCGACTGCTACGCTAGAGGTCCTGGGTATGATTCCTAGGTAGAGGGTCCCCTATCAATACTATCACGCCTGATTTCCCCTAAAGTTTAGGCTGACATGTACCTACTGGACTGGAAACACGCAGGTTCCAGATGAAAATCAGCGTCAAGTATACTTGACATATTAAGCTGATCTGGAAACCTATTTGGTCAGTATTTGAGACACATACCCTCCCCAAAACAGAATTACATATGTAGTAGTTTATTTTAGTAAGATTTTTCATATTCTTCTCTTTTAATGGTTTTTAAATGTTAAGTGGTGTCTCATGGTTCTGAATCAAATAAATGTTTTTTCTTTCTTTCTTTCTTTCTTTCTTACTAATGTTCACTCAAATTTCACTGGTATGTTTAGGGCCCATGTAATAGGGAGACGAGCCTATTGCCATTAACCGGGCGCAAACCCAAACTCCGAGCTGCAATTGAGAATTTAATAAAAAAATCAAATAACACTTTAATAACACAGGAGCTCTAGCTAAGCAGTAATGCTTGAGACCACTAGACCAATGAGGCAGTCGAGGAAATAAGACGGTAATTAATCTCCAATTTTAACAACAATCCGACAAACCTTCAATCAAAAGTTTTCACCTATTACATCGAAAGTTAATCTCAGTCATAAAACAATGGGTTGTTATGGGAAAGAAACAACAAAATCATTGTTTGTTTTAATAACGCATTTTGATGGAATTCTCACGTGGTGTTATTTTATTTAAAACTAGCAATAATACGACTGTTTTTATGTTGTTTGTTCGTTGAAATTGCATCACACAATGTGATGGAGTTCTCACGTAATGCATTACTTCAAAAAAGCAGAATAGTATGGAATTATAGTATTTTTTTATTATTTGAGGACTGCCTTATTAGTCCAGTAGTTCCAAGTACGACTGCTACGCGAGAGGTCCATGGTTCGATCCCCGGTTCGAATAAAGTGCTATTAGGTTTTTCTGTGAAATTCTCAGTAGCAGCTCGGAGTCTGGATTTGTGCCCGGTTAATGGCAATAGGCTCGCCCCCTATTACATGGGACCTAAACATACCGGCGAACTGTGGGTGTACATTAAGTACGCCTCTGCCTAACCCTTCGGGGAATACAGGCGTGATGGTATGTGTGTTATCATCGCCATCTATAGACACCTGCCACACCAAGAATTAAAGCGGCGTTAGCCTAATGGCTAGGGCGTCGGACTTGCGATCATGACGTGGTTTCCAGTTCGAAACCCACCCATTGCACTACCGACGTGAACCCACTCGTTATACAAGCATATAGCTTAGCACGAGGGGTTAACAAGATTACTAGTAATGTGCAGCCCGTATTACTAGTAAGCTTTTAAAAAAAAACACGAAAGGAGTTGCTGTCGTATTTCCGAGCCTTTAACGCTGACGACTTTTGGCAGTGCGAGCCATTTTTCCTGTAAAGTAAAGACTGGACTGTGGAGTCTATCGTAAATAACTTTGTTGTTGAGCTCCCTAAAACATGGTTGAGCTACACGATGACTGATGTATGCGTGCCGTCAGTTAGAACAGGTCAACTCAAAAGTGCTATGCCTCTTTCTGCTTAACACCTGTTTAGATTTTTCCCTACATTGTGAACTCGCATTTCCTATAATATTACTTCTGTCTACTTTAAAAGAGACCATGATTCTCTGAGTTTGTCTCGGCTTTTCCTCTCAGAGGTCGTCAGATAGGAAAGGCCGGTGCCATCTATTTAGAATGTAAAATATTGACTTGTAAAAGGAATAATAATCTTTATTGGAAATAAAAAGTAAACCACAACCTTACATTATACAAAACTAACATAACTTACTTACTCACTACAAAATTATTATAAGTATTACCAAGAAAATCTTAGGTTGTTTGGAATAGATTCGCCCTGTTCCCCGTACCAGTATTAAACTGTATTACGGTGGAATAGTTTTCCTCGTTCCAATATAAAACATAGCCGACTTGGTAGCACATAATTATCTTAATTAGCCATTCCTTTAGTACATCATACTTTGCGGTAGACACACATTCAATCGAGCTTAGTGTCATTTTAACATTGCAGGTAGGAGGACAAAATTATATCTGCAGAAGTCCGAGAATTGACATCTGCAGATATAATTTTGTCCTCCTACCTGCAATGTCAAAATGTCACTAAGCTCGATTGAATGTGTGTCTACCGCAAACTATGATGTACTAAGTGTCTTTGAAGGATCTATTTACAGAACTAAAATATCATTTCATTTCATTTCATTTGTGTGTTTCGACTTTTGCGACAGTGTAAGCCAGTTGCTCCCTCTCGGTTGCTGCACTGACCGCCTGCCGTCCACTCTTAAACCTCGGGCCCCACTGCCAGCTAGCGAGTAAATTAATGGAAATCTCACATCTGCAACTCCTTTGGTATTGCAGATGTCCATGGACGCCGACGACTACTTACCATCAGGTAGCACGCCTGCTCGTTTGCCGAGTTACCCCATAAAAAAAATCCTTACGTAATGAACAGATTTCTGAATGTGATTTATTTCAGATACGCATGTAGGTATGACAACTGGCTATAACCCGATGACGTACTTACTCGTGACGTATAACATCTCGTCATCATCATCATTTCGTTCATCATTTCGTCACTCAAAAGTGGGACGTTAAATAAAATGGAAACTGAAACAATTTCACTATACACACGCACTCGCAGCTTGCTATCACCACAGCCTAAAATGGATATAAGTGTCACAATACATATTAATTAGCAGCGCATCCGTTTACACAATATATGCATTATTAATAGCTAAGTATGTAGAGTAGTACCGAAAGTGCCACTCTTTCTAATTAGTAGTCATTGTTATATCACAGATATTATTTTATAAGTAAAAGTAGCAGCATGACAATTTTTGTTTAAACTAACGTGATAACTCTTTATATCTGTAGCATCAGCCTTAAGCGTTTAAAATAATTATTTCAGCTAAAAAAAAATAACTTTAAAACAATGCAAATTGCCATGGATTTGTCTGAAATAGATTTGGAAGTGGGTACCTTTAATTTTTTTGTAAGCTCATTGACCTTGTAGCAGCGCCATCTACTGGAAAAACAAGGGAATATTGCAGCGACCGTGACACTGAAAATATGGAGGACATCAAATTTTTTTTAAGTTCACCTTTTAATAATACTTTTTATGTAATTTGCAGATAAAAAAAAACGGATTTTTCATCATCATACCAGATAGTGCAGTTTAAGCCTAATATTCTGTGCTTCAGACTAAGGCCTGATACGCACCAACGTTGTTAGTTACTACCATTTCCGTTAGAGAGCGTTCTACTCAATAGAAAGAAAACCTTTGCGTATAGGGTAAAATAAAAATACTTTATACCTAATATAAAATGAATAAATAATTGTATATAGGTACGTACTTTAGAAAGGAACTTTCAGCCTTGTTTCTGCTTTTTTTTGGTATTTCGCAAATTCTACTTACGTCTATATAACATTCTAGGTTCAATGCGACTTCTATTAAAATAACGTACCTATTCACAAGTGAGTATTAAAGATTAGCTTAAAAATTGTTATTGTTTCAAATTTGAGTACCTAAGTTTTCCTTACTTAACATACCATCACACCTGCATTCCCCGAAGGGTTAGGCAGAGGTGTATTCATGTACCTACACCCACACTTCGCCGGTATGTAAGGTTCTATTTAAAAGAGGGCGAGCCTATAGCCATCCAATTACTTACTTGAATCACTAAAAAAATTCAGTCATGGTATTACGAGTTTTGTATGACAAAGTGACATGACATGAGTAGGTATAGTAAATTATACATAATGAAACTGCTAAAGAGACAATTGGAATATATGGGTAGAAAGATTGTCAAGCTTGTTGGTCGAGCGGCTCGATGCTCAGTAGATTAGGATTGATAAAGATATTATTTTGCTAAGTTGGTTTGGCATACCTACAGGGGCATACAGGATGAATTTTAAAGTATTCCAGAATTATGGACGTGAGATTTTCCAGTTATTATAAAGATAGTTTAAAATTTATGATAAATTTCAAAATAAATATAATTAAAACTTTGAAGCACGCATTTTGGGTTACGTGTGTGTGTGCTCGCTTCGCTCGACGTAACAAACTCCTACGCATACACTTTACGATGGGACATCGCGCACGCGCGCCGAATCACGATCACTTTCACGAGGTAAAGGCATTACTTACATATTTTAAACATGGGTAAACATAAAGTAAAATATACACAGAAGGTTCATCCAGTATTTCTTGCACCATCTATTGTTAGAAAACTGAAACTTTGATTGTATGAGAGTGTTCAGAAATTTTCGTAGGAGAACAAACATTCACCTATTACAGCTGACACTCAAAAAATATATATCCACAAGATATATGATTTCACAAGAGTATGCAAATAACCTTATCACTTTGGTTGTGTCTTTGAAAATGAACGTTTAAAATGTAAATGTAAAAGCTTATGTGATACAAAAACATTTTTAAAATTGATTTAATATTCAAATAATTATTTATGTTACCTTACCTGGAAAACAAAAAGGCATTTTTATGTTTATTTATTTTAAAAAATATATCTTATATCATATTCAATTAATACATTTATTATAAATTATAATATGAGATATGTTTTAATTTACGATTCAAGCATATCAATTTTTTATCAACCTTAATTAATTTCTAAATGTTTTTGATGGCATTAAAGAAACGCAAGTTTTCGAGCGCTGCAATAAATAAACCTTCTTAATATTATCTATGTTGTGGCAATAATGAACATAGAGGTCGCTGGAGATGCCAGCATGTGATAACATCGTTAGTAGTAATTAACATTTGGATAACTAAAGTTACAATTTATAAGGGAATACAGTTTTTTTATACCTACTTAAAGAAACTATTCATCTTTTCATCGTCATTCATCTTCAAGCGAAATGTTTTTATTCATCATCAACCCATTACATTGTCCCACTGCTGAGCCCGGGTCTCCTCTCGGTACGAGAGGGTATTAGGTTATAGTCCGCCACGCTAGCCTACTGCGGGTTGGCAAACTCACATGCTATCAAGAAAATCTCTCAGACATACAGGTTTCCTCACGATGTTTTCCTTCAAGTCAGGGCGTGAGCCTATTGCCATTAAACGGGCACCAATCCAGAGACCGAGCTTCTACTGAGAATTTCATATAAAAACCCAATTACAATTTGCTTGACCTGGGGATCGAACCCAGAACCTCTAGCGTAGCAGTTGCGCTTAGGACAACTAGACTAGTGAGGCAGTCAAATTAATAAATTTAGATTTATGTCTGTGATAACAGATAAGGTTTTGTTACGTAACATCACGCCTATTATTCTCTGAAAGGTTAGGCAGAGGTGTCTATAGTACACACACAGTTGACCATACATACATACCAGTTGATCCATAAACTAACCGTGGTAAGCACAGCTTAAACGTACAGACTGATTCGACAGCATGATAATACTTTAGTCGCAAGCCCCTCTTAATAATAGCTCCGCTAACTATATTGGATTGGTATGGTCAGTTTATGCTAAAGATGTTTAATTGCCTATGAATAATAACCAGGCAATCTACATGTTAATTTAATTAGGTACTATTTTTATGGGAAAACTCGGCAAATGAGCAGGCGAGCTACCTGATGGTAAGTAGTCATCGCCGCCCATGGACATCTGCAGAACTAAAGGAGTTGCAGATGCGTTGCCAAGCCTATTTAGGGAAAGGGAGGGGAAGGAGAACAGGAGAAGGAAGGGGACTGAGGGAGGAATTGGGCTTTCGGCCCAAAAGGCATTTGAGGTTTCTACCCTCAACAACCTTTCGTAAAAACACACTAAAACGAAACCGTCGTCTAGCCACAACGCTTTTATTCGTCTGCAATTCAAATCGATTCATTAAAGCCTATATCGATGTCGTCCGTCGAAAGTCGATGATGCGAATAATCGCATGATATGTATTCGAGTTACGGCTTTTAAGACGTGAGAGAAAATTTGTTACTGTGATGTAATTATGTAGTTTAAGTATTTAGTTCCGGTATTGTGGAGTTTTTTATTTACAAAAATATCTTCATCTGTATTGTTTAAAATATAATGACTATGGTTGTTGTCCTGCAAACTTACGAGACAATACTGATAAAAATGAATATTCCAGTTAATTTTTATTCCATATATTGTTTAAGTAAAAAAATTTAATTTGCCTCATTAGTCTAGTGGTCCTAAGCGCGACTGCTACGCTAGAGGTCCTGGGTTCGATCCCCGGGTCGAGCAAAGTGTTATTGGGTTTTTCTATGAAATTCCCAGAAGCAACTCGGAGTCTGGATTTGTGCCCGGTTAATGGCAATAGGCTCGCCCCCTATTACATGGGACCTAAACATACCGGCGAAATGTGGGTGTACATTGGGACACCTCTGCCTAACCCTTCGGGGAATACAGGCGTGATTGTATGTTATGTAAATTTTATTCTTTATTGAAAATTATCTTTCCGTCCGCGGCTTTGCCCGCGTGAACTTTATATTTCTTTTCATTTTACGGAATAATATATACCCTATGTCACTCAAGACTAATGTAGCCTTCCATTGCTGAAAGAATTTTCAAAATCGATTCAGTAGATCCAGAGACTACCCCCTACAATCTTTATAATATTAATATAGATAAAAAATATATCTAACCATTGTGCATTTTCTAGTGTACAAGCCTATTGCCATTAACCGACGTACCTACCTATGAAAAAAAAAACAAAATTACTTTTCATACAACATTATTATTACCAATCATATTACCACGCAGTTTACACTCTTCAAAATTACAGCTTAACATTACATCACTGTAGATTTATCGATGTCGACGAAAGTTTTATTATAGGGGAACGAATTACCGATGTATCGATATCTTGGCGTTGCCTATTTGTAACACGTGTGCGTCATGGATTCAGAAGCGAAGAGCTTTTTTTGGATGCGGTACATTTATCTATACAGAGGGTATAAGCATTGCCATTCAACGTGGCAATGCTGCCAGTCTTCTGGGCACGATGCCAGACGACAGCGATGCCGAGGAGTACTTTGACGCCTAGTCGCGCCCACTGTTTTTGTATTTATTTATTTTTGTAAAATATGAAAATAGTGTAAATAAATACATTTTAATTTTCAGAAATAAATAATGTAAATATATCTACATTATAGATTTTGTTTTATTCTAGCCATTACTGTCCCACTGCTGGGCAAAGGCCTCCCCAGTTCCTTCCTGGTACTCTTTCTTTCACCTCGAACCAGCCCTCACGGTACGCATCCAAATCATCTCGCCACCTCTTTCTGGGCAGACCTTCCATCTTTAGGCACCCATTAAGTGGTGACCCTAGCTCAGCGGTCATTATGCATGCGGCTGATATGACCCGTCCAATCCCATTTCAGCCTAGCCGCCTTTTTACCTACGTAAGATAATCATTTTGGGACGCGAGGACGAAGGAAGGAGGCTACAGTTAGTGAAGAAATAATATTTTTTTAATTTCAATAACATTTTTTTTTACTCTAAGGCTGACTTCTACCAGCCGTTGAGTTTATCTGGGTGGATATGACCACATTGATAAATGATAACTGATATTTATTTCTGTAAATAGATCTTATATACACACTTTTACAAGACGATGTTTTATATTTTTTAAACTAGATGGCGCCATCATTTCCTGTCTGACGAGCTCTGAGAAACAAATTCAGAGAATTATAGTCTCTTTTAAAGTCCAGAAAGTAGTATTACTAGATATGCGAGCTTTACAATGTAGGGAAATATCTGAAAAGGGGGTTTAAAGAAAGAGACAGACAGACTGCTCGACTCTTATTATTATTGTTGAAAACGGATACCAAAATATAACTTTGTTCTTACTTGAATTTGCCGCATCCAAACTGCGGAATATAAACATCTTTTGTACATCTTTTGGAGTAATAATCATAGGTATCAACATTGTAATTTTCTTCACGAATCTTTGATCTCATTCACTCTTATTTTTTGTTTCACTCTCTTTTCAAAATGATATCTTGCGGTGGCAAGCACGTGGGTTCTATAACAAGGTTGAGCAAAGTGTAATTGGATCACTACTTCGGCTATAAAATAGACACTACTGTTTACATTATTATATGCGTTGATTTGAATTCATTAAGGTGACATTACAATACTTTCTTGTTTCATGCTTTTTAGAGCGGTAGTCGTTTTTTTTTGTAATCGGGCTTTAGTTTTTTTAACCTTTGTTCAATTAATTTGTTAAATAAATTTATAATAAATGTTTTTTTTTCTTTCAATTTGGACGCCATCATTGTCATTCTACCTTTATACCAACAATTTTGGCGGGCTTCCAGTCAGCCGCTTTGGGTAAGAAGCTGTTGAATACCAGTATTTAACACGACGGCAATTAGACTTTTGCAAGCCAATTTCTAGGCAAAAAAAATATCCTTAGACAACGTAGCTGTCATACTTTTGGGGTTTTTCACAAACATTAGTCCGACTGCCTCGTTGGTCTAGTGGTCCCAATCGCGACTGCTCCGCTAGAGGTCTTGGGTTCGATTCCCAGGTCGAGCAAAGGGTTATTGAGTTTTTATGAAATTCTCAGTAGCAGCTCGGAGTCTGGATTTGTGCCCGGTGAATGGTAATAGGCTCGCCCCCTATTACATGGGACCCAAACATACCGGCGAACTGTGGGTGTACATTAAGTGCACCTCTGCCTAACCCTTCGGGGAATACAGGCGTGATGGTATATGTATTAGTCCGTATGACAACCGGGACCGACGACTTTACACGCTCTATGAGGCACGAAACTGCAAGAAAACTATTTGTTTATGCACTTAGTGCAGTGGCTAACTGACACACTGAACTTGAACTGAACGATGTAACTAGAATACTAACTTCACAAGTTAGATCTTTATTCAATAATCTAGATTTTAAATTGCTAATCCTTTTCAGGTTGATAGGCTTATAATTGGCTGTACAGTATTGCTTAGATAAAATAGTTTAATCAAATGTGTAGTGTTAAATTTTCAAATTCAATTCTTTTTTTCATAAAATAAAATAGTCCTTTCTTAAGGAGGAACTATATTGGCATCTCAGAATGTCTGGGGTTAGTCTATAGAGTATATAAAGATAAATGAGGTTAGGCAGGTACTGCAGAACGCATTCAGTTACGAAGAGTTTTTTTTGTATAATTATCTAAGGTGGCAAAAATGCATACGGCGCGTATGGTAAGTGATTACTGTAGCTAGTGGACGCCTGCAAGTCTTACAGCACTAGGGTATACCCCTAGTGTATACCACTCGTTCGTTGCTGACCAAAAAGGGGGAGGAGGAAAGGAGGAAGAAGGGTGACTGAGGGCGGAATTAGGCCACCGGCGCTCCACACTTACCGTACGAAATGCAACAGTATGCATACTGCTACTTTACGTCGATATTCTGCGTGTGTGTAGTACTTCCCCGGTCGTTCCAACCAATTGATGCTGGCATGTAGACATGCCAGCGAGCCACCAATACTTAATGAAATCTAATTGAAAACACTTCAAATGTACATAGATTGATTGGATGTAAAAGTGAGAAAACATCTCACAGAATCTATTCTAGTTTAGGATAGTGTGAGAGTTTTACTCAAAACAGTCCCGTTTTGATTCACATGTATTGTCAATCCAAGTAAAATAATCTATCTAGCGGTGTAATAGTGTGGTATAGAACCATAAATAACAACAAAAGTTCAATGATCCCTCTACACACACCATAAAAATAAAACATAGCGTTATAAAAACCACTTTTACTTTTTAGTTTTTAACAATTTGAACAACTAGTTTATAAATGTACGTAGCAAGAAAGTTGAATAATTCCATAATAAGGTGGAATTTGGTAAGAAAAAGTGAGTACTTACCTATTCTACTTATTTATAATAAAAGTAAGTGTAATAAAAACTGGATTTAATTCATTATTTTCAAGACAACAGAATTTTAGAGTTTTATAATTTTTGATGATGCTGTTTGATACGTTGATTTTTTTTTCGATAATTGTTATTTAAATTGTTTTCTGTCAATAGTTTGACTTATAGATAATGCGACCTATTTCTATAGAAAAAGTTTTAATAATAGTTTGCTATTATATTACGCTTTAATCAATAAAATTACCCAAGTATTGTATCTGCCTTATTAGTCCAGTAGTCAACAGCGCGCCTGCTACGTTAGAGGCCCTGAGTTTCCAAGTGAAGCAAAGTGTTATTGGATTTTTTTAATGAAATTCTTAGTGGCACGGAGTTTGGAATTTTGTGCCAGCTGAATGGCAATAGGCTCACAACCTACATGGGACTTAAACATACCGGTGAACTGTGGGTGTACCTACATTAGTATATTTTTTTTTGCAGATAAGCAAGATTCAATACTTGCTTACAAAAAGGCTAAATCGATTGCACCTCAAATCTGCTCACATACCATCACGCCTGTATTCCCCGAAGGGTTATGCAGAGGTTACAAATGTACACCTACATTCTGCCGGTATGTTTAGGACAATCATGTAATCAATCGATCAATCTGCTCATAGTTTCACTTATATAAAATATAGACAGCATTGAAGACTCTCTTCAAGTGAAGATCGAACTTTTTGTATAAATACGTCACACCATTGTTATTTGAATTAAGAACGCTACTACAGTTTGTACGCCAATTACAGCGCACGCGCTAACAGAAAGAATAAATTGAGGCAAAAAGTGTGTACACAATTACTTATTGACATCGTCAATTGTGAGCATTTGTCTCTTTTATTCGATGAAAGATTAGTTGATACGTAAAAGTGAAATATTATGCTTTATAAAACAACCTAAGCTAATGACTCTTCTTAAGTATACATTTAAATGATAATAGTTTAAATATGTACTGATAAATATTCATCAATTAATTATCTTCATAATACTTGTAGAAACAAAACTAACACATGCATAATTATTTGCAAGTAAAAGGTAGGTAGGTATTATTTCCAATTACTATTTTATTATAATAAGAAAATGAAATTGTTTTCATTGTTTTTTTTTTATTTTCACAAAACATCTGACGTCCTTTTAGGTCTTTTAACCCTTCATATATTTCTGTGAGATTTTTACTCACTTTGAACTCCATTCAAAATTTCTAGGACGTCACGTTTTTTCATTGTGAACATTTAATTGTGAGTGGAAGGCTCACGGTGTGTTTTTTTTCTACTTCTTAATGTGAGGTCAATTTAAAAAAATCACTTCCTAACTCGTTGAAAAGCAATACATTACGATTTATTTTATAAATTTGGCACGCAATTGCTATGTGTGTGGTTTTAATAGGTACTTACTGTGCGATTATCTATGGAGTTCGCGTTTGTATCGGTATTTTATTCACCTACTTACTCAAACTGTAGACTCCGGACTATGTAATAGGCCACCCCCTGTCAAATCGTATCTGTAAGGATCCATTGACAAAGTTTTTAAGTGGTCTGAATGTTCACGAAATATATACCAAAAACTGTTCATCCTGACGTCAGGATGAAGTGACAAAAAAATGTGTTTTATATACCTACGCGTGAGGTACTATTTATCTAACCATAGGTACTATTTAGTACAGTTTAGGTACAGTTTTTTGGTATATATTTCGTGAAGATTCATACCACGTAAAAACTTTGTCAATGGATCCTGACAGATACGTCAAATCGTTACAGTAGTAATATAAAATGGAGGGCTATGTCAAAATTGATCAATTTACTCTATTATCGGCAACGATAATGATTTTGGAGAAAATGTTTTAATACTCGTTTGTGAATAAGTTCATGTAGCAATTCTGTCTACCATGACACTTGAATGTTAAAGAAGAACAATTATTAGCGAAAAAACATGAATTTATCGCCCGAGGCAAAACAATCTGCCTTAAAGTGATAGACACAGCGCGAGACTAATAGGCGTCTTAATATTGAGTAGAAGATATTTGAGTTTTTTTTCTTTTCAACCGACTTCAAAAAGCAGTTGGTTCTAAATCCCACTGTATTTTTTTTATGGGATAACTCGGCAAACGAGCAGGCGAGCTTCCTAATAGTAAGTAGTCATCGCCGCCCATAGACACATCTGATAGTCCTTTGGTATTGCAGATGCGTTTCCTATTTAAGGAATAGGGAGGGCAAGGAGAAAAGATGCCTCAGGCGCTCCACACTCACCGTACGGAACGCAACAGTATGCATACTGCTACTTGACGTCGATATTCTGTGGGAGTGTAGTACTTCCCCGATCGTGATGGCCAATTCATGCTGGCATGTAGACATGCCAGCAAGACACTACTACTACTAAAAAGTATTTTGATAACAAATTCCAAAAATAGGAAGACACATCCGTACTTTACCGGACATTATATAAAAAGTGTTCACGCAACATCATTAGGTATACGGATTAAAATATACAGTCGGAACACCTGTCTGATTATGCAATTTTAGAAATCATAAAAAGTACGTATTTCTATAACTTCACGCTTGAATTGCCTTGGGGGGTAATCAGTGTAATCTAAATATTAAATGGGCATCCGCTTTCTGCGTTTAAGATCTCTAAGCAGTTAGAAAGGGATAAAGTTAAACATTTCGTATAGCACTGTCCTTTTCTATCGTGGGAACAATATAAAATGAATTATTTAATGTAGTTGTGTCCTAGATTCGTGCCTAGGTCCTGGATTGATACGTGTGTCTTCGATTTAGCTGGAGTTTCGTACAGTTACTAAGGCACAGTGGGTTATAGCTGTTACCTGACCCACCATAGGTGGGACGGCGGGGTCTCGGTGGGTCAGGTAACAGCTATAACCCACTAACTAGGAAACGCCATTACCTTGTCTTGCCCTATATATTTCGTACCAGAGGCCTATAAAATATGCGTGTGGTGCGGTGTACAGTGGGTTATAGCTGTTACCTGACCCACCTTAGGTGGGACGGCGGGGTATCGGTGGGTAATGGCGTTTCCTAGTTGAGTTCGACATTCCTATACTAAGGGTTTATGGGAATTACACACCCACACCTATTTCTTCTTTTCTGTCCTGGCTTGATCGACTCGCTGTTCTACTAGCTCTATTGAAATTTTTAATTCAAAAGCAAATATACTGGTTTTCATAGTCAAACGAATCGCGTGCTACGATGAATGGGAAAGGTCAATGATCGCTTCAATAATCATTTCCTCTTGAACTTCTAACCAAAAAATCTAGAAGTGTAAGTTTTACTTATAGTATAGCTGTATTAGTTATACAGTAGTTAGTTTTGCCAAAATAAAAAACTTTTATTGGTCTTTGGATCATTAACAACCAATGAAAAATGACAATTAATAATTTTTATCTCGATCAAAAAGGGATAGCGGTCCACGATATTCACGAGCATTTCACAAATATGTTAGCAACACTACGTAGCCATCTATACAGGTAGATGTCCCAAGTATTTAACAACCATGAAGCCTCCTACATAACCAAATTAAATAATTCAAACGAGTAACCATAACTTTTTAGAGAAATCATCTACATATGTATGCTCGAAATTGGTATTTGGTGAAAAGTTCATTGAAAACCACTTAACGACCAGTACTTTTTGGCCTGTAGTAATTGCAATTTGACATAGTTTGATTTGCTAACAGTACTAATATTGAATGTCAAGATATGCTGGGCGTATCATTAACTATTCCAATTGAGTATTATTCAAGCCCTCAATGAAAGTACTTGTACAAACCTTAAGAATGCTTAGACTTGGCTTGTTCTACTTACAGTAGCAAAGATTTTGTTTAAGATAATAAGATACTTCGATATTCTGGTTTCAATCAATATTGCCTGGTCGAATTTAATATGTAAGTAGGAGAATTTATTTGCATAAGGATTTGTTTAATGATGTAAATTACATAATTCAAAATACAATTTGGAGATCGTTTTGAAACTTTCGTTATCACCAAAATTAGAACATCAATGATAATTTAACTTTAATGCCGCTGAAACAGTCTTGATGAATTTTGGTATATAGATAGATTGGACTTTAGAAAAGGAATTTCTTTGATATCAGCCCTATTTGTAATTGAAACTGCAGGCATCAGCTTGTATCTGATAAAACTCAACATTGGGTATTTATAACTAATGATGAAATGGAACAACTTTCGACCCACGGATGCCTCTCAAGCTGAAGGGCAAAATATACAAATCCGTCATAAGACCTGTCGTGCTGTATGGATCCGAGTGCTGGGCCGGTAAGAAAATGGATGAAACAAGATTACATGCAGCGGAGATGAGAATGTTTTATCACATCATAATACGATTACCTCGCTAGCCAAATAAGAATTGAAGAATTACTTTTATTAATACTTTTTTCCAAGAGAAATGCCACTGTGAGGATTTTTTTTTTAATAATATTATCTTTATAAACAATCTTCATAGTGTTTCCCTTCACAATTAACGCAAATGAATAATCAATTTGTAGGTCACTTACCTAAAGAAACAGGATTTAAAGGATTCTCATGAAATTTTAAAAATCTAAATGATGTCGGTGTTTATTACTTTACTGTTTCAGATAAGAAACAAGCTTGAAAATTTCTCAAAACGGCCAGACATCTTGATTTAAACTTGCATGAGCACAATGTAGGCCAGTGTCTGGTGTTATCATCGCAGAAAAATAAACATTCATAGTTTAATGGAATTTTTGTAAACAAAGGTCTTAATAATAGACAATTTCTGCATTTGTAATGTAAATATGTCAGATTCTATAATTATACTTGATGCATTTCATCATAAAAGTTAATCTTTTATTCTGTTGAGTACCGAGCTTAAGTAAATTGGCATTAAATGATGACCAAGGATTATGATTGAGTTATAAGATGAAAAAATAGATTGATGTGTCTATACTGCATATCTGCATAATTCTCACATTATTAGTATAAGTATTGTAAATAGGAGTAAAATATTGTAAATATTTTGTATTCAAAGAGTATCTTTGGAGTTTCTATCTGACTCTCCTCAGATCTCTATTGGGAACCATAAAAGATTTTGACATATTTCTGTTATAAGGGTGTAACTTATAAAAAACATTTGTTTTGAACTTTGAGCTTACATTAAGTGCTTTTATGCGAATTATGTAATTAAAATAATTAGCAAAAGACAGTGTAGGCTGGCGGTGGCAATTATAATTAATGAAACGTGCCATAAGATATTATATCGGAGCGTTGGAGACCCAATTCCTCCCTAAGTCTCTCCCTCCTCCATTTCTCCTTCCTCCCCCTTCGACAACACGTGAGATATATCCCTGGTGTTGCATGCGTCCATAGCCTAACGGTCACCGCCTACCATCAGATAGGCCGTATGCTTGCTTACCACCTTGGTATAAAAAAAATGTCTGCAAGAGATATGATCATCATCATTATCACTGTTGGAGCTGTAAGCCTCTTGTAATGAACGCCACAGAGCCCAATCTTCAGCTCTTTTCAACCAGTCCCTGCCAGCCACCTTCCGCAAATTATCACTGCATCTGGCCAACGGGCAGACACACTACGTTTGCCTAGACGTGGTCTCCACTAGAGAACTCGTTTGCTGCAACGGTTGTCGGTTCTCCGCAGAGATATTCTCCACTCGAGAGCTCGTTTGCTCCAACGGTTGTCGGTTCTCCGACAAGAGATATATATGATGATAATGTTATATATAGTGGAACGCATGTTATACTTGAATGCATGCATGCATTGCATGATGAATGGTCACACTTAATTTTCAGTTTACTTAAATTGAATTGAATGATTTGATATTTTTTTTAAATTGATAGAACCAAATTAAAAACAAATATTTAATACATTTATTACTTTCCACATGTTGAATCTTAACAAGTGTTAAATAGAATACTCTGTTGGGTCGAAGAGGACGAAGGCACTACGCTTAGTGTTATATATTATTCACAATAATTTGGTTGACTGCCTCATTAGTCTAGTGGTCCTAAGCGCGACTGCTACGCTAGAGGTCCGGGGTTCAATACCCAGTTCGAGCAAAGTGTTATTGGGTTCTTCTATGAAATTCTTAGTAGTAGCTCAAAGTCTGGATTTGTGCCCGGTTAATGGCAATAGGCTCGCCCCCTATTACGTGGGACCTAAACATACCAGCGAAATGTGAGTATATATTAGTACACATCTGCCTAACCTTTTGGGGAATACAGGCAATGATGGTATATTATATTATGTAATGTTAATATTTTTTTATATTTCCATTTATTTACCACCTCTATATAGCCAGCAGTTTTACCTGTATAGGATCCTAGTGATCTCGCGGGATAATAGATAGCCTATGTTATTCTGGACTGCCTTATAAATCTAGTGGCCCTAAGTGCAACTTGTATGTAGACAGAGGTGTACTAATGTATAGTACACCTCTGTCTAAAGATTCGGAGAATACAGGCTTGATGGTATGTTATGTATGTATTTGATATTTTGGATAAGTATATCTTTTTAGTAGTTTTAGAGTTCACCGATTACAAAGAAACAAATATTCTCTCTTTAAAATATTAGTTATTTAGTACGTTATATATGTACCTAAATTATGGTTGAGCTACACGATGACGGATGTCGTGTCATCCATGCCGTCAATTTGGACAGTTATGGCTCTTTCTTCAAAAGGTCTTTCAGATATTAACTTACATTGTAAATCTCGCATATTATTTGATAATACAGCTACTGTTTAGACTTTAAAAGAGACCATGATTCTCTGAATATGTTTCGGCGTTTATTTTCAGAGGTTGTTAGATAGGAAATGCCTAGGTACTATCTAGTAAAAAAAAATTGAAGCATTGACTTATAAAAGTGTCTTTAAAAGATATATTTACAGAAACGAATGGTCGGCCGGTGGTCGAAATTCAACCACAATATTTTCTGCACTCCTTGTTCCTATGAACTTTAATTATTATGCCAAATCTCACACTTTTTCGTGCGTCCAATATGTTTCAAATGGAGTACAAAGTTTTTACATCACCTATTAAATATTTTTTTTATGGGATAACTCAGCAAACGGGCAGCCGAGCTACCTGACGGTCAGTAGTCATCACCGCCCATGGATATCTGCAAAACCAAAGGAGTTACAGATGCCGAGCCTAAGGAGAAGAGAGGACGGGAATTGGAATTGTGAAGGAATATTTTACAGAAATAAATAAATATCATTTAAATTTTATCACGTATTTATAAACCGCTGTTAAGTTTTACATTAAAGTAAAGAATATAATATTATAATATTAAAAATAAAGAATATAATATAATATAAAAATAAGTAAAGAATAATCGATACAGTACCTCGCGGCGGTTTTTCGTTGAAACATGAAAGAGATATGATATTAATATAAACATATTTTAGCTCAGCATTCAAGTAAAAGGAAAGTATATAAATAATTATGCGTGTATTTGATTCACGCCTTTATTATAAACGATATGGGCAGAACTTGAATGTGTTAAGTTTAAGTTGTTAAGTGTATACATTTTCTCTGTGTCATCATAAATTTGTAAGAGAAAACTTAATGAGAAATGCGGGCAGGATTTTTTCTGCACTAAAATAGCTTTATAATCTTCCATAGCATACCATCACGCCTATATTTGCCGAAGAGTTGGACAGAGGCTTATTAATGTACACCCACAATTCACCGGTATGTTTAGATCACATTCATGTAATAGGGGGTGAGCCTATTGCCATTAACCGGGCACAAATCTAGATTCCGAAGTGCCACTGAGAATTAATGATAAAACCCAATAACAATTTGCTGGATCTGGGATTCGAATCCAGGAACTCATGCGTAGCAGGCACACTAAGAACCACTATGAGGCAGGATTTTTTTTTAAGAAGGAAAATGCAAAATAATACAAATGCTATTTAAATGAGAAGTGATTTTTGTATGGCTAAGAGATTAAGAATAAAGAGTATTTTTATATATGACTATTAAACTGCTAAGTCAAAGGTCTCGACTTCGAATCCACAGTATCCATCTCTGATTTCTCGAAGTCATGTGCTTATTAATAATTAATTATCACGCGCTTAAACGTCGTGACTGCCGATGACTGGTACGTTAGAGGTCCTGGGTTAGATCCCAAGGTCGAGTAAAGTGGTATCGGTATCAGTAGCAGCTCGGAGTCTGGATTTGTGCCCGGTTTACGGCAATAGGCTCGCCCCCTCTTACATAGGACCTAAACATACCGGCGAAATGTGGGTTATATTAGTACACCTCTGCCTAACCTGTGATGGTATGTGTAGGTATGTTTATCCTAGAATTTTCCTAATCGACTCTAGACACGGTCAGGTTCAAAGAACCAGTTGTACCCCCGTTAGTAAGCGCAATATTCGTGCCTTTATTCACTACAATAAACGTTGTAAATATGTTTTTTTTTCTAGCCCATTTCATCCCACTGCTGGGCAAATAATTTGAGAGGATCTTCACCACCCTTTGCCCGTCTATATAGGTATATATAAAAAAAATATGTGGCTAAAATTGTTTCGGAAGTGAAGATCCACTCAAATTAAAGCCACCAACTTCCGAAACTGTTTTAGACATAGGTAACATTATTTTTATTGTTGCAGATTTTTTTAAATTAACGTCTTTAGGTGACGTTAAAAATGTGAAGGCAAACGACTAGGCGGGTGGGACTCGCGGTGGCTTAGCGGTCATAGCGGCTGGTGTACTTAACCAGAAGACGCAGGTTTGAATCCTGCCCGCGGTCGTATTTTTCCTTCCTTCCATCTTTGCATGGAAAATGTCTAAAAAATACCTACAAAAAGATAACAAAGATATTAAATTTCTAAATCGGTTCAGGCGTCTTCGAGTAATCGGTGAACATACATAAAAAAATTTCGATGAATTGAGAACATCCTTTTGGAAGTTGGTTAAACATGAATCCCTATTTACTTTGTCACGGTATCAGGTGTGAACGGCTGAACCGATTGCGCTAATTCTTTTTTGTTGTGTTTGTTATGTCAGAGAAGCTTCTTAAGCAAGAAAAAAAAGAAAAAAATCACGGAAAATAAGAAAATTTGAACAAATTTCAAATTGGACAACCGTTCAACAAGTGTCTTATAAACATCGAATTTACACATCGTAATTTGCTTGAGCGACTGTTCAAGCTCATATTCTGGGTTTGATTGCCAGGTCGAGGAAAGAGTTATGGAGTTTTTTTTGAGAGCACTAGAGCAGCACGAAGTTTGAACTTCTAGCAAGGCTTGGCTCTCATATAGGGAATTAAGCATAATGCAAAACTGTGGCTGTATGTTAGGGGCCGTATTACATTGTGAAAAAGGGACGCCACTATTTAACCCGTAGAGCGGCATCCCTCTCTCACAACCTAAAAATGATGGCATTAATACGTGGTAAAACGGCCCCAATACAGTACCTTGCCCTCAAGGAAATACAGACTTGATGGTATATTTTTAATTAGTCAATAAAATAGAATCGAATAGAATAATCTTTACTGTACACCATAATAGGAAAATAATGAAACTAATGGTACAATGGCGGTCTTGTCGCTAAAAGCAATATCTTTCAGACAACTTTTGGATCATTGGACGCTAGAGGTCCTGCGTTCAATCCCTAGGTCGAGCAAAGTGTTATTGGGTTTTTCTATGAAATTTTCAATTGCAGCTTGGAGTCTGAATAGGCTCGCCCCCTATTAAATGGCACCTTAACATACCGGTGAATATTAATTATATTAATATTAATTAGTACCTACACCTCTGCCGAACCTCTGGATCACACAGAAAAAAATAAGAAAATAATTTATAAGTGATGAATGGTAAAATGAACGAGAAACGTGCATTTAAAATTAAAATACTGTTTGTATTTGTTTCTTTAATTTAATTGTCTTTCGTAATTAAAGTCTTCATTTCATTTTGAAAACTTAAATATGATTAATTGTTAATTGAAGTAAATTGGAAGACATTCAGGAAATGAATAATTTAATATATTTTAACTTTTAATTAGTCTGCCTGCATGAAACATATTTTTACTTTAACCTAACATTTACATAACATCAAATAACGTCAAAATAATAAAGAGTATGAGTTGACTAATACAAAATTCGGTAATTATATGCCAATGACAATTAATATTATTATTCGTTACTAGAACTTTTTAAAATATGTAGACACCCCTATAATAACACTTAAAAATATTTATATATTTTATTTACTCTTATAAAATAAACGATCAATTCGTCTAATTAATATGGGTAGATATCAGTTATTTTAGTGTATTTCAGTAACTAGATCAAAGATTTTTCATTATTCAACCTTGTAATAATAAGGATCGGCGTATCCATATCGAATAACCTTGCCAATAATTATTCTCCTGCATTTTTTAAAGTAGTAGTAATGCAGGCCTCATGTTATCAATTCTTTAATTGGTATCATTCATTCATCTATACTAATATTAAAAAGAGTAAAGTTTTGATTGTTTGTTTTCATTGAATAGGCTCTGAAACTAATGGACCGAATTGAAAAATTCTTTCACCAATAGAAAAGCTACATTATTCCTGAGTTACATATGTTATATTATCCCGTAATATGACAAGAAACTATAGTCCACGCAGGCAAAGCCGCGGGCTCAAAGCTAGTTTATTATAAATAGAAAACAAAAAATCTAAAAACCCTTCATAGAACAGGACCTATAAAAATCACATACCATACATCATAATCATCACCATCATAAAAAAAAAGTATTCCACCTGTAGCCGCTTCTATAACATTCGTAACACGCATTGCGCCTGCACATTTCGGCTCAATCCCCGAAGTGGGGGGACGCTGAATAAAACCGCTTTCTGTCTGTCCCCTCACCACATTTCACTTACCACCGTGAAGGAGTGTAGGACAAAAAAAATGAAGACCTTCCTAGTATTCTTAGTGTGTGTGGCAGCAGTGAGCTGTAAACCTGCAAGTTCCGACGATGACGTCATCGGCTCCGTCGTCGGGGTGGTCAAGAGTTGTTCCGAGGAAGATGTCTGGATGTGCATTAAGGTGTGTTGTGATCGTGTTTAAGTGATATCCTTTCAACTCAGGCTTTTTGTCTCCATCTTCCATTACTACCTTTTTTGTTTCATCATCTCATTGAATCTTCAATCGTCCAAAATTTTCAATTTGCCTCTAAGTCTTATCTACAACTTCAAATTTTTTATTCCATATAGGATCAAGTCCCAACTAATCAACAACTATGTTTTATTCGAATAATTGCCTTTATTAATTAAAATTCTTACAATTAGTTTTATAGATTTCAAATTCACAATTTATTCGTGCCCTTTTCATTAGTGTCTCTAAAATAATCGTACAGTAATTTTAATTATTAATTAGTACAATCAAATTCCTTGTTTTTCGTTTCAAAATTATCAGTATCATTATCAACGCTCTTACCAACTTCTCTATCCAAATCACTTAACACTAAATATTCTATATCATTTACTTTAATATTATCTAGCATTTACTTGCAAATCATTGAATATCATACTTCACTATAACAAGTTAATGATTTGCTACTTTACGTTAGTGAATAGCTTAAATAGAGTTTATTTGTTAAGCCATTTGCCGTTAACCACTACTTATTTAACTTACTACCCGAGTCTGTACAAATACTAGCTTTTTACAACAAGCTTTTAAGTTGATTGGAATTAAAGTATTTGCCTGAAAAATATCTTCTAGGATTAAAGTAAAATTTAATCTACTTTCATTTCAACGATTAAAGAACAAATATGCAAAATCAATTAGAGATCAATTCTATTAGAAATGCAATCTAAACAATTTAATATTGACGATAAAAATCTATTCCATTTATTCTTCTTCCACAGGAAAAATCGATGAGATTCTTAGAAAATGCTGCATCTGCGCGGGAGTTGAAACTCGCTGATGGTCTTGCTATCTACAACGTTGGAAGCACACGCTCTGCTAGGTCCTACGAACCCCTTCCGGAAGAGCCTCAGGCCAGGGAGAACCAGGTTGAGTCCAGGCTGGTAGATGCTGCTGCAGACTTCATGGAAAACCATGTCATCCAGTTGCGCATGCCTAAAAGCACCGTTGACGACATGAAGAGGTCTCTTGAGGAAGGTCAGTATTCGAAACTATATCAGCAATAGCTTTTTTAGATATTTTTTTCGAGATCTTGTCCAAAATTGTTAATTACACAATCTGAGAAGAAAGGGATAAAAGTAGGCTCTTAATTCAGCATGAAGTTAAACTAAATCAGTTTTACGATAAAAAAATGCAGTAGAGTTTATTATTTAATACTTACTGAATCAAAAAAAAACTTTCAGCATATTATATCCTATAGACAATCTGAAGTGTGTCAAAAAGGTTTCTGTTATAATACTAAGTATTTAAAAATAACTGCCTAATGCTTACGCAGGTATTGACATGAAATTAATGGCAAGTTATTCTAAGCTACTTAACACACTTCCCATAAAAGTAAACCATCCATCATTTTTTCCCACATAACAAAAATAATTACATGTGTCGCGTCCAATAACTATGCTCACACACACAAAAAAAACACAGATTTATCACTGTGAAACCAGTATTTAGCATCAACTATATCATTAAGGTGCAATTCTTGTAAGCGATCAAATTATTTCAACGAAACAAGTGAAAGTATACGAGAAATAATCATGGTCAAGAATCATGATCAAGATATACAATGGTACCTTGTTAAAAGGGCGAACCATTTTCTTTAGAGGATAATCAAAAACTCATCAGGATTGTAAAACAAGAGCTCCCTTATTACATTAATAGCTAAAGTATGACTAAACGATTTCACGGTTCATTGTCGGTTGTTTTAAACAGTTTGTTTTATCAATTCGTTACAGAGAATTACGAAACGGTATATGTTATGTAACTAGCTCATAATTCTCACGTTCATAAAACTGGTTTGTTGTAAAATTTGATGGTATCGATAAAAAATCGACTCTCAAAACGCAAGTCATTGTCACAGAAAAAAATAACTGCAAAGCTCTCAATTATTCAATATTAAACAACTCACGACATAGACTTGCTCCGTAACATAATAAAAGTAAAAAGTAGTTATATAAAACCCTGCAGTCATGTTCATATTTAATTCCCTGCATAACTCTCGCCAAATAAATTAAAACACGCCATAACCTGTTCGGCATGCTTGAGAATTTAAAATAGAAAGTACGATCAAAAAATAATCTGATATTACACATGACGAGACGAAATTAATACCGAAACTAAAACAAGTACATTACGAAATAAAGAAAATTGGAAACGGACATCCGGAACACCATGAGAATCTAGAAAACGTTCAAACGAGTCTCGAGAGGGTTTCTCTAACCTATTAACAAGGTTGATTATCGTGGAAAGCGGACAAACTGTTTCTTGTTTTTGCAAGATGTCCATAGTACACGTCTACTATGTAGGCTCAACTAGTTCTAAAGTTCCGCTAAGACGGACCGCGATCGAAATCTCTATCAAGAAACGAGTAAAAGTGACGCTCCAGGCGCTATCTTGCTAACGAAATATGGATGTAGGCTTGGAGCTTTCGAATTGGTTCCAACCAAACACTTTCTAGGTGAATGGGGTTATGCAAACTTGGTGTTACATGGTGAATTTCAATTTCAGTCGAGTGCTAAGGACATTGAATCTTAATGGAGTTTCCAGACTCGATTAACATTTGAACTTAAATAGTAAATTATCCAAACTAGGCACGAGGCTATTTGAAATTCCAATGGCGCATTTGCCTACAAACACAATTTTCCTATTTGACTGAGTGCAAGTAGATATGCTTTGCAGTAGCTTTGACTAGAAAGTTAAATAAGTTAATTAAAATTTATAATCTTATACTAACGATGTTTACTATTCATGTTGAATGTCTTGAAGATAATTCTGTCTAATTACTTGCGCTGACAAATGCTATAAATGGTCTTTTCAGATTTTATATTTACCTTCTAAAAGTTAGAAATCTGACTAATAGCTTCTTTTATAATAGGGAACTTATATAACGAATACCTGTATAGGTTTGGTAATAAGATACAATGGAAGACATTACGGAGAATCTTCAAAAGTTTGTAATATTTAAAACTTTAGATATTATTATTACTATGATAGAAATTAAACCTTATAAAAATAACCTTTCAACATGATAACAACAACGTGCTTTTTCCCAGCAATATCAATGATCATCAACAATATTCTATAAAGCATTTTCATCTTTCCAGGCCGTGCTAAGAAGAAGAAGTTGAAGCAGCTCCTCCCCATCCTCGCCCTGGTCCAGCTCAAGATCCAGTCTATGATCCCTCTCTTCCTCGGCATCATCGCCTTCGCTGCCGTCAAGGGCCTGATGCTCGCCAAGGCTGCTCTTCTTGCATCCGCTCTGGTCCTCCTTAAGAAACTGCTCTCCAAGGGCGAGCACCATGAAAGTTATGAAGTCGTAGCTCATCCTCATCACGAGGAGCACTTCAGCCACAGTGCCGGCGGTGGTCACGGCGGTTGGGGCAGATCCGCCCAGGATGCCCAAAACTTGGCCTACAGCGCCTACTCCAACTAATACCTAAGATATATCTAAGTCCTTAGGGCCATGATTAATCTCCGTATAGCTTAGTTTGGACCTCAAAGTAACGATTTTAATTTATTATTTAATAATTTATTTAAATTATTTATTGTTAATTGTTGAACGAGTGAATCTTGTCTCGAATTTTTAATAGCATCGCCGTTATCTTTATAATTCTTATTATCGTCTATCTTTTATTTTATTATTACTACATTGTACCTGTTTTTTATAAGTATAATTTTCTTAAAGTACAAATGTATTTACGATATCAATAGCTTTAATTATTATTTTTTTTACTTCACTGACTGGCAAAGCCAAGGATGCTGATATTTTTATTTTAGTATCAATTATTTCGTGTTCATTTTCTTCTAGTCTACATTTTATATAGCTTTTGTAAATATGTTTCGTATCAAAGTATATAAGTAAAATATTATTGTTTGCACCTTCGTATGTTGTTATATTATGTATATATATATTTAAATATTTAATTGTAGATATATGTATTTGTTTCTAAGGTGATGTCTTCGTGTGTACAAATTTTTACTCTTTCTTTTAGCTGTTATAATTATTATGAACCACCCAAATAAACTAAATATAACAGTTGTTTCAATATATATTTTGTATCATTTATTCCCTAATAATTAAAAAATAAAAAGTCATTACTTTATGCATCATATTATCGTTATTGCTTCAAGAGGTAGCGTGAAATCGCAATTAACAATACACATTGAATATAATGGTTCAAAAATGAACTACAATTTATATGAGTGACTTAATATAAATATACATAACTATGAAAATTTAACAATATACAATAATCATCATCAACCCACTTTACTGTATCTCAGAATGAGTAGGGTTATGGAAGAATTATTATAACATACTAGCTATCCGCCCATGGCTTTGCCCGCGTGTTTTCTCGACTTTTCTGTGCAATAATATGTATATACGTATACACCTTCCCCTTAAATCACTCTATCTTTAAAAAAAACCCGCATCAGAACCAGTTGCGTACTTTTAAAGATCTAAGCATACATAGGGACAGGACATACATTTTATACCATGTAGTTATAACATATATATATTTTCTGTTACATAAGATATCAAACAAGCATGCAAGCCGCCGATGGGAGGTGGAAAACAGAGCCTATAGACGCTAGCAACACCAGTTGTATCACTTGCAAGTTGTCATCTTGTAACCTCAGTTATTAAGTCTGATATGCCCATTTACTTCACTGGCTACACTGTGCTCAAAACAGAACACAATAGTGTTAATAAATATAAAGACTTCCGCATTAGTTTGGTGCTCCCAAGCGCGAGGTCCTGGCTTAAATTCCCAGGTCAGGCAGTGTTATTGAGTTTTTCTATGACATTCTCAGTACCAGCTCAGAGGATCTGTGCCCGGTGAATGTCAATAGGCTCGCCTCCTATTACATGGGACCTAAACATACCGGCGAAGTGTGGGTGTGCATTAGGACATCTCTGCCTAACCTTTCGGGAAATACACGGAATATATATAATGGTACTTATCTATGTAATGCAGTGTCCCCAGAGGGTTTTTTTATGGGATAACTCGGCAAACGAGCCGGCCAGCTACTTGATATTAAGTAGTTATCGCCGCTCATGGACATCTACAACACAAAAGGAATTGCAAATGCGTTGCCGAGCTTATTTAAGGGAAAATCTATTGATATTAATACCTATTGATCTTTTGTTTTATATCCTTTAATCCGTATATTATTTTTTTGCAAATAGTGTTTACCGCTTAATATTGTACATCTATTATTAGTGTTATGTGCTCTATTTAATTATGCATGGATGTAACAATTATTGGTTTACCACCAATAAAATAAAATAAAAAAGGAGGAGACTGAGGGAGGAATTGGGCCTCGGGTGCTCCAAACTCGCCGTACGAAACGCAACAGTATGCATGCATAGGTACTGCTACTTGACGTCTATATTGAAATGAAATAAAATGAAATGAAAATTTATATTCTTGAAGTATGGTATAAAAAAGTTGGTTCCTATACATAATAATAGACACACATACTGCGTTGAAAAAGATAATACAATATGCATGACATGCAAAATCTTACATTCTGTGGGAGGGTAGTACTTCCCCGGTCGAGGATGCTTGTTATCATTCCACACTTTCCTATTATCATTCCAACCAGGAGTCAAAGTATATCAACATAGTATGCTTATAAAGCTATACCAGTCTTCAATGGGTCACAGACATTCTTTAGCAATGACCGAGCTAACAGGGCCTGTTGCTATATAGAAATTACTATAATACTAGCCATTGCTCATTAGTCTAGGTCCTGGGTTCGATCCCCAGGTCGAGCAAAGTGTTATTGGGTTTTTCTATGAAATTCTCAATTGCAGCTCGGAGTCTGGATGTGTGCCCGCTTAATGGCTAAACGTACCGGTGAAGTGTGGGTGTACATTAGTACATATCTGCCTAACCGTTCGGGGAATACAGGCGTGATGGTATGTTACTATCCCTATTAAAATTTCTAGTATCCGACCCTTCGGCCTCCAATTTGGTACAGCAAAGTGACTGAATTCATAGCAGGTGGTCTCTGTAGCTTAGTTGGCTAAAGTGAAGTTGGAATCAGTACCTTTAGGTCCAATTTTTCTTTCACTTAAACATATGAGTATATCCTTAAGGTTGTATTTCACCATGTGTGGTTCGCCGCTACTCTCAAAGTTCAAGTTCAAATAATGACATACCATCACGCCTGTATTCCCCGAAGGGTTAGGCAGAGGTGTACTTAATGTACACCCACAGTTCGCCGGTATGTTTGGGTCCCATGTAATAGGGGGCGAGCCTATTGCCACTCACCGGGCACAAATCCAGACTCCGAGCTGCTACTGAGAATTTCATAGAAAAACTCAATAACACTTTGCTCGACCTGGGGATCGAACCCAAGACCTCTAGCGTAGCAGTCGCGATCGGGACCACTAGACCAACGAGGCAGTCAAATAATTTTATTTCAAATAAGCCTTTACAAGCATTTATGAAACGTTATGACTCTAGTTGCACGGTTCCAAAAAGTTGATCCTATGGAGAAGAATCCGGCAAGAAACTCCATGGACACTCTTTTAAAATAAGAGGTATAAACATTATGGCAATATGAGGATGTGAGAACATTGAAGGTTAATGTCTGAATTAGCTTTAGGTCAATATTAAAATCAAAAGGTTCCCAGCAACTGAGAACTTAATTTCATCCTAAAAATAAGAAGTTATGTGGAAGAATCCACATCATCAAACAAATAAACTATAAATTGTATCTAATCAGACATGAACGGCTAGAATGAATTACATTTACAGTCCATTTTTATAAGTTGTGGTAAACAATACTAACCATATGAAGACATCCCGAGATATGAATACTGAATATATTCTGAATAAATTCAGTATATGATATTCTACTCTAAGAATAAATTCAAAATAGGAACATGATTTGTATGCTGCTGGGCATAGAATAATTGGCCCACTGCTGGGACACAGACGTCCTTTCGGTGAGAGGGAGTGGGCCGTAATCCACTACGCGGTCCCAGTGCGGGTTGGTAGATGTCATTTGTCTTCGAATTTTCGAATATAGGACATGCCGGATTCCTCACGATGTTTTCCTTCACCGTTTTGAGAGCGAAAATTATAATGAGCGTTTTGAAATAATTTACACAAAATAAAGTGCCTGTCTGGGGTTCGAACCTACAACTACAACACGTAAATCGTTGCGGTTACCACTGGGCCGCCACCGTTTTCTTGTTCAGTATATTTGTTCTAATATAATAGTAGGTATATTTGTAGGTAATATATTCGGATTTGGTGAAATAACATAACATACCATCACGATTGATTTTATGAACTATAATTCTTTCTTAATAAAAAAACGTATTTGTATTGTTGTTTTAAAACCAGGGCCTGATGATCCCTAACAGAGTGTTTCCCTAGAACGAACTCCAGTCTCTTAAAGAGGAGCTTTTATATTAATTATATTCATAAACATAACATAACATCACGCCTGTATTCCCCGAAGGGTTAGGCAGAGATGAACTAATCGAACTACACTTCACCGGTATGTAAGGTCCCATGTAATAGGGGGCGAGCCTATTGCCATTAACCGGGCACAAATCCAGACTCCGATCTTCTGAGGATTTCATAGAAAAACTCAATAACACTGCTCTAGCGTAGCAGTCGCGCTTAGGACCAATAGAGTAATGAGGCAGTCTCAGTCTTTTATATTCATCATCACACACATACACTAACAAATAACAGTAGTAAGTACTTACTTTAAGATTGTAACTTACCAACCATGACGGAGACCAACAAGCGGCGAAAATATAACAATCTAAATTACTGTTTAAATTGTGTTTAAATTACGACTGCCTCGTTAGTCTAGTGGTCCCAATCGCGACTGCTACGCTAGAGGTTCGATCCCCAGGTCGAGCAAAGTTTTATTGGGTTTTTCTATGAAATTCTCAGTAGCAGCTCGGAGTCTGGATTTGTGCCCGGTGAATGGCAATAGGCTCGCCCCCTATTACATGGGACCTAAACATACCGGCGAACTGTGGGTGTACATTAAGTACACCTCTGCCTAACCCTTCGGGGGTTACAGGCGTGATGGTATGTTATGTTATGTTATGTAAATTACTGTTATATTTTCGAACCGTTTGGGGTGGAAACGCTGGGGCCATGGGGTACAAGCGCACTACCTTTTTAAGGGTATTGCCAAACGACTGAACGAGGCTTCACGTGACCTATACTTTGCTCAAAGAATCAGCATTGCCATACAACGTGGCAATGCAGCCAGCCTTTTGGGTACCCTCCCGGCTGATAGCGATGCGGAGGAGTTTTTTGATGCCCTATTTTAATTTTTCTTTTATTTATAAATATAGTTTAGCTGTTAGTCTAGTTTAATTTAAAAGTCAATTATAATTAGTGTTAATTTTAATATAATCAACTCTTCAAATATAAAGTGGGTCGACTTACCAACCTAAATAATAATATTGTCTCGTATATTGTCTTTATATTATAGTCTCAGAATGGAACAGACTAGACCCCATGACACAGGGAATCCTAGTGTGGGGTCTAGGGCTGTATACGACTAAATTTTATATCTTAGAATAATAAAGACATTTAGTTATTTTAGTGAAGGAAAAATACGACCGCGGGCAGGATTTCTTCGTATTTTTCCTTCACTAAAATAACTTAATAATCTTTGCATGGAAAATGCCTAAAAAATACAAAAAGATAATAAAGACATTTTTCATTTTTTTCATTTCATCATAAACATTAAAGTCTGTGCTGTCAAGTGCAGTGATAGCCTAGTGATATGACCATTGGACTGCCAAGTCAAAGGTCTTGAGTTCGAATCCAAGGCACGCACCTCTGACTTTTCGAAGCCATGTGCGTATTAATAATTAGTTATCACGCGCTTAAACGGTGAAGGAAAACATCGTGAGGAAACCTGCATGCCTGAGAGATATTCTTGACGGCGTGTGAAGTCTGCGAACCCGCAGTAGGCTAGCGTGGCGGACTGTAGCCTAATCCCTCTCGTACTGAGTGGAGACCCGTGCCCAGCATTGATGATGATGATTAAAGTCTGACCGCGGAAACGCTTTACTTCGCAGAAAAATTTAGTTACGATTTAGCCACGGCCACCACACACATTTAGCCACCTTATACTGCCATAATATAATACAGCGTGACTATTAAAACTTTAATAGTTGTGAACGTTTGTTTGTTATTCATTAAAGAGAGAAAGCCTCATTATAACTTAAACTAATTATAAGGTAAAAGTCAAAATTCAATTCGCTTTTTACTTAACCTGCAATTTAAAAAGCGGAACGACGCGAGTTTACAAACGGATGTAAAATAATATATTTTGTGTTGTTTAAATTATAATATATTTTTTGCATATAAAGAATTGTAGCAAAGTGATGTTCTATAGTTTCCGCTTAGCCCAAATTATTGATCTCGATCTATTCTTTATCTTTTACATCATAGATAGATAGATAGATAGATAGATTATTCTTTATTGTACACAAGAAACAAAATACAAAACAAACGTAGGAAGTAGGTACAATTGGCGGTCTTATCGCTAAAAGCAATTTCTTCCAGACAACCATTGGGTGGAAAAGATTGGTTAAAAGATAATGGGCTGTTGTATGTGTACATAATAAATAGGTATTCAGTAAATATATACTTAATTATAGATAGATATGTTGGATTGAGATATAATATAAATATTGTAAATGCGTTATAAAATGTAAATAAGATAAATATCATACTAATAATACTATAAAAATAAATATTATACTAATAATACTATAACAATAAATATATATAAATAAATATATATATATATATATATATAATATCGGTACTCTATAAATACAGAACAATAGTAACAATTTAAGCAGCCAAGTAATGCTGTTTCACCATTAATTTAAATTATGCCAAAGTTTTTGCACGTCTTATGGAAACCGGCAGTGCATTCCACAGCCGAGTAGCCTGAACAGTGAAAGACTGATCGAAAAATTTAGTGGTATGCATAGGCATCTTTAGCTTTAAGTTTTCTGATGAACGTAAGGATCTCAAATGTGTATCACATACGAACTCAAAACGAGTTTTAAGGTAGGAGGGTGTAGCAGGATTAAATAGAATACTGTAAAGTAATGAAAGAATATGAGTATTCCGGCGAAGACGTATAGGGAGCCACTTGAGCTTAGCGCAAAAGTCTGACACATGATCATATTTGCGTAAACCAAATATGAATCTTATACAAAAATTTTGGAGACGCTCAAGTTTATTAAATTGGTCTACGGTGAGATCAAGGTAGCTGGCATCGGCATAGTCAAGGACAGGCAAGAGAAGAGATTGTGCAAGCGCAACTTTAGTGGCTGTTGGAAGAAAGTTGCGTAATCGTCTCAAGGATCCTGCTGACGCAAACATCCGGCGGCTTGTTTCCTGCAGTTGCGGTCCCCATGATAAGGTTCTGTCCATGATGATTCCTAAATTTTTGACCTTATCACTTATAGGAATTATGATCCCATCAAAGATAAACTGGGGTAGGTGAAACCAATCAATTTTAGAAACCATTCGTGAGCTACCTATAACGATGACCTGCGTCTTAGACGGGTTAACACTGAGTCCATAGTATTTGCTCCACTCAGATATTTTTGCAAAATCTTTATTAATAACGCGGATAGCTTCCGATAATTGTTCTAGCGGAGCTTGCGAGTAAATTTGAAGATCATCTGCATACAGGTGGTAGGATGAAAGAAGTTGATTAGAAATTGAGTTAATAAATACTGCGAAAAGTAACGGGGACAAAACGCCACCCTGAGGCACGCCAGCTGCAGTATCACACCATGAAGAGAATGTATCGTCAATGCGGATACGCTGCCGACGGCAAGTCAGGTAACTACGAAACCAATCAATTACTGTTGGAGATATGTTAAGAGAGCTGAGTATGCCTAGCAAAATGTCAAAGTCAACGGTGTTGAAAGCATTACTAAAATCTAGCAGTGCAAGTGCCGTCAACTTTCCGTGTTCCATACCTAGCCTGATGTCATCTGTAATATTAACCAGAGCTGTTACAGTACTATGACCAGGGCGGAAACCGGATTGAAAAGTATTCAGCAGTCTATTTTTGCAAAGAAATGAGCTTAGTTGTTTGTGAATAAGACGTTCGAGGACCTTGGATAAGAAAGGTAATATGGAGATAGGACGATATTCAGAAAAGGATGTGGGGTTGGGTTTTTTCGGTAACGGAGTAATCTGGGCGTCTTTCCAAGCAGTCGGAAAAACACCGCTGGATATGGAATGATTCAGGATGTGACAAATGATGGGAAGGATTTCATCAAGGATAGGAAGGATCATTTTACGGCTAACTAAGTCGCTTCCAACTGCGTTAGAAGTTATCGATAAAATGCTCTTCTTAACATCACAATCAGAAAATTGATTAAAGACGAACGGGGAGTAATCAGGAGTCGGAAGACTAGAAAGACTGTAAAGCGTTTTGGCTTTAGTTGTCCTGTCAAAGTAGGACGAGGTAGAGAAATGTTTATTCAATAAATGAATATCTAAATTGGTAGGAATTGCATCTTGACGTGATTTACCGACTCCCATTGATCTAAGAAATTTCCAGACTTTCGCTGGATCACCATTTTCAATCGAACTGTGAATATGTTGGCGTTGAGCATTCCTACACACCTTATTGCAGTGATTTCTAATATTTACGTACCTCTCCAAGTTTTGAGACGTTGGTTTACATTTATATTTTGATTTAGCAACCATTTTTTTGTCCATAATTTTTTTAATGTCATCAATTAACCATGGTGAGGGCAGGTGTTTTACTTTAACCGATCTAATAGGAGCATGGACGTCATAGATATCAATTAGCTTAGAAATAAATATCTCCAGTTTTTCATCCACTGACGTAGATGTAAATAAAGGTGCCCAGTCAACTTTTCTGACAGATTCGCGAAGAAGTTCAGTATCCATGCCACCAAAATTGCGCTGTAAGAGAATTTTTGGTTTTGCCTTTGGAGGACGAATTTTATAAGATAGGAAAATAAGATCGTGATAAGAAAATGCTTCAGCCAAGCACTGCCCATGCTTGGCAACATGATCAAGAGAAGAAACAAAAATTAAGTCAAGAAGTGATGGGACAGAGTTTGGGAAATGGTGAGTCGCATTTAAAGGCAAGATAGATAGGTTACTAGATTCAATAAGAGAACGAAGAGAAGAGGAACGAAAATCCTGCTTAAGAAGGCAAGTGTTAAAATCACCCATAATGATAGTATGACTGTAAGAGGCCACTAGGTTTTCTAAAATGTTTTCTAAAGAGGAAAAGAAATTTATACGCAGAGATGGACAGTAATAGACGCCAAGAAGAATTTTCGAATGGTGAAGCACAATTTCTAGAAAAAGATGCTCACCAGCGTCTGACGGAGGTGGTTGTGATGACACACTTATAATAGAAAAGGAAATATTTGATCGAAGATATATGGCAACACCTCCACCACCGCCATTAGCACGGTCATTTCTGACTAACTGAAAACCTGGTAGAGAGTAGGCACAAGAGGGGAGAGAAGGTTTTAACCAAGATTCAGAAACTAGAATGGCATGAATATTCTTACAGTCAAAAGTTGCCAGCATATCAGAGAAATGAGCCGGAATACTCTGGGCATTGATGTGAACCACATTGAAATTTCTAGGAACATCAGAAAACTGAGACACAAGGGTCTCGGCCAGCGATGGAATACTGGTGAAACTGTCATCATCGCTATTTGCTGAAAAAAAAGATTCAGAATCAGAAGAACTGTTACTGTTACTAATACCAATATCAATTATAGACATATAAGTACTAAATAAATAAAATATGAAATAAATATATTTAAAGTTATCCTATGTTAATAATTTATACAACAAAATAAATATCAAATAGTATGCAACACCTTTGTCCACCTGCCGGTTGTGTCAATTTCTTAAATAAAATAAAATAACTAGTAAGAATATTCACACAGTCCGAGTAAAAAGTGAGAAAAATAAATAAAAAACATGAGAGAAACTATGCGCAAAACAATAGTTAACTTGTCAGTGTAACAAAACGTAATTTACGTCGTATGACAAATGGCATTGACATAATTATGACAGTAAAGCCATAAGTCAAGTCACAGCCCGCTGTCATCATGAAGAATCTAAACATTAAACATTATAGTGTAAATTGTAAAAAATAAGGTAGATTTGAGTAATTTAGTTATGAAGTAAATTGAGAAGTGGGTATCAGATAAATACAATGCGCAATATAAGTACTACCCGGACTTAGCAGAATTTACTTTTTACCAACAACAACACGCTTGGATCTGCTAGTCGCCGGCTTCTGTAGTGTCGTTATGGTGGCAGCCACAGTGGTATCCTCCTGTTCCATTCCATCCAAATCAGACACAGAGGTGACCCGTTGCCGCGTTCCGTCCGGCCGAACAACATATACAAAGCCATCCCTGGTCCAGCACCTGGTTACACCCAACTTTTGCCGTGCTGCCATGAAGAGCTCATGCCGTGTCTTGGTCAGGAACTCTGACACCGTTATGCCTGACCCCTTCAGTTTGGTCTTGTCATACCATATCTTGTTGCGGACTACGACATCATGCAGTTTGAACAGAATTGGCCGGTTCTTAGATGAAGATACAGGTCGACCCATTCGATGACAGCGCTTAATGTCACTGATTGTGAATCCACTGGTTAAGATGCGGTCCTTGATGACATTGACCACAATTTGTGCAGTGTCTTCATCCTTGGCCTCCGGAACACCATGAAGTAACAGAATCCGCCTTCGCCCACGCATCTCCATGCTGTCAATATTTTGGGCAAGAAGTCCAACTTGCTGTTGTAAGCTACTGAGCGCCTGTGTTATAAACACTTTAAAGGCAGCGAAGTCAGAAGCCAAACCTGAGGAGCTTGTTGAACTTGATGGTGCCTTCTGCAACTGTGCCTCGAAGTCTGTCATCCTTTTGTGAAACGTGTCCATCAATTGTGTTAACGTGCTGTTAATTGTGTCCATTTTGTTGAACTTCAAGAACAAATTTATAGGCTAGTTATTTTAGTGAAGTGAATAGTGCTATGTATAAGAAAACACTTTCCCAGCAGGAAGACTTGGTTGTTCTATGATGTTAACATTAATAAACTATATTAAAGTAAGTTTTAATTATTTTATTTGATTTTAAATACAGAGCTATTTTTTTTTTCAGTCTTAATCTTTCAACTACCCACAAAGAACTCCTAGAAGAAATCATACATAATAATAATTAAAATAATGGGGTCAGGTGATATCCCACCTGCTTTATATGGATGATTTAAAACTGTTTGCCTCCACCAAGTTGCAACTGATGGAGTTACTAAAGGCAACTGAAACTTTTAGTAATTCCATCAGGATGGAATTTGGCGAGGATAAATGTGCAGTCATGCATGTAAGGCGGGGCGGGATTGTGGAGTCTGAGGGACTACAACTCTCAGATTCTATAAACCTGAGATCACTCTCCGCAACTGATACCTACAAATACCTGGGTATGTCAGAGGGGTTAGGCATTAACGGGGCTGACATGAAACAAACGTTACAGGAGCGCTTCTTCGGCCGCCTGAAAAAGGTACTTAATAGCTCTTTGTCAGGCGGCAACAAGGTGCGCGCCTTTAACGGTTGGGTCATGCCGGTCCTGATGTACTCCTTTGGCATACTCAAGTGGACCCAGACGGAGTTGGACGCCTTGGATAGGAGAGTCCGGTCGCTGTTGACCGCAAACCGGATGCATCACCCACGTTCGTCTCTAATGAGGCTGTACATCCCGCGGAAGTGCGGGGGTCAAGGTTTTTTAAATACTAAGACCCTCCACAACCGGGAGATATGCAGTCTCAGAGAATATTTTCTCAAGGCTGACGTGGGTATGCACCGAGATGTGGTCGCAGTGGACAAGGGACTCACCCCACTATCTTTGGCTAAAGAGAACTGGCGCAAACCTGTGGTGCTTAGTACCAACGACCGCAAGGAAGTATGGCAGAGCAAGGAGCTTCACGGACGCTTTTTCCGTGCCCTTCATGGGCCCGACGTAGATTTTCTAGCGTCCGTGGCCTGGCTACGCTTCGGAGACCTCTTCGGGGAAACCGAGAGTTCGGTCTGTGCAATTATGGATGAAGTTATGCTGACGAACAACTACCGGAAGTATATCATGAAAGACGGGACGATCGACATATGTCGGGTATGCCACTGTCCCGGTGAGTCTATCAGGCATATTACTTCTGGGTGTTCTCGTCTAGCTAACGGCGAGTATTTGCACAGGCTTATCCAAGTGGCCAGGATTATCCACCAGCAACTTGCTTTAAAATACGGCTTAGTGGATTCTGAGGTACCGTATTACAAGTATGCGCCCGACCCAGTTCTCGAGAATGACCATGTCACGTTGTACTGGGATTGATCTATTATCACTGATAGGACTATTGTAGCCAATAAGCCTGATATAGTGGTAATAGATCGATCAGCGCGCCGCACAATGATTAACGATGTCACCGTACCGCATGACGAGAACCTCGTGAAGGCTGAGAGAGAGAAGCAGTTGAAATATCTCGGCCTTGCTCACGAGGTGGTCGCCATGTGGGATGTGGACTCGGCCATCATTGTGCCGATAGTCGTTACGGTCAATGGACTTATCGCCAAGAGCCTCGACCAACACCTCAGGAGGCTCGAGTTGGGTGGCTGGGTTAAGGGCCTGATTCAGAAGGCAGTACTTCTTGATACGGCGCGTATCGTGAGGAGGTTCCTGTCTCTGGGGCCCTAACCACCGGTAGCTTGGACCCTGTTCCCCATGCCGGTGGATCACTATTTTTATATTTTGAAATGTTTTTATTTTCTCTTGTATTTTATAAAAATATTAAAAAAGGTAATGATATGCTTCAAGATTAAATAAATGGAATAAAATAATAATAAAATCCTTATTTAAATTCTTGTACATGTATGTGTCTTAGGAATTAAAATTGAAAGTATGGGGTGGTATATAAATAATTCGTGTCTTAACTTAAACTAAAGTACATAGGTATTTAGGTATACAAAAAATTTGCAGATACAATAATCAAATTAGAGGTACATAGCGACCCATCTGATCTAGGTTTATACAAACCTGTGTTTCAGGTCATCACTTTACGCAAAAGTTTACATGGGTCATTCGGTTATTTTTCTTAAAAACTAAAATAACAATGTATTTCTTACTTATTACAAATATAGTTAAACTAAGCTTTGCAGGTGATTGGTTATAATCGAGGATACTAACATATATACACCATCACGCTTGTATTCCCCGAAGGGATACCAGAGGTGCACCTTAATGTACACCCAGGGGGTGAGCCTATTGCTATTCACCGGACAGAAATCCAGACTCCGAGCTGCTACTGAGAATTTCATAGAAAAACCCAATAACACTTTGGTCGACCTGGGGATCGAACCCAGGACCTCTAGCGTAGCAGTCGCGCTTAGGACCACTAGACTAATGAGGCAGTCTGTATTTATCTGGTTATATTTTTATCCCTTTAAACTAAAAAAAATATGTTACTACCTTTGCAAGTACCAGATCTTCAGTTTTCAATTAGCAAAAGAAAACCGCTTCTGTTGCCTTTATTCCCCGAAGGGTTAGGCAAACTCATAGTTCTTATAGTTATGTTTAGGTCCCAAGTAATAGGGGCCAAGCCTATTGCCATCAACTGAACACAGGTCCAATCTCCCGAGCTGCTACTAATAATTTAATAGAAAAACCAAATTGACCTGGGGTACGTCCAACGTAGCACTTATGACCCCTAGATTCACACACATTCAGACACCGTCAGCTAACAAATTCTCTGGTATTTAATCAAGTCTTCAGCTCTCGAGCGGTACTTTAAGTACCGCGTAAGCGGTATTCATAATATACCTGTTTTGGTACCGTTTGGTACGTTGTTAGTTATCTTGCTACTGACTTCCAGACCGTGGATAACTTATTTTGTTTCGAGAGTAATTCTTGTTTACGGTTACCACTGCTTATCATATGTCTAAGTTTAAAGATTCATGCTGACGATCCAACTTTTCCTTGCGTGTGGAAATCCTCATAGTCTTTCATGAAAAAAAAAGGAATAAATTAGTTTTTGGAAGGATTGGATCTTTATTTTTTTAGGTAGTGTGACGTACCATAAAGAAAATAAATATTTCTGTTTTTTGTCTATGGACGAACAAGGTGTGGATGACATTTTATCTATTTTATTAGTCAGTCAGACCTAGCGCGGCCGTGCGACCGGACCTATAACAAAATACAATTTTTTTGTTTTACTTACATTTCCCTTTGTGACGATTGGACGTCACAGATAGATTTAGCCTTTTCTAAAAAAAAAATTTCTTTTAAATGATTACTAGCTATGTGGGTCACACATTACTAGTATTCTTGTTAACCCCTCGTGCTAAGCTAAATGCTTGTGTTACGAGTGGGTTCACGTCGTCGGGTAGTGTGGACCCACACTACCGATGGGGCTCTAACCGGCAACCATATGACTGCAAGTCCGACGCCCTAGCCATTATGCTTCAAAAAAATTAATCAAGCGACAGTCTTACTTCTATAGATTCTAACGTCCTAAATACCATATCCCCATACAATTTATGAGCTGAATAAATCGATTTACAATCAATTTCCCACACCGTAGCAACCACATAATCTAATGATATTTGCAACAGAAGCTAAACAGAAAGTGTATAAACCAAACAATGGAGTGTAAAACAATAGCTTTCAATTTCTACAGGCGTGCTCTTTGACAAGACAAGACATAAATACTTAATGCACACGAGTCACGCCTCTGATACTACAGGTATTTGAAATTCCATGACAAGTGGCACAGTGGTCTAGATTTGGGTTTGGATCACGCAAAAAGGGAAACACAGTGATAGCCGTATTATATGATCAACTAGCTTTCCGACTACTGATTCGCCCGCGTGTTTTCTCGACTTTTCTTTACGACTCGACGTTCCTCTTGAATCACTCTATCTATTAAAAAAATCTGCATCAAAATCCGTTGCGTAGTTTTAAAGATCTAAGCATACATTGGGACAGGCAGACAGTGGGGAGTGACTTTGTGTTATGTACTATGTAGTGATAATGACGTCGTACTTTTAAAATTAATGTCAAGATTTTTTGTCTGATTTCTCGGCTTTTCTGCATTAAAATTTTCCCGTTTATGCAACTTTTTTCATTTATGCTCCGCTCCTATTGGAGCGATCCGATCCTAGCGTGATGATATATAGCATATAGCCTTCCTCGATAAATGGGCTTTCTAACACGAAAATAATTTTTGAAATCGGACCCGTAGTTTCTGAGATTAGCGCGTCCAAGCAAACAAACAAACAAACTCTTCAGCTTTATAATATAAGTATAGATGTACACAGATAACCATGTAGGATAGTCCTAGAGCTTGAATCCAAGGCATCTAAGCATCAGCATCAGCATCCTTCTGCGATTTTTCTATAGTACCTACGATGATTCCTTATCGATCGTCTGCAACGTCCGTCGGGAGGTGGTAGGATATGTCGCACTCGTAGAGACTAAAAACCCTCGCCTTCCCTTGCCTTGGCTTATAGTCACGGCCATAGAGGATTCATGACATACGCCACGACTATGACAGGCTAATTCTTCTGCCCTGTATTTTTTTTTTTGGTCATCAAATCATGTCTCTTTCTACCATTTATCCAGCTTAAACCTCTTTATTTATTTCCTTTTTGCATGCATCTCAGCAAAATCACGTGTGTATCCATAATTAATAATCACTCGCTTAAACGGTGAAGGAAAACATCGCAATGAAACCTGTTTGCTTGAAAGATTTCCTCGATGGTATGTGAAGTTTACCAACCCGTATTAGTACAGTATGGTGGCTTATAGTCTAATCCTTATCATTCTAATAGAAAACCAGTGTCCAGTAATGAGTCAATAAATGGGTTGATGATGAGAAAGGAACTTTAACATCCACTTAGATACTTTCTGATGGAGAGAAGAGTTATAGAGAGGAGAATCTTGTAAAAATGCTGGATGAATTACATTCAATGCGATGGTAGTTTAAGGGCTAGGGCGTTGGACTTGCGATCGTGTGGAATGTGTGAATACGAATTCACATCGTAACACAAGCATTTAGCTTAGTACGAGGGGTTAACAAGAATACTAGAAATGTGCGACCCACATTGCTAGTAACCTTTTTTTAAATATCAATCCTAGAATATGAATGTAAACGTGATATAATAATATGCAGTGAAAAGTCTTTGTAAATCTTGTCTGGAGTAGTAGCCAAGCAGACCTTAGAACTTCAGTAGTTATTCTTAATCTTGGTTTGAAATGCTTATCATTATGTGTGTGTTTGTGAAAGCTGTCACCATACAGAAGAATATCCTAAGTGAAGAAAAGAAGACATGCATGAACATTTTATGATAACTTTTAACTATAAAAACAAATTAATCATTAACCTACATATCAAATTCATTCTATTATATGCAACGTCTTATCATCTGATTGATTATCTTTGCAAATACACCGTACATTTCACACAAATCAACAATTTCCGACCTCACCAGCTTGTAACAATATAATTATACTTCCAAACGCAATAATAATACATATTTTGACCTGCATCAATAACTTCCTGATCACCATAATCGCGTGCATAAATATGGAAGGCATCATTTGGTAGCATTTCTTTTATGTTTCCTCTGTGGTAATGAAGAGGAAATCACGCACGTTGCAGCATGTAACATTGATACATGCTAACCAGTCCAATCTTGATATATGGTCCATCCTTAAAATAATAGTGTTTGTATAAATGTCCTTTTGAATTAACTTTATTAGTCCTGTTAATACATACATACCTACCCTCACGCCTTTTTCCCATAGGGGTAGGCAGAAACTACAGAACGCCACTTGCTACGATTCTTGCATACTTCTGTTCATTGGCCCATATATTTACAATTTGTCTGAAAATATCCTGTTAATTGATCAAGTTATCTGTATGACTGCCTCGTTAGTCTAGTGGTCCCAAGCGCGACTGCTACGCTAGAGGTCCTGAGTTCGATTCCCAGGACGAGCAAAGTGTTATTGGGTTTTTCTATGAAATTCCCAGTAGCAGCTCGGAGTCTGGATTTGTGCCCGGTTAATGGCAATAGGCTCGCCCCCTATTACATGGGACCTAAACATACCGGCGAAATGTGGGTGTACATTAGTACACCTCTGCCTAACCCTTCGGGGAATACAGGCGTGATGGTATGTTATGTTATCTGTATGATTAATACATATGAAGATGACTATCTTTTTGTATTTTTTAGGCATTTTCCATGCAAAGCGAATGTTAGGATTATTATGTCTGGGCCTTAACTTGACTTTTACCAAAGCCAAATACATTCATAATATCTTTAGATTTTAGCGAGTTTCTAGGTTACGTGAAGAGCTAGCACTTGACCTCGACCACCCCTAGGGAAATCAGGGTTTCTCACGGTGATATTCAATGCACAGAATGAAGCTGTTACTCATTATTAAGGTGGTTTGCATGGCATAACGGTGTTCTTCTCTATATTCAGAAACTGGAAAGCTAAAATAAGCATTCTTAATAATCATGAACACAGCTTCATAATGTGCTATAAATTGAGATTTATCAAAAGTTTTTCAGCCCCCCGGAATAGGGTCATAATAAAGGGTATCATTTCTGTACCTCCAGAAGGTTAGACAAAAATCTAGTGATGTACTTACACTCCCATTTCGGTGACATGTCTTAGGGCCCATGTAAACATTGATTTATGCCCGGGCATTTATTTTTTATGCCCTAAATATCTTGGCACTAATTTATAAGATGGGTTTATGCTGAGGCACTTATTTGGTTGCTCAAAATGTCTCGACATTTCCATGTAATAGGAGGCGAAACCCATTGCCATTAAAATTCTCCTACTCTTAAATAAGAACGTATGTATGACACAGTTACTAACTGTGCTATATAACTAAGATCGGTTACAACACATAGAATAATTGTTCGGATTTAACTTTAATTCTGGGTTGTCACTGTTTGGTGGCAAGAATTATGGAATAATAAAAATATAATTTATGTGGTACCTAATTTTTAAAGTGACTACATCATTATTAAACAAATAAATCTTTATTATTATAATACGATAAATAATGATCTATTTCATAAGTTCATAACCTAATTAAAACAGATTGATTCCAAGTGAATTCGAATGAAAATAAATATTTTTTGGGAGTAAGCCTTTAGAAGTAAGTTGGATAATTTTATATGTAGTTCTATATATTTAAAATTTAGCGTCATCTAGAAACAAACGCTGAAACCTCAAAGAAAGCCTTTCTCTTCATTTTCTGCCTGCCAGTTTGCAACTTTTTAACTTAGATGTGTATAATATTATAATTATTAAGTTGGTAAGTAATCAAAATAACATGATGACCTTACTAAAAATGTCTTCTCATGTCGCGAAGAAGAACTAATACTGCTATTTATAAATATTAACGGCTAGACTAATAAGTAAACAGTAAATAAATAATCCTAATTTAGAATTTAAAGTAAACATCACTTCTTTGAAGATTATTTTAAGCAGCGCCATCTCTTGTCGCGTAACAGAACTATTTTCACGGCCATGTTTGTTTACAATGTGGGCAAAGAAAACAAAAGTTCAAGGTTCCGCCGCAGCGCAACCGAGAGTCGACGAACTCTTTGTGAATTATTTATTTTTATGTTTTATGACCAGATTGCCTTGATTTTGTTTGGTTGTATTGTGCTATTATTACACTGAATGAATTTGTGTCAAGTTATACAATGTGTTTGAATGAATGAGGTTTTTTATTACCACGTTTTACTTACCTGAATTATTTACATACTGACTAGATTTTCTTTTAGAAAATAAGAAGGTATTTGATGCAAAGGATTAATTCAATAAAGAAGTTCTATACTGTTTTCTCTATCATTATTTAGGATCCTTTAAAATGTATATAATATGCCTCTTGCTAGCTCATTATCAATTTATAATATAATTAACTTAAATTAAATAATAACAAATTAAGTACATTATACAATTACACAATCTAGAAACAAGAAAAAAAAAAAAATAACAATAATTGTTTTACTTGGAGATTATAACAACATCGTAAAAAGTTTGATGAATAAACCTTACGTTTTCATTCATAAAACCTTTGCCAAGGTTACGCGCAGCGAATGAATCGACCATAATAGTATTTCGTTTTGTTGTAAACGTCTCCGTCTAGATGGCGTTGTTTTTTGTTTTTATTGTGTAGCTCACTCGGTTACTGTGGCACTGTGGTCTGTGGCGTGTGGCGTCTTATTTTTATGAGGTAAGCGCTTACAATTGCATGCTTTTTTGTTGGTTTTTTACTCTTTTGATAAGTTTTATCTGGTGATTTAGCAGAATTTCTCCGTATTTGTGCATTTTCCTCGCACGTACAGAACTCGTTTAGCTCACCTCCATAAGAGCCAGTTCCTGCTTTTCCGACCTTGTTAAGAATATCAAGTATTTTCACTCTGTAATCGTTGTATCCTGATTGGAAATTGTCGACGATTTATTAAAGCTGAGCCACTTGTTTGGCCTGCCAAATTATATTTTTTGGATTAAATTGCAAATTTCTAACGGAGCCTGGCCTTTTTTGAGAAACTATCCCAATTTATGGATTTTTTGGATTTCATCGTTCGCCGACTCCAGCCTTGTCCAACAATAATAATAATTAACGATAAAACTACATACCTATTTGTAATAATAGTAAAAGCGTTCAAGGGTAGTATAATAGTAGTTATTATTAGATTTAAGATTTGATTACGCTAGTCTAATTCTAAATCTTTCTATAAAAATCAGTCAATAACTGCCATCCCTTTTCCGCTCACGCAATGGTACCAATACAGCGGCTCTCTGAAAGTTTGCAGTACTATTACTTCAACAAAACAGTAAGGTATATCAATAGTATCACTGTCATCCGGGAGGCATCAGCTGCTCTTTCATTATCATAATCCTCCCATCTTTTCATATCATAGCCCTTATTCGATTTACTTATTATGTGGCACAGCTGGTCTATCTATTTCTTTCATCGTATCTCTATCAACCATCATTCACTTCTTTTGTGGTCATTTCTTCTCTCACATAGATCAAATATCTTTTCTTTTATCTCTCTTTCCCATATTCATTCACATTCTTATTTAAAACTTTTTTGGTAACATTTTCTTCAATTCTACGCATAACATGTCAATATCCTCGATCTGTGTATATTACTCTTCAGTTATTGGTGCATCAGCCATCTCATCTCCCATAACAACATGGAATTAGGTACTTCTACAATGGTATACCCTTCTATAGCTTGTTAATTCTCCTCACCTTCACACAATGGAAAGTGAAAAGCAAGATCATTACTGTTACCTTTAATTAATGGATTAATTTCTAAAAAAAAACATGTGTGAGTACAAAACACGACTTTCACTTTGTAATTATTTTGAACTAAACATTGCAGTAATTAATTCAGTACTAAGTAAAAAAAACATGTTTCTTAGGTGCCTGATGATTTTTACGCACGGCTGAATATCAAGCTATCGTCCAGTTTATTCGGACTTCTCATTTTACGGAAAGCTTTTGTAATGCAAGATCAGCTTACAGTGGCAATGTATGGTAAAGTTTTGTGGCCGTGTGTACTTAACTTTTATTATTGCACTAATAGTCACAAGTTTGGCTGATGTGAGTGCGGGAATCCATATGTAGTTTAAGTCAAGCAGTGTTGTTGGGAAATTATTTGACTCTACTCTAAGCCACTACGGCTCTTTTTCAAATTTCTATCTCCGACACAGCCCTACAGTGAAACATATACGTCTGAAACAATATCTGGACTTTAAAAGAGACTATGATTCAAAAGTCAAAATATTTTATTCAAGTTAGACTAGGTACTAGAAAGTACTTTTTGAATGTCATTTTTAAATTAAAGACAGTCCCCAAAATGCCTGCCCTACAATTATCTGAGTTTGTTTTTGTATGTTTTCTCAGTCGTCGTCGGTCAGGAAATGAAGCTACCACAAAGTTTAAAAAAAAATTAAACGTTGACTTGGAAAGGACCTATTTATAGTTTTTTTTACATTAAGAACTAAATAGTGGCTTAATTTCCTATGTATTGGCCCTTGATAAGAAACGCTGAAACAAGCTCAAAGAATCATGGTCTCTTTTAAAGTCCAAACATAATCCTACCTAGCAGAATCTATGTGTCACAATTGAAACGGCCTTATGAAGAAAGAGCCACTGTGACTCTTAGTATATCAGTCCAAACTGACGGCACTCATTCATCAGTCATTGTGTAGCTCAACCATATTATAGGGAGCTTATAAAATGTTTGTGTGGTCATAAGAGTACATACTCGTACATACATACCTAATTGGCCTATTATGTTCCTACTGCTGGGACACAGGCCTCTCGGTGAGAAGGAATGGACCACCACGCGGGCCCAGTGCGAGTTAGTAGATGTCACGTGTCATCGAATTTTCGATTCTAAGACATGCCGGTTTCCTGACGATGTTTTCTTTCACTGTTTTGGGAGCAGTAGTGATTAAATAATTTACACAAAGTAAAACGTTAGTCGTGGCCATTACAACTGCATCTATTATCATTTGTGTGGTCAATCAGCCACAACTCATAGCCTATCAAACCATACGAACTAACGACTAGTGCGCATGATTTGATGAGCTTTACTGCACTTATAAGAAATTTTACTTTTATCGCAATACAAACGTGAGCGATGAGTGGTTTCACCGCAGCCAGTGCACCTTTCTCTGTTAGGGGCAAATGTCCGACCTGGATATAAGGAAAGCTGAGTGGTGCAATTTATATACTTAAGCGGATTTTTCATTTAGCTCAGTGCAGTTAAAACGCGGCTTTTGATGAATCATTATATGATTCACAGTAGGAAATTGCTAATTGGGATTTTGGGGGTTTCACTAGATCAGGTATCGTCATCGTCATTAGACTGCCGAGTCAAAGGTCTGAAGTTTGAAACCAAGACAAGCTAGACGTTTTTAAAGTCATGTGGGGTAATTCTATCCGTCAAACTGACCAATTTTCCTTTTTAATTATCTGTAATGAGTTTAATAAGGAAAGTTGATCAGTGTGACGGGTAGAATCACCCCTTTTAACAGGTGTAAAATGACTAAATCGGCATCTTGTATTATCACGTGCTTAAACGGTGAGGGAAAACATCCTGAGGAAACTTTCTTGCCTGAGCGATTTTCTTGACGGCGTGCGAAGTCCAGCAAGTAGGTGGTGGACTATTAGCCTAATCCCTCTCATTCTGAGAGGAGACCTATGCTCAGCAGTGAGACATTGCAATGGGTTGATGAGGAAGCAATTTCGCGTAAGTGTGGGAAACCAGAAATCTCACATAATATAACATATTACACGCCTGTATTCTCCGAAGGGCTAGGTAGAGGTGTAATGGGGCGAGTCTATTGCCATTAACCGGGCACAAATACAGACCCTTAGGTAGCTGGTACAGAGAATTTCATAGAAAAACCCCAGTCATAATAATGAGATTCATTCGCTAATCACTTGGACCACGCGAAATAATGTTAGCACATAACATTGATACACGGAAAATTACAATAGTGGAATGTACCTTTACGTGGGAATATACATACCATCACGGCTATATTGCCCGAAGGGTTAGGCGGAGGTGAGGTTCACCCGCGTTTCACTGGTATGATTAGGCTCCATGTAATAGGGGGCGAGCCTATTGCCATTCACCGGGCACATTGTGTATCCAACCTCCGAGCTACTTCTGAGAATTTCATATAAAAATCCAATATCACTGCTCGACCTGAGAATTTTATCCAGAACCTCCACGATCCAATGATCCAAATGTCATGTTTTGAAAAATTAGTGTATGTAATAATATTTTTTGTAAATTACTTCAGTTTGAAAATATGTATTACAAAGTCTAATTTCCAGCAATTACGATCATTTGCACTGGAAAATTCTCATGGAACATTTTCTGCCAGGGGAATTGGCGGTGTATGTCGGAATCGGAATTGACTAAAATACATTTGTCTTCCCTTGTAGTAATAGTTGAGGAAGACTTGTAATCATATTCGCGCCGACCTAGATGAGCTGTGATGGATCAAGGCTTGAAGGGAACACAAAAAGGGTTCTAGGGGCACTCTTGGAAGAAATAGTGTGAATTTAAAATTCTTACTAGTAGTCCAGAATTTCGATTTGTGCCAGGTTCATTGTTATACGTTCTCCCTCCTATTACAATTCCGAGCTGCCACTGAGAATTTCATAGAAAAACCAATTGACCACTATCATCACCCGCACTTGCAACCACTAGATTCAGTGAGTGTATCTTTTTATTTGTATTTTTTATGCATTTTCCATGCTAAGATTATAAAGTAATTTTAGCAAATAGGCTCGCCCTATTACATGGGACCTAAACATACCGGCGAACTGTGGGTGTACTTTAAGTACACTTCTGCCTAACCCTTCGGGGAATACAGGCGTGATGGTATGTTTAGCAAAGAATAATTTTGACTGCTTCGAACCTGCGTCTTCTGGTTACATACACAACACTCAATGACCAACTGAGTAAACTATAGCGAGTCCTACCCGCCAGATCGAAAATTTGAGGTTACGTCAAAATTCGACTCGCGATGGCTTAGTGGTCATACAGTCTGATGTATTTAACCAAAAGACGCAGGTTCATCTCTTAAAAAACTTGTACCTAAGTCTATTTTAAACGTACCTACGTTTCACACACACATAGAAAAATCTAGACTGCACGAGATCTCTCCGCCTTGTTAAAGAGAAAATGATGGGGACATACATAGACTCTTGATAACATTATTATAAATGTGTGTTCTATTAATACCACATGTAGAAACAACCGCAACTTCTATACTGTCATGTTGCACTTGGTTGATTTATACAAGGTGGAAGGGACATCGACACGGATGTGTGTCGATGTCCCTTCCACGTCCACGAATTCAGTACATGATTCTGGTCCCTCTTGCGTTAATATTTTTCAGCGGTTATGTTTTAAAAAATCAGCTGTTCCATCCATTTTGACCACACGGAAAAAAAATCTAAGCAAGTAAGCAAATCTTAGTAGGCTAATCTAAGTAAGCAAATTTTTTTTTTCATAACCGACGAAAAATATCAACGCAAGGCGGTCCAGAATCATGTACTGAATTCGTGGTAAGCGGATGTGCGTTGATGTCCCTTCCACCCTGTATATGAAAATGAATTTGTGTATATTGGTATGTGCTGTACTGACTCTAACAAAACTTGACTGATTTTCATGAAATTCTCGGGCAAGCTTCAGATTAAAACAGAGCTTAGCACAAGGGCCCACATTGCTAAAAAGCTTTAAAAAACTCATCAAGCGTGCTTTCTTAAGTTAAAAATTAAAAAAAATATAAGGTTTATTGCAGAAACTTGAACAGCTTTTATATTTCATCTTACATAGATACCTCCTTTTAAGTAAAACATATTCCTGTGCTAGGAGGCCTCGCTCTTCAATGTCATATTATAAAATGTAACTCGTAAAATTTACTAAAGCTATAACAGAAGACTTAAAACTAAAATATAATCCTAAAATGGTGTGTGCGTGTGTATGTGTGTGTGTATGTGCGTGTGGTAGCTTTAGCTTATGGAAATAAAAAAGCTCATGCAATATTTTAACAGCTCTAGCTTGTGAGTATTGTAGCAGCTAATACATATTATAAGTATCTAAACTAATATTATAAAGAGGAAACTTTTGTGATTTTGTATGAATGTTTGTAATGTTTTCACACAAAAACTGCTGGACCAACTTCAAAAATTCTTATCTATTAGAGAGCTGCATCTTCACTGAGTGATATAGGCTATATTAAATTTTCGAAAAATAGGGATCCCCAATAAAAATGCAATAATAGAAACCAAAGTGTGGAAACGCGGGCGAAGCTGCGGGCGGACAGCTTGTATTTAATATTATGAGTGGTAAGTATCGTTTAAAACCAGAACAGGGTATCGAAAGCATTCTTAACAAACTACTCTCAAGTCACTTTAAACAACGAAGCTTAAATTGTAATATAGAATCTACAAGATAATAATTTCAAAAACTCTTTTTTTACATAATTAAGAAAGGATAAAAACCTCTTTCGAATAGATAAAACCATATTTTTTTTAAGGTAATTTTAATTGACCAATCAATTTAATTTGAGTTGAAAAAAACCAGTACTTCACTTGTTACGAAATGAATGAAATAAACTTTAAATTGCTTTCTTGTACGGCATTTGCAAATTCGATAGTATTTGTAGCGACAGTCGAAATCTTATCCGTAAAAACATAACGTACATACCATCACGCCTGTATTCCCCGAAGGTTAGGTAGAGGTGTACTAATGTAAACTCACGCTTTGCCGGTATATTTAGGTCCCGTCCAATAGGGGACGAACCTATTGCTATTAACCAGGCTCAAATCCAGACTCGGAGCTGCTACAGAGAATTTGCAACAATTTGAATCGACCTCTAGCGCAGTAGTCGCGCTTGGGCCCACTAGACTAACGAGGCAGTCATCTGTATCAGATCTGTAAAAACAGTCAAAGGTATAATATTATACAGGGTGTTGATATAGTCACTTGGACCTGTTAAAGGGGTGATCCTACCCGTCATACTGACCAACAATCCCTATGAAATCCTTGTCTGATAAGTAAAAAAAAAATTATTTTGTCCGTCTGTATGTTTGCATAGAAAGATATTTTGTATCTATCAGTCCACCCGTGATCATGGATGCTGTAAAGGATCCGAAACGTCGGTAATTAAAAAAATATCAATATAACGCGATAAAATCCGTAAAAAGTAGTTTTATTTAAATATTTTGTATCTGTCACGAATAGGGTATAAGTTTAACAGGAACAATTGTTGAGTAAGACGGGTAGAAACAGTAACGGGTGCAGTTGACTGAAATCGACCATCATACCTGTTACCTAAAGGGTTAGGCAGAAGTGAACTAATACACTCATCGTTTGCTGGTATAATGTAAGTCCCATGTAATACAGTGCGAGTAATTAGGAGCTGCTATGATAATTTCAAAAAAATATACATCATAATACTGCTCGACCTGGGAATCGAACTCAGAACCTCTGGCTTAGCATTCTCGCTAAAAACCGCTAGACTAATGGAGCAGTCGCAGTTGACCCTGCATTTTTCAAGTGTAATACCCATTCTATAAGGCTTTCTAATGTTTGAATGCTAATGTTTTAAAATAAAGCTAAAAAAATATCTAATAATAAACAACAATCAAATTAGCACAGCATGTAAAGAACTTATGTAAGGGATAAAATTAAACAGAGCATGAACAATAATATGACGTAAAATAAAAAAAGTCTCAAAAGTAAATCCAATAAAAAATAAGACAAATACTCCAGATCATAGACAAAAATTAAAAATCGAATAAACACATTTTTTTTTCATTTATTGAAAACCAATACCATTGTGAATAAATTATCAGTTCAGGCAATAAAAAACAAAACAAAATTGCATGTTTTTATTTGTAATACAACAATAAAACACCTTTGTATCGTTATTTATATTATTACCACGATTACTATTAAAATTATGAGTATTTAGGAAGAGCTAGCTAAATAAAAATAATTAAATAAACAATAATAACATTATTCAATACATAAATAAACTTCTAATACCTTACACAAGTACTCGTGTGGGAAATATACATAAAATAATAATAATATATGTATGTACGTATACAATTTATCTTACATATTACTTAAAAATATTAAAGCCAGGTACTGAGTTTTAAACAAAAATATACATTAACAACTAAATACTAAAATATATAAAAATAAATAAATAAAAATAACATTTTGAATAAATAAAATTTCTATATGACTTGAAGTGACTAAAGAAACGAAACGGCAAAATCGTCATAGCTCAAACAACAATTATTATTATTATTCACATGTCATCGCAAGACGTTGATAAATTAATAAATAAATCACTCAATAAATAGCAGACACGCACACATCCATGCAAGATAAGTAATACTTAAATACATTGAAGACCGGAGAAATCAGTGGAAAGAGGCCACGGAACCGGGTCGTTAAGGTTTCTGCGCGGAGTACGCTAAGTTTTGAGCTTCGAGCGATCGACCCCAGCCGCCTCCGCTGTGACCCCCGCCGCCACTACCACTGCTGGTGTACGAAGATCCCCCAGCATCACCTCCATAGCCACTCGTCCCACTGTAATCATGACTGGACGTATGATGCGGATGTGCGACCACTTCGTAAGTCACATGTTTTTGTTGCGATAACAATTTCTTCAATCCTATGATTGCGGATAAAACTAGGGCAAGCTTTCCGATCAGTAGCGCTTTTCCTGCTATCAGCGCGATTGCTCCAATTGCTAGTGGCATTAACGCCATCAGCTTCAGCGCCACAGCTGCAATCAAAGGCCCCAATATCTTCGCAGCCTTCTTTTTCTTCCCTCGACCTTCACCGATTTCATTATCTTCTGTAAACGATGACACTGTGTCTTCTAACGCGCGCCCAGCACTGGCAACCGTGTCAATCACATCGGAACCTTTCACTTCGACCCTCAATGAATGCGTCGCGAAGTAGTTTTTCAATCGCGAAAGAGGATCAAGAGCTCTCGGTGCTCCTGTATCCGTCGGGACGTCAGCAGATTTGACAACAGTTACTCCATCAGTGAGAGAGAACGATTCCTTTTGTCCAATCATCTTGTCAACGAATGAGAAGAATTTGTATTTGAGGCATGTCGTTGATTCCTTTTTGAGGCAGTCGGTTAAGCCATCGATGTCGTTGTCGGTGTGACTCGAGTCTTGGGCGGGAAGCGCGTGCGCGACCGCTAATAAGAGCAAGACAGTCGACCGCCTCATTGTGAGTGTAAGCTACGTCTGCGCGGCGGCGTCTGCGCCGGTCCTATATAACCTCCTTCAAGTGTGGCAGCCACAGAAATGGACTTTCTCAGCCTGGAAGTAAAAGTAACTCCAGGTTTCATAACGATGGGCTTGTGCGGTCATTGCAAAGGTCGCGAACTTGGAATGCAAATGCTTAAGTGGGTCTAATTTTTGGTCCGTAATCTAGTTTTTTCTGCAAAAATATCAATTTTTTCACAGAAATAATAATGAGCAAACTTCGGCAAAAGAGAGCGTGGTAAGCTTAAGTAAGTAATAAGGTTTTATTTATCTGTTCGCTCATAATGTTATATCATTATATTCATAATAAATTAATTAAATGGATAAGAGTCTTGTCCATCCCATATCTATCACAATGTAACCTTAAACTAAAGATAACAATTTGTCAGAAGCTCTTATATATTTTGGTTATCTTTATAAAGAACCATCAAAATAATAAGTCGGTAATATACTGAGAATTAGGCGGTAAGTTCCATAATCAGTATTAGAAACTTTACTTTAACTCATCTTATAGGAAGCGTATCGATATGAAACATGCACTAGATTTTAAGATAGCCCTTCTGGAAATTCAACTGTGAAAATTCGTGCAGTAGTTGTTTTCGCGTTTTCAGACAAAAGTTCTAAAAAATTTTTGGTTTTGACATATGTACAGATATATCGGCCTGTTACAATTTTAGTTTATGTATGTATAGATAATACGAAAAAGCTTAACATTTTTGTTCTTAAATTTCTTTTCTTGACTTGTAAGTCTTCATCTTATTCATGACCCAGTATATCACTACTTGTGTTCGATCAGGGTCGTAAGCAGTACATTTTCTTTGTGGGTTAGTATTCAATGCGAAAGTTCAGTGTGTTTTTTAAATTGTTATTGTTTGGTTGAGAATTAGTTTATTGTAACTGTTAAACCAATGAGCTTTGTATAAGATTGTCTTATGAATATTTTACTTAAAGGCTTTCCGAATATACTTTGATGGAACATAAAATACCATCACGCCTGTATTCCCCGAAGGGTTAGGCAGAGGTGTACAAATGTACACCCACACTTCACCGGTATGTTTAGGTCCCATGTAATAGGGGGGCGAGCCTATTGCCATTAACCGGGCACAAATCCAGACGATTTTTCTCGACCTGGGGATTGAACCCAGGACCTCTAGCGTAGCAATCGCGCTTAGGACCACTTCCCCTGCTCCTAATAGTATTAGTGCGATGTTAAATAGCCTATAACTTCGATGAAAATTTGTAGTTTACGTAAGTAAGTAGATTGCATCATTAGTCTAGTGATCCTTAGCGTGGGTGTACATTAGTACACCTCTGCCTAGCCCTTCGGGGAATACAGGCGTGATCGTGTGTTATTTTAAAATATGTGGGTTTGGTATTTTGAGATACCAGGAAGAACATAGTTTACCTTTTGTTTATAAAACTTCTTTGGGATGCAAATGAAACCACCGGAAAAGGTGATATTGCAATGCTAGTCTTAAAAACTTACCGTCTAATAACTGATAAATATAAATAATCATATATGTTTTAATTAAGTTAGTAATAATTATGAAAATAATTGCTCTCATAAATTTTTAGATTCGCTGTTTTCTTGTGTAAACAATTATGAAAACCATTATTTAAAAATGTTAATAATTCCACACTAAATCATTAAAATTTTAAATAATGTTTAGTCTTATAAAACAGAAATTTGTGATAGGCAGCAAAAATACAAATAATGTAATAAATACTGATAATTTTCGTGACTGCCTCGTTCTCTACTGGTCAAAAGCAAGATCAGCGGGTGCTGAGCGCGGGGTATTAAGTTCGATTTACAGGACGAGCAAAGTGATATTCGGTGCGTCTATGAAATCTGCAGCAGATCAAATTTTAGTTTTGGCCGGTTAATGGCAATGGGCTTGCCGCCTCTTACATGGGACCTAAACATACTTATGAACTGTGAGTTAACTTTAAAGTATTCCTCTGACACTGCCTAACCCTTCGGGTGTACAATTTTCTTGCAACTTCAAGGCTTTTTGGACTTTGAGGCCTTTTGACAAAAACGCCTATTTTCAAAAAGCCCTTTAGAATGCGAGAGAAACTGCGAGCAACATATAAAAAGAAACAAAAATAAATTCTCATGTACTCAGACACCACTACATATTAAAAAACAAAATCCTCCGCCGCGTCTGTATGTCTGTTCGCGATAAAATAAAAAAATGCTGCACTGATGTTCATGCTGTTTACATCAATGGATAGCGAGGTTCTTGAGGAAGGTTTCTACGTAAAAATTGAGAAACCAAGCGGGCGAAGCCGTGGGCGGAAAGCTAGTTTCTAATAAGTTTTTCATACAGATGTGCTAAGAACCTTCAATAGAACGTGTTTCTTCAAGCTATTGCCTTCACATGAAAGTTAGAAAGATGTTGATAACGTTGATAAAACATATGTTATTAAAGAACATTACCTAAACTCATTATTTCGAAGCTTTGCATCGCCATAACTTTTTCACACAACAATTCTAAATAATTTGCTATGAACACTTTTGTGTATATAACAAGTCCAGTGTACATATATATATTATAGCCTAGCATAGTACATATATAGATAGCCTAGTGATATGACCATTGGACGGCCAAGCCAACGACAATTTGATGACGCCCTAGAATAACATACACAACATATTGGTGAGGTCCTTCAAAAGGTCAGGTGCGTAGTACTCATACCCGGCGCGTGTGTATGATTAAATTTATTCATAACATACCATCACGCATGTATTCCCTGAAGGTTTAGTAAACTTTTGTTCGCCCACAGTTCGCCGCTTTTTTTCTATGAAAAGTCTCTCTCTCAGTAGCAACTTGGAAACTGGATTTGTGCCCGGTTAATGGCAATAGACTCGCCCCTTATTACATGAGACTTTAGTCGGTAGATCACTCATCATAGGTGGAGTCTGACATGCTCCGTCGTCTTCCCGGGGCCATGGAAGTCCATGAATCCTCATGGACCATCCTCCACACAAAAAAAGAAAGAAGGAAATTCTGAAAAAAAAAAAAACGAAACATCCTTAACAAAATACTATCTACGTTAACTTTTTGTAATTCTTTGGCATTTTCCATGCAAAGATTATAAATTTATTTTAGTGAAAGAAAAATACGACCGCGAAGAGCATTCGAACCTGCGTTTTCTGATTACGTACACTAGACGCTATGATCGCTAAACCACGCGAGTCCCACCCGCCAGGAGCCGTATTACCACGTATTAATGAAATCATTTTTACGCTGCGAAAGAGGGACGCCACTATTTAACCTGTAGAGCGGCATCCCTCTCTCACAACCTAAAAATGATGGCATTTATACGTGGTAATACGGCCCCAGGTCGAAAATACTACGTTGTTTTTGTTGGTTTACAAAGGCATTGCATTAGTCACACTATTCTACTTTCATCATTAAGTAATCTTGGACATCAGGATATAACTTTCTTCAAGCTTAGTCACATAAAGTTATCTCGACATTCCGAAACGGATGAAAATTCCGTACTTATAATGGAAAGTCTGACATTGATATCATATAAAAGTGGATCCTAATTTCCCATGGTCACGCCATAACTTGATTTTACTGATTTCATTCATCTATTTTTTAAGTTTTCTAATACTTTGTAGAAGGTTACGGACAGATATTTATTAAGAAAATTAATACGACAGGCAAACGTTTGTCTCAGCTTGTATTTTGGCCTCATTAGTATATCGGTTCAAAGTCTAGCTACTGACAATGAGGTGCAAGGCTCGATTCCGAGGTCTGCGAATTCCTCAGAAAAACTTAATCAGGACCCAAAAGATACATCATCATCAACCCATTACATTGACCCACTGCTGGGCACGGGTCTCCACTCAGTACAAGAGGGATTAGGCTATAGTCCGCCACGCTAGCCTACTGCGGGTTGGCAGACTTCACACGCCGTCAAGAAAATCTCTCAGTCATGCAGGTTTCCTCACGATGTTTTCCTTCACCCAAAAGATACGAACTTCCCAAAAATACGCGCCGCGTCACAATACAACATGCAGCGTCAATGAAAGGCCGGATTTAGCAAAAAAAATATTTATTTAATTATTTTTATTTATTATTGAAATAAATTTTATATTTTTACCCACTACTATAAAATATGATACCCGCGTTTACAATATTACCTAAACGGTGCATTTCTCCCCTTAAGTAAATAGCTTAATCTAAAATACAAAGTACTTAATCAATTTATACTATTGACCTACTTTATTAATAATAGTAGTAATGGGATACAATAATAACATCAATAATACTCTCTTTGGTTCCACAGTATACCTAGTCCCTCCAAACCATACTACACAAAAAGTATCATAAAAAAATACAAGCTAGTAAATAGCGCGAACTTTTTAAATTTAACGGCAACTTTTTCCCATTCAAATCATAATATTGCACGTTCATACATTCAACTTTTTTTTTTCACCCAAATCACGCAATGGTAAACGAGCATGCAATTATTTCTCACATTATCTACGGGGTCCGAATCTTGCGCATCCTGAGTAACCCTTTCACTTTTACAGGGGTCATCGACATCGCACGGTTCATACTTTAATAGTTTAGAGTACTCTAAAATGAATGAACGTGATTACATTTTTTCGTCTGTGTGCGTGAATATTAAAAATATATACAGGTTGTTTGTGGATGTATCTAATAATGTTTTCATATACGTCGTAATAATGTTATTGTCATATATGTGGACTAAATTCAGAAGTGGCATAAAAAAACAAATTATCAGATTTGCTCGGTTATGGGACCTCTTAAGGTATGACGTAAAGCACCTGCACTTTTGCAAATGAGTCTAAATATAACACCTTGCTTTACATGGGAATCATACCCAAAGTTCACGCTAAGCAGCTGCAATTGCGACGTTAAGACCTTTCAACCGTTCGTAGAAAGAAAATAAACTTTATTTATTTATTTTATTTATCAAATGAAAATTACTATTTAGAGAATTGAATTTAATCAATGTTTTTCTAAATCAAAAGCCACATTATTTACTTTAAAAAATATATTATTCAACCGAGGTTTTTATCGTCAGAACAGATTCTGTGAATTAAAACTCCGTAGTATAAAAAAAACAACCTGTATACAGTATGTTATTATAACACACATTATTGAATGTATGTGTGTGTTATATGAATAGCTAGTCATACCGATGTCAAGGGTCATAGAAGAGAAATGTTTTATTATAAGCATTACCTGCCACCTGTCACCGCTCAAGTTTACAAATATGTTATGTAGTATTTATAAAGAAAAGCACATAGATAAATTATGTGGTGAGTAAAACCGCATTAATATTTATTTGAACTGACAATTGGTAAGAGTGTTTTCTGATCTCTTGACCACATTCCCCTTTACTACAGATTTCCTCTCAGAGTAAGAAGGGTTAAGGTTTTCGACTTTTCGTTTATACAGGCAATATATTATTACAGTGAAGATCGGTGTATGTCCTTCTAGGGCGACCTCTCCCGACGCTGCCGCTGAAATTTGCCTTATAAATTCCATTTGTTAATCGTTTTTCATTAATTCTCTCGTCCTACATAAAGGTCAGGTGCGTAGTACTCGCAACCGGCGCGTGTGTATGAAAAGATGTATGAATGTGGAAGAAGCGAAAGAGATATGCAAGACTCGTAGCAAGTCGCGGGCTATAGTTCCTGCCTACCCCTGTGGGAAAGAGGCGTGAGTGTATGTATGTATGTGGGATATTGTGGCAAAATAAAATGGAAATGGCTGTTGAAACTCTTTTATTACTTATTTTAACACACTACACTTTACTTTAGCTCCGTTCGTCCTTCACGTCCTTACGCCATTTGTCTCCTTTCTCGCTCACACACATTCCTCTCTTTCATTCGTTCGTTGCGTTCATCATATTGCAAAGTTTAGCTGCATTCATACTAATCGATACCTTTTTTATCCCACATGTATATTACAGTGAACTAATTTTTTTATTAAAAAAGTACTAGTAATGTTTAACGTGACTAAACATAGCATACCATCACGCCTGTTTACCCTGAAGGGTTAGGTGGAACTAATGTACACCCACATTTCGCTGGTATGTTTGGGTCCCATGTAATAGGGGGCGAGCCTTTGCCATTAACGGGGCACAAATCCAGACTCCAAGCTGCTACTGAGAATTTCATAGCAAACCCAATAATACTTTGCTTTGCCTGGGAATCGCAAACCAAATGTTTACCATATAATACAGATTTTTTAAAGTCAAAACGAGCCAACAGTTTGGTAAAATGCTAACGACTTCAGCATAAAGCACTTTAAGAATGTTCAACTAATTAATTTGTATGGGAGAAAGTGAAATCTTGTACAATAAGTGGTTATAGCTGTAATACTTGTAATGGAAAGAAAAGGCGCCACTTGAACGTACGTATGTTACTTTAAAAGTCCGAATGAAGGTAAATCCACAGATATACCAACTCTGACTGGTAAAACTCTGAACAATATAATACTGAGTCGGATAGTTGGTAATAATATAATTAGCTGAATATAATATGATATAAATAAAATAGTAATATCGTATAATTATAAAAAATATAATAATAAAGTATTAAGTAGGTAAAACTAAACATTATGCCTTCCTCCTCTCTTTTTTCTTTTTTTTTAAGCAAAGCAATGCTAACATTGCTTTGCTTAAAAGAAAAAAGAATAAAATAATAATAAAATTGACACTATAATTATATTATTTCGTATAACTTCTCAATCCTCACCTCCTTCCACTATTATGCGACACAGCCTTCCTGGTTTTTTCTAACGGACAGAAAAAGTTTTTCTAAGGTGGACCTATTTACCGAGTGAGTGAAGTGAAGCCATGATCATAAAATACCTATTTCGGACTTTAACCAATCAGAGTTGATAAATCTTCGATTTTACTGGAAAATCTTAGGATTTACCGTAGTTCGTGCTTTTACAGACACATATAAACTCAAGTTGGTAACACCCTCCCAATCCTAATGACATAGCCCAAAAAGGGTTCTGGTAATATACCTCTAAGTTAAATGACAGCAGGGCTTGACGCGAGAACAGAGAAAAAAGAAAAACGCTATAGATCCTTTCCTCAACTACAACTTACTACATGTTCCTAGCGTCTGGCGACCTGACGCCTGGTGACGCCGTTGGTCACATTGACAAACCGTCGAAAACAATAAAGCGAATCTCTAATATCAACTAGAAGGTTGTTATTAGAGATTCGCGATAACCATATAATTATAATATTTCTTTACACAGGACAATAACTGAAGTATTTATATTGACGACATTTTAAGTCTTCAAATGCTCCGATATCACTTGGACAATTTTTTTTACGTATTTGTGTATTTTACCACAGCACAACATATTAATATTAAAATTATTGGTGGCCGCTGGAAAAAAAAACGACGCCACTAGCTCATACAAAGTTGCCCAATGTCCTTTGTAAAGTACAAAATACCTATTTGCACCTCTATACTAAAAATCAAAAATATCACAAACCAAGTATCACTTGCTGACCTTCAAGTGTTATCCATAACTACGTAATATTTCACAGTTACCTCGAGGACAGGTTTTACTGTTTAATGTTTAGCGATGTCGTCACATGACGTCATTTTATTTGTATTTATAAAGATGTAATTATGACGCTTAAAATCCGTGAAATGTTTTTTTTTTATGGGATTCTGATGGTAAGCGATTACTGTCGCCCATGGACACCCGTAAAACCAGAGGAGTCACAAATGCGTTGCTGACTTTTTCTATCGCATTGGTTCGAAATACTGCAGGCGATAGTTCATTCCAGTGTTTATTTTAATAAATATTTTGAACATTCAAATATTCACGAATTAGTATTTCTTTTCTTAATATATTTTTTATCCGTTGCACCACATTAATCTTTTTGGATGCGTTTAAACAAAATATATAATTTGCCTTGTTAGTCTAGTGGTCCCAATCGCGACTGCTACGCTAGAGGTCTTGGGTTCGATCCCCAAGTCGAGCAAAGTGTTATTGCGTTTTTCTATGAAATTCTCAGTAGCAGCTCGGAGTCTGAATTTGTGCCCGGTGAATGGCAATTGGCTCGCCCCCAATAGGCATGATGACTGATTTTCAAAAACTGATCTAAAATATTCTTATGTATATACTATTTCCGAAAAATAATTTTTTTCTGCAATTTAAAAAGGTTTTTGATACAAAAATGCGATTTTAATTCAATGTTTTTAAATTAGCGCGAAAACGGTCCCTGGTGTCATGGCGCCTGCTTATGACGTCACTTCTATGTTTTGACATCGTATACATTATGAGATTAAGGCCGGGTGGTACTGCAAAGCCCACATAAAAATGTTTTAAAAACATTTTTTTTAAGTAGTAAATAGTACAATTAAAATCTGAGAAAATAAATTTATATTGTTGAGTATATATTCTAGGGAACACATACAAGGGAAACACGATTTGATAAAGTTGGCTCGATAGAATAAATTCACAAAGATACCTCTTTTTTTGTAATGTTATCTTCCATTTTCGGTTTTATTCTTAAAATAATGAAACCGAAAATTATTTGACATCGTGTTTTATTTACTAAAATAAAATTCATAGATAGCTCGAGAGATTTTACTCGATAGATTTTCTTTATTACATTAAATTTTTAATCAATTATTCAAGTAAGTTACGAGGCGAGACACTGACTGAGCCTGAGCCTCGCCGAATGGATCGTAAATTACCGACTTGGTAATCGGTTCTTCACTCCTACGATGGACCCACATGATAAATGCAATGGCATGTTTGCAGCCTCCTTGTGAGGCAACACAGTCATGGCATTTTACCGATATAACTTCTTCCTTTATTTCGTCAACTATTAACGTCACTGCATATAACTTCGCGTGAACCTTGTGTTCTGGGCAGATTTTTGATTTAACTATAAGTACATAGATTTCCATCGCGTTTTAACTGAACGTAGCTAATCGCGTCGTCCCCATAAGATGGCCTGGAGGATCTTAAACAAAGAAATCGATAGGAAAGCATATTTTATAAAATCAAAACATTATTAAAACTAAACATACGAAGCTGTGCTTTTTAAAAGCGATTTTATTTTTTTAATTATAGTAGGTATAATACAAATAATAATAAATAATACTTACATTGTAGTTTTAACATTTCTAAATTCTGCTGAACAGAAGTCTTTGTTTAATACCAGGAACTGCCCCAGCATTAACAAATCAACTCTGGGCAAATTAGAGCTGTTTGCCTTGGTAAACCCTTGTTACATTACTTAATAAGTTCTTACACAAGTTGTAGGACAAAAGCTAAGTAATATACAATTAGGAAATACATAATAAACAATTTTAAGCGCGGAGATCGTCGAAATTCGTACGAAATTTACGTGACAGCGACAGTTCAACATAGATGTGACGTAATTGAATCTGATTGGTGTTCAACTGAACATGGCGGACTTGTGTATTTTGTAGTTTTATTTTATTAAATAAATTAACAATCCCGTCTTATAAATAAAAATAAATATTCTTTTCTAAACATATTAATTATATTTCAGTATATGAACATATTATTTTACTGATTCTTGCTTACCGTCATCATGCCTATTACATGGGATCTAAACATACCGGCGAACTGTGAGTGTACATTAAGTACACCTCTGCCTAACCCTTCGGGGAATACAGGCGTGATGGTATGTTATATAATTTACACAAACGCAAACCTGTAGCAACAATCTATATAATTATAATAAATATATCGAAGCTCTAGCCTAATCGCTAGGGCCTCCGATTTGCGATCATGTGGTTGCTGGTACGAAACCCACCCATTGCACTACCGACGTGAACCCACTCGTAATACAAGCATTTAGCATAGTACGAGGGGTTAACAAGAATACTAGTAATGTCCAACCTACATTTTCAAAAGAAAAACTGTAAAACTACTACATCCAGACATTACTCTACTAAAGGCTGTTCTTCTTCAAAATTCACACGAGAACAATGTATGGCTATTAAAATTGCAATATGTTAGTAGAACGTTTTATGGTGGAGTTTGTGCCGACATTGCATTACTTAATGGGGTAATCGATACATGTAGCTTAGTGATAGTTTTTCATAGTTCGGTGATATTTATTTCATTCGGACAATAGTTCTCAATAGTTTGCCTTCCAGTTTTAGAAGTGAAACCAAAAAAAGTAAATTTTCGAAATTGCTTAAGGAATTTCTCCTTAAGTCCCTCTAACTGTTGTATACGCACCGAACTACCTGCTGCCTTCTAACCAAAGAAGTCATTAATTAAGTGTTATAATAATTAGTGCTTAGTAGTTTTCTGTTCCCACAGACAAACCGAGAAAGCGGTTTTGTGGTGCCTTGTTTAAAAATGTAATTTTTAAAAGTTTAATAAAGATACATACATACATACAAACAAACAGTAACACATTATAAATCTGCGTAAATATTATAACCAAACATCTATCATCATCATCATCAACCCATTACATTGTCCCACTGCTGGGCACGGGTCTCCTCTCAGAACGAGAGGGATAAGGCTATAGTCCACCACGCTAGCCTACTGCGGGTTGGCAGACTTTACATTCCGTCAGAAAATCTCCGAAAATCGCAGGTTTCCTCACGAGGAAACCTGCATTTCGGCTTTCGGCTTTCGGTTTTCGGCTTTCGGCTATCGGCTTTCGGCTTTCGGCTTTCGGCTTTCGGCTTTCAGCTTTCGGCTTTTGGCTTTCGACTTTCGACTTTCGACTTTCGACTTTCGACTTTCGACTTTCGACTTTCGACTTTCGACTTTTGACTTTCGACTTTCGACTTTCGACTTTCGACTTTCGACTTTCGACTTTCGACTTTCGACTTTCGACTTTCGACTTTCGACTTTCGACTTTCGACTTTCGACTTTCGACTTTCGACTTTCGACTTTCGACTTTCGACTTTCGACTTTCGACTTTCGACTTTCGACTTTCGACTTTCGACTTTCGACTTTCGACTTTCGACTTTCGACTTTCGACTTTCGACTTTCGACTTTCGACTTTCGACTTTCGACTTTCGACTTTCGACTTTCGACTTTCGACTTTCGACTTTCGACTTTCGACTTTCGACTCGACTTTCGACTCGACTTTCGGCTTTCGGCTTTCGGCTTTCGGCTTTCAGCTTTCGGGTTTCGGCTTTCGGGTTTCGGCTTTCGGCTTTCGGCTTTCGACTTTCATCTTTTGGCTTTCGGCTTTCGACTTTCGACTCGACTTTTGGCTTCCGGCTTTCGTCTTTTGGCTTTCGGTTTTCGGCATTCGGCTTTCGGCTTTTGACTCGACTTTCAACTCGACTTTCTTCGGCTTTCGACTTTCAACTGTCAGCTCGGACTTGGACTTGACCTTGACTTTGACTTTGACTTTGACTTTGACTTTGAGTTCTTGACTTTGTTCTGCAAGGGTTTTTTAAGTCTATTTTTAATAAATTATTATTTTTACTTAACATTATTTTCGATTTTTGATTTTTAAATAAAGAAATGAGATATCCCACATACATACATACATCCGCCTGTACCACACACATCATTTTAAGTACTTCTAAAGAGATATCGACTCAACCCTGCGTAGTGTCATTTACACACATTATTATAAGTGGCGGTCAACCGACCGGCACTCGAGAACAGCGAGAATGGGTGAAAGTACATAATATACACCAGTTAAAAAACATGTCGGATACTTACCATCACGCCTGTATTCCCCGAAGGGATATCCAGAGGTGTATTAGTGAATACCGCAATAGTATTGTAGTAGTGCCTCGCTGTCCTGTCTTAAACCCAGATCGAAACGTTACAAGTCTACGTTTATACCGCTGAAATGTGGAATGAGCTTCCGGAATGGGTTTTTTTCAAAAGTTTACTACGTGCTAAGCAAAATGCTTGCAAAATGAGTCGGTTTACGTCGGTAGTGCAATGGGTGGGTTTCGAATCGGCCATCACATGATCGCAAGGCCGACGCCCTAGCCACAAGGCTACCGCCGCTTTGCCTGCCACAGTTGATTTTGTAGAAAAATACTTTGTGTTATCAACATATATTTATTTTGAATCTGAATAGTTTTTACTGGTTTCTAAATCCAAGCACAAGATTGCGAGACCTAAGGATACGGTGACCTCATTCTGCGTGACCGGATCAAATAATAATTAAATGAATGTAGGGTACCTGTTGATAATTTTGACATTAGGAGAACCAAAACCTCAGTCCACCCGTGACCATGGATGCTGTAAAGGATCCGAAACGTCGGGAATTAAAAATATCAATATAACGCGATAAAATCCATAAAAAGTAGTTTTATTTCACTGAATAGTTTTTGTTAAAAGGCTCCCCTTGATAAAATGCTTGTTATTATTCTTATTATTTTTTAAAAGATGATCAAAATAGTCCCATGCTTAAACGAAATACTATCTAGGCTGACTAAAAGAAAAGCAAAAGTAATAATCATCAAAATTTTTCTTTTTTCGTTACACTAAATTGTAATACGCGTAAAATTACATTACACTGAGTTGATGAATGCACGAAACGTAATTGAATTATTCGCGTGTTGGTGCCGTATTACGCAAATGACCCGTAGTTTTTCTTTTTGTTGGTAAAATTACAAGCAAAAACATTGGTAGCCATAATGGTAAACAACTTGCATGCTTGGAATAAAGCTATCAGATAAAATTTGCAAAGAAAACTTAAGAAATAAAACAAAAATAATATTTAGATGTACAGAAAATAATTAGAATACTTAAATGGCACTGGGCAGGACATATTTGTAGAATTAACAACACTATATGGACAAAACGTTTAACACAGTGGGTACCAAGAGACAGGAAAACGAGTAAAGGGAGACCAAGTAAAAGATGGAGAGACAAATTTGAGACACAGATGTGGATCTCATGGTATGTTATGTTATATTAATATGGCTCTATGCCTAGCTATCTACTTACAGTTTGTTCGAAATAAGTAAGCCGATCGGAAGTTAGCCGTTCCGAACTACCGCGGTGATAAAATCGTTTAATTACATAAATATCCAAATTAGTAAACAAAATAATTAGAAATGACAACATAATATACGACTCTAATTATCTTTACATCGACTATTTCTATTAAAATTTACCACTTCTAAACCACTTGCAGACTACTTCCGATCGGCTTACTTATTTCGAACAAACTTTATATTTATTTTATTATTATATTATTATAACTAGCTTTCCGCCCACGGCTTCGCACGCGTGGTTTCTCGGCTTTTCTGCATTTAAATTTTTCCGTTTTTGCAAAATTTTTCATTTATGCTCCGCTCCCTTTGGTCTTAGCGTGATGATATATAGATAATTTTTCAAATCGGAGCCGTAGTTCCTCAGATTAGCGCGTTCAAGTAAACTCATCACGCTAAGACCTATAGGAGCGGAGCTTAAATGAAAAATGCTGCAAAAACGGGAAAAACTTAAATGCAGAAAAGCTGAGAAATCACGTGGGCGAAGCCGTGGGCAGAGACTAGTATAAAATAAAATAATAATTAATTTTGCGCGCCGCGTGAAACGACAAGTTGATTTATAAAAATAGTAACAAAAGAATCTCAGTTAACAGTTAAAACAACACAATAATGTGGTTTCACGACGAATCAGTTGAATATCACAAAATTTCATCTCCAAGTTACAATGAACGTTGAAATTTCAACATGTTCCGTGTGACTTTGTTTGAAGAAAAAAAAAACTTTCTAAGCTCGTAATTTCACGTAACCTTTTTGATCAATGGGATGCGCGCGAGTGAGAGCGAATGGTGCTTAAAAAATCTTGAAGAGTTTATATATTATTATTAGGTACCAGCTGACTGAACCGCCAGTCGTAACCCTATCTTGGTTATGAATATTTAATTCGAACTGTAATACTCGTAAATAATAAAAAAACGCGCGAAGTTTAGTTTAGTCGTTCTCAAGTTATGGCATGACCAAGGTAAATAGGGATTCATGTTGATCTAATGTAAAAACCTCGTGTCACAATGCTTGTTATCGAACTCCTCCGAAACAGTTTAACCGATTTTTGTGAATATTCGGTAGATCTCAGAATAGTTCGAAGGCAATTTTTTACCCTCCTTTTTTAGATTATAGAAATCAGCAATTATGGACGCATGGACGCGGTGTTTTTCTTTTAACTGATGAGTTTCTTGAAGAAACGTTGAGAATAACTCAGAGATAAAATAACTTTATACCTTATTTTATAACCTCTTTAAAAAGCCTTCAAGCTTTTGTGAACACAATTGTATGAATATGTTAATCACGTAAAGTTGTTAAATTTTAAAGCTTTTGTTTGAGATTTGATAGTTATTGAAATCGAGAGATCAGAGAGATCGTCGAGAAGCAGTTTTAAGAAGAAAAATATATATTACTTTTTACATATTCACATTTATATTTATTCCCCACCATTTATTTTTTTCGATTTTTATCGCGTTATATTAATGTTATTTAATTCCCGACGTTTCGGATCCTTTACAGTATCCATAGTCACGAATTGACTGTATTAAATGATACCAATGTAAAACATACATATCATCACGCCTGTATTCCCCGAAGGGTTAGGCAGAGGTGTACTTAATGTACACCCACAGTTCGCCGGTATGTTTAGGTCCCATGTAATAGGGGGCGAGCCTATTGCCATTCACCGGGCACAAATCCAGACTCCGAGCTGCTACTGAGAATTTCATAGAAAAACCCAATAACACTTTGCTCGACCCGGGGATCGAACCCAACACCTCTAGAGTAGCAGTCTCGATTGGGCCCACTAGACTAACGAGACAGTCTACCAATACCAATGTAACGCGATTAAAACGTGACGCGGTAAAAACTAGTATTATTTCAATGTCTAATATACTTGATTTATGTACTTGAGTCTTAAATAACTCAAAATCACATTCTCCTTTTATATACTAGCATATCTTACTACTTGGTTTAATATTAAATGGTAACTATTATTCTTAAGCTTTCAAACAATTAATTAAATCAAAATTTATAATTATGTCAAAAAGTATTGCAATGTGCCTACTAAAGAGAATCTAAAAATACAGATATTCAAAACATTTTTCTGCGTAGTAGACTTTAGATAACTCGATAAAATTGAGAAGTAGTACTGCGAGGAAGCGGATCCAAATAATTAACCGATATTATACTTAGTCGGGTAACCAAACGCCATACGTAACAGTTTGTATTTACTTTACTTTCGTTCGTTTTTGTGTTTCTTTTGCCGCAAATTGTGTTAATTAGTTATTGTTCTGTTTGTTCGTTGTTTTTATTGATTGTTGGTTGTATTGTTATTAATTTCACTCCCAATGCATATGATACCATTGTACTAAAAGGTTGAACAGCTCTGAACGCCGCCATTTTTATTGTTTACCTTTAGTTAAGTACCTAACCAAATGGAGTATAGACATATTTCAAAATCTACTTAATTTTTTGTTCAAATTTTATTCCAAGTGCCGGGGCGTGCACATTAAAGACTCATTGTTCTAAACTCTTACAGTACCTAGGTATCCTATTATTCTCAAGTAAGTGACAGTTCTTTTTTTTATTAAGAATAAAGTTTATTTAAACCTAAACCTTTTTTTTAAATCAGTTTATGTAATTTGCCCTCTACGTCGCTAATATACTTTATGGTTACAACGCATCTTAGCAAGGCTGACAACAAAAAGTGAAAATTATAAGATGACAAAAACAAATTCTCGATACAAAGTGTTTGCGCATCGATCATAGTTATAGAAGTATCTGAAATGAAAGTAATCCCTATTGTAACGTCATCTTTTTGCTCATTAATGGTTGCATTATTTTCTTAATTACTCGCTTTTGTATGGAAGTGATCAATGGAAATGGAAACCATGAAAGCAATGAAATATTGAGCTGTTCATAATTCTTGGGAAATGAAAGTAAAATAAATTTTATTTTCTTCTTTTTTTGTACTGATATGAAGAGTCAGATGAGCAAGCAACCTGATAGTAAGTGGCGATCGCCATATACCGCCTATGGACTGGCTGTGTTCTCGAAGCAGTATCTAAAGAATGCGAAGAAAACAACTAAGTAGCTGACTACCGTTAATAAAAAGGGAGGGCCAGGAAAGGAGAAGGATATATCATTGTCGAGATAACTGCCTCATTAATCTAGTGGTCCCAAGCGCGATTGCTACGCTAGAGGTCTTTTGCTGGGTTCGATTCCCAGGTCAAGCAAAGATTTATTAAGATTTTTCTATGAAATTCTCAGTAACAGCTCGGAGTTTCAATATATGCCCGGTTAATGGCAGGCCCGCCCCCTACATGGGACCTAAGCACACCAGCGAACTGTAGCTGTGCGTTAAGTACACCTCTGCCTTACCCTTCGGGGAATACAGGCGTGATTGTATGTTATGTTATGTCTCATTCTAAGAAGAAACTAGTATCCAGCTGTGAGACAGTAAAGTTGAAACGCAAACGCGATACGCAAACCATCGTAACGCCCACGAGACTATCTCGCTAACTTTATCTGTTAATTTATTCGCGTATACAAACTCCCACACTTAATTACCTACATTACCCCAGACAATGTGTAACAGGAACTTGACTGTGTCAATTACTGCACATTGTGTCTAGGTCACTATGAGCTTGGGAGGTCGCATAAAAACCTGGAACAATAGATTCTGCGTCATGGTTTATATAAATGGGAACTTTTGAGGCTGTTGCCGAGTTCACATATGTTGGTACTACTGGCATTACTATGAATAATTAATTAATTTACACTGTTGGGTTACAGGCCTCCTCTCGTTGAGAGGTTTAGAGCGCCGGAGCCCTAATAACTCCCTCAGTCCTTCTCTTTTTCTCCTTTCCCTTTCCTTTTCCTTAAATAGGCTCGGCAACGCATCTGCAACTCCTTTTGTATTGCAGCTGTCCATGGGCGGTGACGACTACTTACCATCAGGTAGGTCGCTTGCTCGTTGCTCGTTGCTCACGGCTGAGCGGTGAGAAGCCCTAGCTCATTAGAAATAAGACCATATTGTAACCACTGTCTCACAATAAACGTATTTGATTTGATCTGATTCGTTTGCCGAGTTATTCCATAAAAAAAGTTAGTGAGCCGTAACCACGCGGGCGCAGTGCGGGTTGGTAGATGTCACATATCTTCACATTTTTGGTTCTAGAACATATTATATAACATACCATCACGCCTGTATTCCCCGAAGGGTTAGGCAGAGGTGTACTTATGTAAATACACCCACATTTCGCCGGTATGTTTAGGTCCCATGTAATAGGGGGCGAGCCTATTGCCATTAACCGGGCACAAATCCAGAATCCGAGCTGCTACTGGGAATTTTATAGAAAAACCCAATAACACTTTGCTCGACCTGGGGATCGAACCCAGGACCTCTAGCGTAGCAGTCGCGATTGGGACCACTAGACCAATGAGGCAGTCACATTCAACATATTATATGATGGTATGAAACAAAAACATACTTTGAATATGGAACATGAATTTGAATTTTCATAACCACCTTGCATAACCCGCTTATCGTAAACTAGCTTTCCGCCCACGGCTCTGCCCGCGTGGTTTCTCGGCTTTTCTGGTTTAGAATTTTCCCGTTTTTGCAACATTGTTCATTTATGCTCCGCTCCCATTGGTCTTAGCGTGATGATATATAGCCTATAGCCTTCCTCGATAAATGGGCTATCTAACACTGAAAAAAATTTTCAAATCGGACCCGTAGATCCTGAGATTAGCGCGTTCAAGTAAACAAACAAACAAACTCTTCAGCTTTATAATATTATATAGTATAGATATAAGTATAAGTATAGAAGATAGTATAGATTCCCTGTATTTTAAAGCGTTTTCCGCTTTTTCTTGTGATTTAAACCAGATCTTAAATTCTTTTACAAGTGCTCAAGTTCAATGTTACTATACATATAAGTGTAAATACGTCCGTGTATATGTTTGTTTGTCATGACAGTCACGCGTGTCTCCGAACCGCTTACTTGCGTATGTCTCATTCACTGGTTTTTGAAAGTACGAGTTGTTAACACTTTCATTGCGCGTATGTACCTTGTATTTCTCTGGTACAGTTACTACAAATACCTAAGTGAAACAGACCAAAATAAAAATGCATGAACAAAGTCTTTTTTAAGTCAGTAAAAATATGATAAACGCAAACCATTTTCATTACTACATAGTATAAGACAAAGTCCGTTCCCGTTGTCTGTATGTCTTGTCTTAGATCTTTAAAATTACGCTACGGATTTTGATGCGGTTTTTTTAATAGATAAAGTGATTCAAGAGGAAGGTTTTTATGTATAATACATAAGCTTTGAAACCACGCGGGCGAAGCCGTGGGTGGAAAACTAGTATTCATAAAAATAAAAAACTTCTCATAAATTTTCTATTGCTATAACGTGTTACGTCTTCTTTTCCCTTTTATAAAACACATTAGAATTGTTTATACATACAATCACGCATGTATTCCCCAAAGGGTTAGATAGAAATGTTCATGTACATTCACCGTTCGGCAGAAAGTTTAGGTCCCATGTTATTATGTACATGATAACTGCAATATTAGTCTATTATTTATCTGATCTATTAATTGTGCCCGGTTAATGGCAATAGGTTCGCCCCCCTATTACACGGGATCGAGACATACCGGCTGATTGTACATTAGTACACCTCTGCCTAACCCTTCGGGGAATACAGGCGTGATGTTATGTTAATGCCAATTAAATATTTGAAGATCATTACAATAGATACTTCTGCAAAATAAAAAAAAAAGATTTAAAAAGTCAGTCAACTAAAGTTTAGACACTTACAAATCAGGCTGACTAGATAACTTACTGCTGTAAATGCGCACGAGTGCAGATACTGGTCTCAGATCAAATAAAAGGATAAGATGGAACTTTGCGAACAAAGAAGTGAGGCCGGCTAAAACTACGCCTAACGGTGTACAACACACAATTACACGCACATATGTATTAGTTAACAACGCGTAGTTTCGGTATACGTGGGTGCGTGTAATTGTGTGTTGTTGTTGATCTGAGATACTGGTATAAATATCCGTCGGCGCACGCGCATTATGTCCGGTTAGTGTGTTACGAGGTAAATCGCTGCTCGACGCACTTTCCAAGTAAATTGCTTCTACATTGATATTGTGATCGTGTGATCAATTCGGATTTGATGATGATGTGAACCTATGCGATATGGAATGGTTTTAATACCTCAATACCTGAATTGTATTACCTCAATACCTTGAGATTAAGATTACTGAGTGTGGATGAATCAATAAATTAGTACACCTCTGCCCTAGCCCTTCGGGGAATACAGGCGTGATGATGATATATGTTTTTGCATCAAATAAATTGTTTGATAAGTAAAGGGTATTGAATCATTGATCTATTAGTCGTAAGCGTAGCTACATAGAGTGCAGTGATAGTCTTGTGATATGGCCATTGGACTGCCAAGTCAAAGGTCTGGAGTTCGAATCCAAGGCACGCATCTCTGTCTTTTCGAAGTCATGTGCGTATTATTAATTAACTATCACGCGCTTTAACAGTGAAGGAAAACATCGTGAGGAAACCTGCATGCCTGAGAGATTTTCTTGAAGGCATGTGCAGTCTGCCAACCCGCAGTAGGCTAGCGTGGTGGACTATAGCCTAAGCCCTCTCGTTCTGAGAGGGGACCCGTACCCAGCAGTGGGACAATGTAATGGGTTGATGATGAAGCGCAGCTATCCTATAACAGTGTTAGTAGCTACTAGTATTTGGAGTAATGATATTTCGTAGATAATAAAATAAGTATACTAGTTGTGACGATAGTGTATTAGCAATTGAGTACTAACATACATACATACATACCATCACGCCTGTATTCCCCGAAGGGTTAGGCAGAGGTGTACTAATGTAAGTACACCCACATTTCGCCGGTATGTTTAGGTCCCATGTAATAGGGGGCGAGCCTATTCCCACTAACCGGGCACAAATCCAGACACCGAGCTGCTACTGGGAATTTCATAGAAAAACCCAATCACACTTTGCTCGACCTGGGGATCAAACCCAGGACCTCTAGCGTAGCAGTCGCTATTGGGACCACTAGACCAACGAGGCAGTCAGTAACACTTTAGCTTAAAATTCGTTAGCGTAGCAGAAAGTATTGCGAATTGTCAATTTTGTCAAAATTGAGTGCGTACTCCCTTTTAAAAGGCTTGCAATGCATTTGCGACTCCTCTGGTGTTGTGGGTGTCCATAGGCGGCGGTATTTGCTTACCATCAGGCGATCCGTCTGTTCGTTTGTCTCCTATCCAAAAAAAAAAGTCTTTAATGTACAGCCACCAGCAGGTCAAGGTATACAAAACTGACAAATTTCTCCAAATGATTTTAAACCTTACATTGTTGAGGATAAAGTTCAAAATCAACTGAGAAAATTTGAATTTTTGTGGTGACTTGATGTGCTTGCCACCGTACATCTGTCACGATAACTTTTTTTAAGCAAAAGTACTCAGTTGTGAATACATTTATTGTTAAAATCGCAATTATTACTGCGATTACCCTAGAAATCCTAGAATGGACGTAGAACTTAAAAAAATATAGTTCAAGGTTTGATGATCCGCTTTAAGAGAATGTACCTATTTAAAATTCAATACTTCAAGCAAAACGGGACCTTTTTCGGAAACCAAACGCCATTGGAATAATGATCTACAAGTCTTTTTAATTCTGGATTAGTGGATAGTTTATAAAGAATTTAGAAGTTTTTCAATGTTTTAAGTGCATACAGCCTCCTTAGTCTAGTGGTCCGAAGCGTGCTACGCTACAGGTCCTGGGTTGGATGCCCAGGTCGAGCAAAGTTATTTGTTAGTTATTTAGTTTTTCTATGAAATTCTCACTATCAGCTCGGAAACTGGATTTGTACCCGGCTAAAGGTTAAAGGCAATAGGCCCGCCCCCTATTTCATGGGACCTAAACATACCGGCGATATGTATGTGTACCTACATTTAGAACACCTCTGCCTAACCCTTCGGGAACTACAGACGTGATGGTATGTTATGTTGTTATTTCTGTATAGATCATTTTTTTATCTTGATGTCCCCGGCTTTACTTTTCTGACGAGGTCTAAGAAGAAACGCCGAAGCAAACACTCTATTACATACAGCGAAACGTTGGTGCACATTGGTACAACTCTGCCTAACCCTTCGGGGAATACAGGCTTGCTGGTATGTGTATCATCACGCAAGTATTCCGGAAAAGTAAGGCAGAGTATGTCGGCATTTTCTCCTGCATCATCAGAACCTTAAGCCTTAAATCCATCCATCCATCTCAAAAGGCTAGAAAAGTAAAATTCCAGCTAAGTTTACGACTAACACGTTGAATGCTGCCACTTCAGTCTTATATATAGAGTCAGATTTCTAGCACATCAAGGCCGATGTCGATACCAGCTAGAAGCTAGATACAATCACACACATTCGGTTTAAAAAACCTAGTATATTAAATTGTAAAATAAAGGTTGATAATAATTATTTAATGCTCAAAATTCTACTAATATTATGAACTAGACGTCAACTGTAACTCCGTGTATGTCACCGTAAAATTGTAAATACCGTTAGATTAGGTATAATCTATCTTGCCAGATTGTAAACTGTCGATAAATTGCCAACTCAACGTCGTGCTTACAAATTAATTTTGGTAGATTATAATCTAGCGAAGTGAAACCGTTAAATTGTGAAATGGCACGAGACGGTACGCACCTCGCGCACTGATTGATAGAATGGTTAACGCGATTAATGTCAGATTCTGCAAATGTCAAATTCAATAAACGCCAGTTTCTATGAATACCAGATTCCAGAAACGCCAGATTCTGCAAATGTGAAATTCTATTAACGCTACATTCCAATAATACCAGATTCTATGAATGTCATATTTATGTTATAATTTCAATAAAGTAATCGGTATTTACGGTAATACATATAAACACCATCAAGAATAGGTTATACCCAAGTGTATTTTCCCCGTCACTGTACCAGGCTAGATCGCTCGCAACTAAGACACCGCTTCTCACATAATGACCGCTTCCTCTGCCCACCTCAGGATATCCGCACGTCGTGAAATCTGTGCACCTTATAAGTATACTTAATATTGGACCTACTTCGTTGAGGAAAAGCGATGATTTTTCCGGACATGGCAGAGAATAAAAGATTAGCAGAATTCTAAACTGTATTAATTTATCTTTTTGTTAGGCATTTTACATGCAAAGATTATTAAGTTATTTTAGTGAACGAAAAATACGACTGCAGGCAGGATTTGAACCGGCATCTTCTGGTTAGGTACACCTGTCGATATGACCGCTAAGCAACCGTGAGTCCAGCCCGCCAGGTAAAAATTTGACTTCAGATTTTTTATTTACGTCTTTGAGGTGACGTCAGTGACATTTGTTGAAATGCAATTTTTTTGCTAATCGATCGACTTATCTTACTTTACAGCAAGTACGATGTCGTACGATGTCACCTTATCTTTTAACTATCTTTTAGTATTTTCTTTGCATGGAAAATGTCTAAAAATACAACATTGCTTATATTCCCCGAAGGGTAAGGCAGAAGTGAACTAATATACGCCCATAGTTTACTGCTATGATTAGGTCCCACGGAGTAGGGGGCCAGCCTATTGCCATTAACCGGGCACAAACTCAAACTCAGACCTGCTACTGAGAATGTTATATGTATAAAAACCCAGTAACACTTTGCTCGACCTAGATATCGAACCTAGGACATGAAGCGTAAAAGTCGTGGTTAGGACCTCTAGCGTAGCAGTCGCTTTTGGGACCACTAGACTACTGAGGCAGTAGAAAGATTTTATTTATGTTTTTTCTAAACCCCATCATCTAAGCAAGCTGTCACCTTGTAACATAGTTCAACACGTAACTATGTCTACTTCCCGTAAGCTCTAGTGAGGTGGTGCAGAAAATAGTTTGATTATTATCGATAATATTTTATCGATTGATTGCCGGGAATAATTAACTTATAAAAAAGGTGCGATGATACTAATTAATTTCTGTAAAAAAGCGGTCAGGTCTTACAAAACATAAAGAACATAATTTTCATTTCAATAAATGTATTTACTTTCTACTCTAATCTCACAAATATTGACAAAGTTGTGAGTTATTCATTTATGTTAAAAATGTAAATATAGGCCAAAGAAAAAGGAAACGGGGGGAAGATGAATGGGAGAGAATGGAGAAAATGATGGAAGATATGAAGGAAATGTTTTCCGAACTAGTCACTAAACAGAATGAACAGAATTATAAGATGGACTCGTTACAATTGGCTCTCGAGGAAATACGATCTCAAAACGCTGCTATCTGTTTACAAAACTCTGAAATAAGAACTCAAAATGACGAAATCCAAAAAACCATAGCGTTCTTGTCAGAAAAATATGATGATGCTCTTGTAGAAATTAACGATTTAAGGGCGGAATGTAACAGTAATCAAAAGGTTATAAAAGCGCTCGAAGCCAAGGTAGACCTTCTAGAAAAACAACAAAAGGCGGCCTCGCTTGAAATTAAAAACGTACCGCTGTCAAACATGGAAACTCGTGACTCCCTTGCTGATACAGTACTAAAACTGAGTCATATCATCAATCAACCTGTGAATTCAACAGAAATAAAGAACATTTTTCGTTTTAAGAGCAAGGCTGAATCAGTGGGCACTGTTATAGTGGAATTCACTTCAGCAACTATCAAGGAGCAGTTTCTAAAGTCGACTAGAGACTTCAATAAGCATAACAAGGAGAATCGCCTGAATACATCCCATCTAGTAGAAAAAGGACCTAAGGTACCCCTTTTCGTTAATGAAGTTCTCACGGCAATGACTAGACGCCTACACTACCTCGCACGAGAAACAACAAAAGAATTCGGTTACCATCAATGTTGGGTTGCTAACGGCAAGGTGTATATACGTGAAAAAGATGGAATGCCGGGCCGCCTCATCAAAACTGACGAAGATCTTGCAAACCTCCGTAAGAAAAAATGACTAGAATTGTACTTACCATTGTTTGCTATTCTTTTCACCAGAATTTTGTTTTCATTGGTCAAAATTTATATTATAACAATAATAAGTATCTATAACTCTAAAATCTATCAATCATACAAACATTGCTCAATACAGTTTATCTTCCTACTGACATTCACTATACATACACAATATAATAAACACATCATACATACAATTATATTACTTCTACCCAACACTCATAACACACACAAACATTATCGGCCAACAAACATTATAAAGAGAAGCTATTTATTGTCATACCAGCATAGTACCAGTTTTAACTTGTCTTTTTTATACCATCGTGTAGCTTACTTAACGGAAATGTCAAACGTGAAAATTTTACCGTAAAAATTCGATAGCACACAAAACAACCTGCATAACTTGGATGCTGTCTCGGTGTCGGATTCCTCAACTTGTGATTTGGAAAACTGTACGCCACCAAATTTCACACCTAATCGATCACTTAAAATCATTACTCAAAACATAAGAAGTATAAATAAAAACATAACGGGTTTTATGACTACACTCGCTAGGACAAAACTCGACTGGGACATAATGGCACTAACCGAGTGTTGGCTCCCTAACACCCACAATATACCGGACATGACGAACTACAACTATTTCTTAACCAGCAATAATCATACTCAAAATGAAGGCGTAGTCCTCTATGTGCATAAACGACTGCAACCTGTTGTGGAGGAACCGCCATTCCTAAATGCTAACTGTCTCCAAGTAAAATTCGATAGAAATACTGTTCTCCTAGCAATATACCGCCCGCCAGGATACAAAGACTTAACAAATTTTCTGAATTCCCTACATGCTACCTTAACTGGTCTGTCTCAGTACAATACTATAATTATTATGGGTGATATTAATATAAATATACACGAACAATCCCATGATTCTGTTAAACATTCTTACTTAAACCTACTTGCTACACATGGCCTTCTACCAGCGCATACAATACCCACACGACAAAAAGCATGCCTTGACCACGTAATGCTGAAAACTCGATTACCTGCGTCTACTTTTGTCGCACACTCTGCTCTAACTGATCACGAGACCGTAATGCTATTCTTGTCCAAACGTATGCCAAAAATAACTATAAAAAATTTTCTCCACATTAATTACGATCAGTTAGATACAGACATAAAGCAACTAGACTTTAGTGAAGTATACAAGACCCAAGATCCCCATGTAGCAGGGGAAACATTAACTCATTTAATTAAAAGTGTGATTGACTCTAACTCCAAGAACAGCAAGCTTCCAAACCGTAAACAAATATTGAAACCATGGATAACTCCTGGATTACTTCGATGTATCCGGCATCGAGACATTTTACATAGGAAATATAAAAAGGCACCTAATAACGATATTATAAAGATTACTTTCACTAGGTACAGAAACTATTGTAATAAATTATTAAGGAATATTAAAATAGAATTTGAAAAAAATGAAATCAGTAAAGCTGGTAAGAACCCTAAGCAATTATGGACCGCTATAAATAGTATCTCAAGCAGGTCTACAAAGAAAGTCAATACATCATCACAACTACTAACTTCGTCAAGTACGCCACAAAATTCTGTAAACCGTGTCAATGACTTTTTTGCCAAAATAGGTGAAAACCTAGCCAAAAATATAGCGAACACTCATAAAACAAAGGCCAACCTTTCTAACAGAACGCAGTCTTTGGTAATGCTCCCAACAGATGAGGAAGAGGTCGCCACAATATTAAAATCACTCCGGAATAATTGTGCAGCAGGGTGGGATAGGATATCTGGTGACCTTTTAAAAAAGCATGCAATTTCCATTGTGCCTCCGTTAACGTACATATGTAATCTCGCACTCTCGACTGGTAAATTTCCAAACGTTTTCAAAAAAGCTATTATTCATCCAATCTACAAGAGTGGGGACAGAAGCCGTGTTGATAATTATAGACCAATAGCTGTGCTCACTGCCTTTTCCAAAATTCTGGAACGTGTAATGAACCGCAGACTTGTTAGCTATTTAGAAAAAAATAACCTTATAGCACCAACACAATTTGGTTTTCGCTCAGGCCGATCTACATCTGATGCGGTGCATGAGGTAACGGACTATATAGTTACCAAAATGGATATTGGGAAGAAAGTTATGGCTATATTTTTGGATCTTGCTAAGGCCTTCGATACGGTTTCTGTCCCAATTCTTGTACGTAAGATGGAAAGCCTGGGAATCAGAGGACTTCCACTGGCCCTCTTTAAAGACTACCTGAGTGAGCGTACCCAGAGAGTGAAGATAGATGAATTCTACAGTGAGGAACAAACACTTAACTACGGCACGCCTCAGGGTAGTGTCCTTGGACCTACCTTATTCCTCATCTACATTAACGATCTTGGTACGCTCGCGCTTCCCAACGGAAAAATCATTAGTTTTGCTGATGACACTGCCCTGTTGTTCAGCGCAAGCTCGTGGGAAGATGTTTATGAGCACGCACAGTTAGGTTTCAACACGGTATCGAACTGGTTACGCGACAACCTATTGACCCTTAACACTGTCAAAACAAACTACATGACATTCTCTCTAAAAAACAATGAACAATCAGCTACATTACCGTATACTATCGTAGCGCACTCTTGCACTGAACCACTCATCCGTAGTTGTAACTGTATATCACTCGCCAAGACAGGGAATGTAAAATACCTAGGAATAGTTATCGACAACAACCTAAGATTTCAAGAACACATAAGCACTCTCAGCGGCAGACTGCGTAAACTAATATATGTGTTTAAAACGTTAAGGCACGTACTCGACAAAAAGATCATGAAATCAGTGTACTATGCCCTTGCCCAGTCAATTATAAGCTACTGCATCACTTCCTGGGGTGGAGCACCTAAAACTACTATGATAGAATTAGAGAGAGCCCAGAGAGCTATCTTAAAAGTGTCATCATTTAGACCATATCGATACCCCACGGACCAATTATATAAAGAGAGTAAAGTTCTGACAGTGCGTCAATTGTTCATACTCAACACTCTATTGAAACAGCATACTGCCCTGGTTTATAATTCGTCACTGTCTAGAGGGAAAAGACGATATAACCCAGTAAAGCGCCATCCAGCACGACACAAAACTACCTTTGCAAAACGGTTCTTTAGTTTCCTGGGTGGTTACCTATATAATAAAACACATAAGGTGTTACACATCTTTAGTCTAACAAAAGCTAAATGCAAAAAGAGGTTAACTGACTGGCTTTTAAAATTAAACTATGATGATACAGAAGCGTACTTGCAAACGTAATCTAAACACACACTCACACAGACACGCAAACATAACACACGCACAATCACACATCACTCTCAAGCACGCACACGCACACACAAACATACACAAACACACGCACAAAACAAAAAAAAAAAAAAAAAACACTAGCTCACCTTCTATCTTGTCTCCCTTAGTATATAAAAAAAAAAGTAACTTACTGTTTGTAATATAATAAATAATTTACACTTATCAGCGCGCAAAGTTGTGCATAATTTATAAAATGTAAATGTTAAGGGGTGGGGTCCTGGTGTCCTGAAACACAGGCCACGAGCCTAGCTTAGGCACCAGTCTCCCACAATATATGCTTACCGGAATTATGTATCTCTGTTAAAACTGTTATTATAACATATGTATATTGTGGCGAGAAAATAAAAGTTATTTATTTATTATTTATTTATTTATTTATTCTAAGCATCGTTTTTGAGAAATATCTTCATCAACGTTTTCCGTAAATTTAAACTAGCTTAACATATCAAGGGAGATAAAACGATTAAATATAATAAAACATACTTTTCAAAAAATTATGAAGATTATTATTAAATAAAATCTGGTTAGAACTGAACTAGAACGTCAAAGCCAAAGTATGTTCTTCCTACTTTCTGAAACTGTCAAAAAGTCAAGTCTCTCATCAAAACAGCTTTAACAGCGACAGACACACAAAAATGTAAGTGTACCGGTTTTATTATTTTGTATGGACGACTAAAAACATCGAGCAAAGCCCATCAGTATGCCTTAGTGACCTCCTTTACGCGACAGAATGTGGGATGAATGTAAACTTCACTTTTGATATCAAGTGCGTCTATGTGCTTGTGCAATGCTTACTGTGTTTGTAAAAGAACTGTATAAAGTACTTGTGAGTGGTCACTGTTTGATAATAAATCAATTGTACACACTGTTTTGCGCATCAAAAGACATATTTTTTTTGCTGTAGCATTTCGTAGTTTTCACCCAACGATGCTATGTAGGTATACAGAATAAGTGTCTTTTTTTTAAACTTACTAGCAATGTACCTCGCACATTACTAGTATTCTTGTTAACCCCTCGTGCTAAGCTAAATGCTTGTGTTACGTAGGTTCACATCGGTAGTGCAATGGGTGGGTTTCGAACCGGCAACCACAATACATGATCGCAAGTTCGACGCCCTAGCCATTAGGCTACCGCCGCTTTAGTTTTTGATATGAATTGAAAATATTTATTGATCTAGTATCAATTATTGTGCGCTTGAAAAAAAAGCAGTTTAACAGTTTCGGAAGTCAGTGGCTTTAATTTGAGTGGATCTTTTGATTCCACCACCGACTTACGAAACTGTTTTACACATACCTAAAATTATTATTACTATTTTTTAAAGGAGGTTTTATTTTTTTATTTGAAAAATCGTACCTAAGCATAATCCTCCTCTGACATGATAGACTGAATCTAGTCTAGCAACCGCTGTCTTATATAGGGCGAGGACTTGTGCCTCTAGTGCTTTCATAGAAAAGACGGAACAGGTTCCATAGATTTTAAGATAAACCTAGCAACTTATTGACAATGAAAGGTATAGTCGACCATAAAAAAAGCTTTAGCATCATATAAGAGTGAATCATCATCATCATCATCATCAGTCTGTATTCGTCAACTGCTGGACGTAGGCCTCGTTTAAGTGAACGCCACAGAGCCCGATTTTCAGCTCTTTTCATCCAGTTACTGCCAGCTGCCTTCCGTAAATCGTCACTCCACCTGGCCAGCGTGCAGCGTGCGTCCTACACTACGCGTCTAGGCAAACTAGACGCGGTCTCCACTCGAGAACTCGTTTGCTCCAACGGTAGTCGGTATCATGATGATGATGAAAAGTGAATTATGAAAGAACATGGTCTATATTTGCTTACGAGACCAAGTGACACGTAACGTTGTCATCAGACGTCTTCGTGAAATTAAATTTGGATGGAAGTTTTTGTCAAAATTGGTAAAGCTATTTTATGTTTGACTATACAGAGCAGCATTTGATAACATGTTAATCAAAAATGGCGCACTCTATAGGTTTATTTGAGAAGCAAACATAAAGACAAGCAATGTGAAAGTAGACGAGATTTCACTGCAAATTTCAAGATGGCAGGCGGCAGCATTTCACTTTACAGCGCCATCTATGTTTTATAATTCTCAATAGCTATGTGAAAAGAAAGTTGTAAACTTTCTCGAAAACTTGAATCAGGCCGGCAGCCGGCGGCCAACCCTGGAGATAAATTGGTACGTCAAATTTGTACTAGATGGCGCTTAGTATATTTCAAAAGTTCAATACCTTTTATGTAGCTTTAACTGACACCCTCGAAAAAATATTGTATTATGTTTACGATGCCCTAGTATATATACAATAATTACAAAATATACTTACCAACCATATAACATTGATAAATGATAAATGATATTTATTTCTGTAAATAGATCTTTTAACGACACTTTTACAAGTCATTTTTTTTTACATATATTTTTTTTAAACTAGATGGCGCCGACATTTCCTATCTGACGACCTCTGAGAAGAAATGTCGAAACAAACTCAGAGAATCATGGTCTCTTTTAAAGTCCAGACAATAGTTATATGATAGATATGCGAGTTTTATAATGTAGGGCGAAATCTGAACTGGCCTTTTGAAGAAAGAGCCATAACAGCTTTGAGTTGACCTGTCCTAACTGACGGCACGCATACATCACTCCTCGTGTAGCTCAACCATATTTTAGGGAGCTCAACGATCCGTCGCATGACGATACCAGATCAGCAAGTCATTTGCGTAGGTCATGTGAAACACTTAAAGCTGTCAGAAAACTTGTATTAAATCTTAATATAGTTAGAGCTAACCCACATAGTACTCACATTAACATTTTTATCCTTTTTTTTATATAACATTAAATATACACATTTGAAATGAAAACAAAAGCAAATCCAAAGACAATGTTACAATTCACATTAGTACAGATGATAGAACTATGCAAGATAACTAGGACCTACAAGGCAACTCAGTCCACTCACGAGTGAATGAAAAATAAAAATAAATTTAAGAAACAATGGCCAGCAAGTCGGCCATTGCAGCCAGGTGTAAATAATGAATGGCAATAGGCTCGCCCCCTATTACATGGGACCTAAACATACCGGCGAACTGTGGGTGTACATTAAGTACCTACACCTATGGCTAACCCTTCGGGGAATACAGGCGTGATGGTATGTTATGTTATGTAATATGTTACGTATATTGCCAATTCCAGCTACTACGCAAATCGAATAACATTACAAAATTAAGCTGGAATCAAAGAGCAAAGCACTTCAAACAAGCCGCCCGAAGCTATTATAATTAATGAGATGTTCAACATTTTGTGCGTTGGGAAATTCGTGTTACGTACGTTACAAAGCTGAGTTTCAATGCGGGTTTTCAACAATTTCATATATTGATGCTGATTTTTTATTATTTTTTAGCATTAAATATTGCGAAATGTTCACAAAGAAATGAATTTTCTAATTAAAGAAAATTTCTAGTGAAAGAAAAATTCGATCTCAGGCAGGGTTTGAACCTGCGTCTCTCTGGTAAGATGCCAGACACCAGATGCTTTGCCAACAAAGCTACCGAGACCACTGCCTGTGATGTCGAATTTCTCTTCCACATTCTAAGCAAAGCGTCTGGTGTACTTAACCAGAGAGACGTAGCTTCAAACCCTGCCTGAGATCGAATTTTTCTTTCACTAGAAATTTTCTTTAAATTAGAAAATTCATTTCTTTGTGAACATTTCGCAATATTTAATGCTAAAAAATAATAATAAATCAGCATCAATGGCTTACTTATATGAAATTGTTGAAAATCCCGCATTGAACCTCGGCTTTGTTTATACGTAACACGAATTTCCCAACGCACAAAATGTTGAACATCTCATTAATTATAATAGCTTCGGGCAGCAGATTTCACGGCAGAGACCATGATTCTCTGAGTTTATTTCGACATTTCTTCTCAGAGGTTTTTCTTTAACTAGAAAATTTTCTTTAATTAGAAAATTATTTTCTTTGTAAGTAAGGCAATGTTAATAATTGATCCAGAATCTTAATATGTTCAAATTAATGAGATTAATCAGTATTTTACGCGAAGCAACTGCAAATCTCAATCCGCGTGCAGTGATAGCCTAGTGATATGACCATGGAGTGCCATGGCAAAGGTCTCGGGTTCAAGGCACCTCTGACTTTTCAAAGTCATGTACGTATTCATAATGAATTACTAAACGGTGAAAGAAAACATCGTGAGGAAACGCATGCCTGAAAGATTTTCTCGACGTTGTGTGAAGTCTGCCAATCCGCAGTAGGCTAGCGTGGTGGACTATAGCCTATTCCTTCTCGTTCTGAGAGGAGACCCGCGCCCAGCAGTGGGGCAATATAATGGGTGGATGATGATGAACTGCTAATCTCAGGACAATACTAGCTATATGCTAAGAATATGTTCTGAATAGTAAGCTTAGAGTTGGCTTCATGCTTACTTAATAACAATAGGCTCACCCCTTTTACCTACGTGGAACCTAAACATACCGACGAACCACGCGTCTACAGCAGTTCTCCTCTGCCTATCCCTTCGAGGAATATAGGCGTGATGGTATGTTAACGATGACGATGGAGAAAACAGTCTTGTTGTATTTTTTAAGTAATTAATTTCTTGGAGAAAGGCTTTGAATTCAAAAATAATAATTGAAAAAAGGTTATGTAGGTACAAACGGCTACACATCAAGCTATACAGATCCAGTTTAAGCTGACCTCCCATTAGGAACCCATTGTAAAGGTTTTCTGTACAATTCAAGGCCGCAGTCTATACTGTTTTGTATAGCTTAATCTGTAGCCGTGCGTAGCTGTTACAGTGAAAGTGTATCGGTCATTTGAGAGAAAAGGCTTTTTTAGGCTTTTTTGTTTATTTACTTAAAACCTTTTTCTAGCGGTTTGAAATGAAAGCTAAAGAGGTTTTTTGTTCCGACTTTTATAATAGTGACAAATTGTTTTGGCCTTCATTTCATACCTTAATCTATCATAAACCTTAAACATTTTACAATAGGCTAGTGGTCCTAAGTGCGACTGCTGGACGTAAGGTACGATGTTCGATTTTTTTATTTTTTTTTATTGGTGAGCCCGATAAATGGCAATACAATCCTGCTATTACTTAAAATAATAACAAACATACAATACTATCACGCCTGTATTTCCCAAAGGGTTAGATAGAGGTGTTCTAATATACACCCACACTTCACCGGTATGTTTAGGTCCCATGTAATAGGGGGCGAGCCTATTGCCATTAACCGGGTACAAATCCAGACTCAGAGCTGCTACTAAGAATTTCATAGAAAAACCCAATTACACTTTGCTCGACCTGGGGATCGAACCCAAGACCTCTATTGTAGCATTCACGCTTAGGACTACTAGAAAATAAATAAATAATAAAAATAAATAATAAATATAGCCTAATGGCTAGGGCGTCGGACTTGCGATCATGTGGTTGCCGGTTTGAAACCCATCCATTGCACTACCGACGTGAACCCACCCGTAACAACAGCATTTAGCTTGGCACGAGGGGTTAACAAGATTACTAGTAATGTGTGACCCACATTGGCTTTAAAAAAAAACATTAAGTTGCACCTCCTCCTCATTTATCGCCTCCCATCTTAGGAATTGAACTCGAGCCGACTATAATCACACTTGCCTTTAGTGATGGCCATGGGTTTCACAACATGGGTACAATCATGACTGTGCATGGAACCCTTCATTCACTAATGGTGCTTAAGAGATTTACTTACGTGTTTTTCTCTCAGAAAAGGCAATAAGATAAATATTTATATTCTAATAAACTACATCATCATGCTTTTGTGTTGGGGTATTTTTTCGTATTATTCTGAAACTTACCTTTTTTATACAAATAATAAGTATGTAACATGTTGATCTCTGTATATTATAGATATTGAAGATAAACTATTAACTGAGATCTTTATTATAGCAACGGAATCTAAAACAACACTGTTTAGAATTTTTGTCTCTGTCTGTACCGACCTATGTTTATAAACATAGGAAGCAAAACTACTGCATGAAATTAGATGAGGCTTTCACAGTTGTATTGCTGGAAGTCTTAGGTACCTACTTACAATCTGTTGCATGTTTCATAATATGTTGACACGCCGCCTAGAAGCCGTTAAAGTAAAGCTAATCATTTTGGAACGTGAATGTAATCGCGGGCATGTTGGTAAAGCCCACAAAATTTAATCAATATTTATAAAAAAAAATAACAAACGGAACCATCGACAATAATTTAATAAATAAGAATAAATTATTACATTAAAAATAAATAAATAATTTATCTAGATTACGAGCTGCCTTCGTACTGCTTCCACCCCCTGTAAGGGAGGGGCGTGACGTCCCTTCTTCTTCTATGATGGCCGTGACCGTGGCCAGCGTAGATGACCTGATGGTCTTCGCCACCATCGTGTGATGCCAGTTTCTTGACTCCAACTATGGCTGCGAGCATGAGGGCTAGTGCTGAGGCGGCTAGAGCCTGTAAAATAAAAATCATCATCACTAATCAATTTACCGTCCAGGTTGGCTGGCTAGCAGGCTGGCTCGGGGTTTTAGAGTGAGAGGGTTTAGGCTATAATCCACCCAACTAGCCACTAACTACTACTACAAGTATTACTTGCCAAATTTCATAGTTTTCGGTCAACGAAAAATAACCTATATTTTTTTTCCCTTAGCAGTATCAAAATATTCGTGTTTTGCGGCATAAACCGCCGTATATATTTTTTCATTAACCTAGAACTTTGATTTTACGGATTCAAGGGACTGTAGACACGAGTATATGGTTTTAATTTCAGCTCGATACCTCCACGAGTTCCCGACATAAAGTGTCTTGACAGAAAGACGGACGGACGAACAACAAACTAATCTTTTAAGGGTTCCGTTTTTTTCCTTTTAGGCACGGAACCCTAAAAAGGAAATACTCTGTGACATAGTTGTCAATATTGAGGTCATATTGAAGGACCCAGCTTTGTACACACGGCTACACCTCAAGCTATACGAAACCAGTTTAGACTGGACTCCCATTCTAAAGTATTTCCGTACCATTCAAGGTAAGGCTATACTGGATTTGTATAGCTTGATCTGTGGCCGTGTGTACCACATCAGATTATATTACTAGCGTGTAAATTATTACAAGACATACTTAATTAAGTCGTTAAGATGGACACAATTATGGCCATTATAATAAGTTTTATGAGACTATTAAATTATGGCATAAGAAGATTGCCCTAATTATGTTGACAATTTAATCACTAGTAGCTATATATATTGGTACATATTGTGTGTAGAAATTGTTGTTATCACAATCCAATCTGATTTATATACAAACCTTTGCCCCCGCGAAATACCATCACTGAATTTTATCGTATGTATAATTATGAGTGGACTGCCTCATTAGTCTAGTGCAGTTGCTACGCTAAAAATCATTGGTTGGAGAAAAGTATTATTTAGTTTTTTCTATGAAATTCTCGGTAGCACCTCGGAGTCTGCACTTGTGCCCAGTTAATGGCAATAGGCTCACCGACTATTATATGGCACGTAAGCATGTAAGCGCAGTATGGTAGAGTACACCTCCGCCTAACCCTTCGAGGAATACAGGCGGGATGGTATGTATGTGAGAATTGTAGCCTGAAAGGGAATCTAATTGAATTCCATGCTCCATCTTAGTCCATTATTGGCTTACTATTTTTAATTATATGTATTACTAGATTTCCGCCCACGGCTTCGTCCGCGTGGTTTATCGGCATTTCTGCTTTTAATAAAAAAAATAATTTTTATATTTCAAATTTAAACTTTTCCCGTTTTTGCAACATTTTTCATATGTATTATTAAAGCACCGTTGGTACAAAGGCGGTCTTAATGCCATTAGGCTGTTTCTGCCAGAAAACCTTAGGGTGATATAGAGATAAATAATGCAGTAGAGCACCCGTAATGCAAAGATAAATTAATAGATTTTAGACTTAAATAATTATAGAATACCTTTAAGATAATTTTCGCAGCTTATATTTAAAAGAAAGCCGAGTGTTGGCCATCCTGATTTCAGATGGGAGATCACATGACATTACATAATAGAATAGACTGGAATATTTAGGATCAAATAATTTTACTGGTCCTTATTGGTGATAGTATGTTTCTTTCTTTCTTTTCTATGTAAGAGTCTTAGGTGATAGTATAATTTAATGAGAATCGGGAATCCATTTGAAATCCATGCTGCATTAGTTCATGTTTGGCTTACTATCAGGCAAAACAAATATAAAACGCTATCAGAAGAAAAAAAAAGGAATATAAACCACGAAACACTTAATTTCAGTGGTCCTTATTGGTGAGAGTATGTGAGAGTTGCAACCTCAAAAGGAATCTATTTAAATTCCATGCTTGACCATGTTTTTGCCCTCCATCAAGCAAATCAAGTGTCAAATACAATTAACTCAACAGAAAAAAAAAGGAATATTGACGACGAAATAACGTCAGTGGTCCTTATTGGTGAAGTCCTTTAAAAGGATCAGGTGAGAAGTGCTCGCCACCGGAGTGTGTATGACAAGATGACGTATGATCGTGGATTAGGCAAAAGTATCTAGGATGTAATTTTAGTAAGTGGCGTTCAGTAGTCACAGTCCATGCTTATGGGAAAACGGCATAAATAAATTCAAGAATTTATAAAAAAAAAAAAAAGACAACTTCTGCAATGTAGAACAAGTCCTGTATCTCGGCGGACTTCACAATAGTACAATTACCGGTCACAAAGTATATTCAGACTCGAAAGAAATAATATATGCGTAAACACACAAATATTTTGCTCGGGTGGGAAACGAACCTAAGAGACGTGGAGCAATGGGAGTAGCGAAGTGACCATTTTAACCGCAACACCAGATTCCCAGTCAAACTTTATAAACAGATTTTGAACATTATTTCCTATTTCATAGAGTATATTTCAGAGATAGGTACTTATAAATATGGTTGGTACCGAACAATTGAATTTTAAGATAAACCAAAAAAATAATCCCTTTTTCTATTACTGATTTACAGATACATAGCTATCGGTGGTTCCAGAAGTGTATTTTTTTTTACAATTGATCCTTAGATAACGTTTTTTACGAAAGTTAACAAACATTTGGGAAAAACCTTAATATTATAGTTCTTTTATTTCCCAGTCATGGAATAAAAATCAGAATATGGAGTTGTCCCGTTTCACTTTTACCGAGCATGCCCCTCGAAACTCTTTTGACGTATTTTTGTACAAGACGAGTATTTAAATGTCGTGTCTACAGTGTGTAGAGCAAAATACAACTATTGGCCGGTGATTTTAATTGGGAAAAGCGCGCAATTACAGCGGATAAGCGGGCCAGTTCGCGCGGCGTGACGAGAAAATTGTTGGTTCGTGCGCTGCATACTGTAGAGTTTGTTCGAATAACTTGTCTGAAGTTAGCCGTTCCGAACTGCTGCTCAAGTAAAATCGCTTAAGTGTTTTTATACATAATAAATAATCTTTTAACAAAAGTAAAAACGCCTTCAAAAAAATATAACATACCATCACGCCTGTATTCCCCGAAGGGTTAAGCAGAGTATTTTATGTACAACGACAACTCACCGGTATGTTTAGGTCCTATGTAATACAGGGCGAGCCTATTGCCGTTCACAAGGCACATCCAAAATCTAAACTGCTGCAGTCAGCGTCAGAAATATCTAGACTTAACTGTTCAAAATAACTTACACAACTAAGGAAATTAAACCGTATGTCAATAACACAAAGGATGTTTCTGAATGAACGCCATACACAGCAGCTGTTATTCTGACGTGTATTTTATCCCATTGAGATAAAGTTAAATTTCTTTAGTAGTGTACATAATTATGAATAGCCTAATTTGATGCTGACTGTACCTATCGGTGTTTGGATTTGTGCCCAGTTAACGGCAAAAGGCTCGCCCCCTATAACCTAAACGTACCGGCGAAGTTTGGGTGTACATTATATTATTATATTCTTGTTAACGCCTCGTGCTAAGCTAAATGCTTGTGTTACGAGTGGGTTCACATCGGTAGTCCAATGGGTGGGTTTCGAACCGGCAACCGTATGATTGCAAGTCCGACGCCCTAGCCATTAGGCTACCGCCGCTTCATACCTGCTTATCTTCCTTATCTTACCTTCATAGTGAGCAGTCCAAGTCCTCCAATGCCCATGGCTCCCAGCGCCTTCGCAAACATGAGGCCTAGTATGGCCACGCCACCGCCACCGCCACCCTTGCCTCTTCCAGTCACTGTTGAATTAGACTAAATTTAATAAATGTAGTAAATTAGAACAAAATTATTATTTCTTTTTCTTTCTTTATTCTTTAAAAAAGCTTACTAGCAATGTGGGACGCACATTACTGGTATTCTTGTTAACCCCTCGTGCTAGGCTAAATGCTTGTGTTACGAGTGAGTTCACGTCGGTAGTGCAATGGGTGGGTATCGAACCGGCCACCACATAATCGCAAGTCCGACGCCCTAGCCCTTGGGCTTCTGCCGCTTATTTACGCATTAACAAAGTACCTACTATAGATTTTTTTTGTTAAACTTTTCTGTATTAAATAAAATGCAATACAAAATTACCTATGAGTGAATAGAATAAATATCACGTCAGCACAACATCTCATAATTTTATTGGCGTGACTGTACACCAAACAATACATTATATGGGCTTAAGAGGGTACTCTAGTGAGTCTTTCTCCATACAAATGCGTTCTGCTGTTTTCTCCGTAGATAATGACTCTAGAGCAATGATATTTTTCATAAAAATCTAGATCTAATTCATACAGGCCCCTATTATTTCATTGTTCCAAAAAAAAAATCACAAGAAAATATGACAATTCAAAAACTCGAAAATAAGCCCGTTTTTACCGTCATGTTCAGGCGACTATCGGACAAATTTGAAAAGTTTTTAATAAAAAATAAAATAATAGAAACATAGACATGCTTTTCTTCTAAATGCTGATATATAAATTGTTTAGATCAATGTACTTTTGAAGAAGAAAACAGCAGAATACGAAACGTCTTTTGGTTAAGGTTTTTGTAGGTAAAATCATCCTAAGCTGCAGTTGTTCTTTTCGCACTTTACGGGGAGAGACTAGAGGTGCAGCGCGACGGCAATAGTTTCTTCAAATACCTATTTTTCAAATTCCTCAGGACTAGAGTCCCCTCCTAAAGCTCTGATTCCTTCCTGCCCTTCATCTTTAGTGCCCTTAAGATGGAGGGAAAGAATTATAACTTGTGCAAGTATTGGTTGTTCCAAATAAATAGTAAAAAAAAAACAATAACTCTAAATAAAAATTAATTTAAATAGCAAACTAAGGTAATACATATCACTACATAGTATAAAACAAAGTCGCTTCCTGCTGTCTGTCTGTCCCTTCGTATGCTAAGATCTTTAAAACTACCCAACGGACTTTGATGCGGTTTTTTTTATAGATAGGGTGATTCAAGAAGAAGGTTCATATGTATAATACATATATATTATAGTACAGAAAAGCCGAGAAAACACGCGGGCGAAGCCGTGGGTGAAACACATAATAACACTACTTATAAATCCTATGTAGGTATAATAATAATAATCTACTTTGGCATATTTTTTTATTTAGGCAAACTATAATATACATAATTTATTTATCTGACTCCTGCGCTTGTCCAATTCTCTTATGATTATGTTACAAGAATATTATATTTAGCTGAACTGGACCATTATTTGGCACAGCCGTGGGGCACACAATGCGTTGGTTTTTTTTTGTCATTTTTTTAATATACTTCGTTTTTTATGATGTTATTGTGTGCAAAACGTGTATCAAACGTATCAATAAATATTTTCTCTTTCTTTCTTTCTTTTCTAACGACAAAATATTTTTCTTTAATATTGTTCTAGGAAAGTTAGTAACTATAAGGTGAAAATGATGATAAATATTTTTTACTGCGTATGTCGGCGTCGTGAGAGGACGCACTAGAAGGAACTAAACACCGATCTTATTATCGAGGTCCTTCAAAAAGGTCGGCTTCGTAGTGCTTAGAACCAGCGCTGAGCGCTTGTATATGACAAGATGTATGAACGTGGAAGAAACAAAAGAAGTAGGCATGCAAAAATCACCTGCGGGGACAAAACCGTGATTGTAATGGATTAGTTTGTAGAGGACATTTAAAACGTAATTGTTAATATGTTATTTTTTTAATAGGATAGGGGGCAAATGAGCAGTGCAGTGATAGGCTTGTGATTTGACCATTGGACTGCCAAGTCAAAGGTCTCGAGTACGAATCCAAGTCACGCACCTCTGTCTAAGTCATGTGCGTATTAATTAATTAAGCGCGTGATATTAATTAATTATCACGCGCTTAAACGCTTAAACGGTGAAGGAAAACATCGTGAGGAAGCCTGCGTGCCTGAGACTTCGAACTTCTTCTAACTTCTAGACTTCACATGCCTTCTTGACGGCATGTGAAGTAAGCCAACCCGCAATAGGCTAGCGTGGTGGACTATAGCCTAATTCCTCTCGTACTGAGAGGAGACCCGTGCCCAGCAGTGGGACAATATAATAGGTTGATAATGATGGGCAAACTAGCAGTCGAATCACCTGATGGTAAGCGATTACTGCTGCCCATGGACATCCGCAATACCAGAGGAGTCACAAGTGCGTTGCCGGCCTTTTAAAAGGGAGTACGCTCTTTTGGGTATAGGGTATGCTAAGATGGTTTGGACATGTCGAGAGAATGGATGAAAGGCAATTAACGAAAGGGATTTATAAAGCGAATGTCAGTGGAGTCGCCGGGAGGGGACGCCCTAGAAAGGCATACCACGACCTTATAGGTGAGATTCTTCAGAAAGGTCGAGGCGTAGTACCCGCAGCCGGCGCATGTGTATGACGAGATGTATGAATGTAGACGAAGCAAAAGAAGTATGCAAGAATCAGAGCAGATGGCTTTCTGTAGTATCTGCCTACCCCTATGGGAAAAAAGCGTGAGTGTATGTATGTATGTACGCTCTTTTCTCGAAGTTTTGAAAGTGGCAGTGCGTCGAAAATACTGCAGGCGACAGTTCATTCCACAGATCGGTTGTGCGAGGCAGGAAGTTTCTAGAGAAATGCACTGTTGTGGACTGCCAACCATCTGGGGATGGAACTGCTAAAATATGTAGGTATTTTTATTGGGATTACTAGGCAAACGAGCAGGCGAGCTACCTGATGGTAAGTAGTCATCGCCGCCCTTGGACATCTGCAATACCAAAGGCGTTGCAGATGCGTTGCCGATGCAAGGAGAAAAGGAGAAGGAAGAGGACAGAGGGAGGAATTGGGCCTCCAGCGCTCCACACTCACCGTACGTACATCAAGTAGCAGTATGCATAGTGTTACGTTAACACTATGCATACTGCTACTTGATGTCGATATTCTGTAGGAGGGTAGTACTTCCCCGGTCGTGCCAACCTATTCATGCTGGCATGAAGACTGACTGACTAGATCAGCTAGACCCATCATCAACCTACATTGTCCCACTGCTGGGCACGTGTCTTCTCAGAACGAATGAGATAAATCTTTAGTCCACTACACTAGACAACTGCGGGTTAGCAGACTTCACACGCCGTCAAGAAATTCTATCAGGCATGCAGGTTTGCATAAAAGCAAGCTGATGATAATACCTATAAACTCATCATCTATACTTAACAAAATAGCAATACTAGTATGTTCACATTATCAGCGAGAGCTAATATGGAGCGGATATTGAGTTCCTCCGGAAATCAGATTATTTATAGTATGTGCCTAGATATTTTATGTGTCCAGCGGTTCTTTGAAGTGTCATGAAAGGTAAATGTACCTAAAAGGAAAAAGATTTATATCCTCTTACTAAATTAAAATAAAATAATGTACATCATCATCATCATCATTATCAACCCATTACATTGTCCCACTGCTGGGCACGGGTCTCCTCTCAGAACGAGAGGGATTAGGCTATAGTCCACCACGCTAGCCTACCTCGGGTTGGTAGACTTCACACACCGTCAAGAAAATCTGTCAGGCATGCAGGTTTCCTCACGATGTTTTCCTTCACCGTTTAAGCGCGTGATAATTAATTATTAATACGCACATGACTTCGAAAAGTCAGAGGTGCGTGGCTTGGATTCGAACTCGAGACCTTTGACTTGGCAGTCCAATGGTCATATCACTAGGCTATCACTGCACAAGTAATTCTGAGAATTTCAAATTTGGTGTGTGGTCTGAGTTTTCGAATCTAATCAGTTACCATCACGCCTGTTGTCTCCGAAGGGTGAAAAGGTGGTCTTCTTGTACTACACCCAGAGGTCGCCGTTATGTTAAGTTTCCATTTAATAGGGGGCGAGCCTAATGTCATTTACCTCACACATATCCAAACTCCGAGCTACTGAGAATTACACAGAAAAATCCAATAACACTGCTGGAATCGAATATAAGACCTCCATCGGTAGCAGTCGCGCTTACAACCACTAGACTAATAAGGCATTTCTTTTTTTAAGAATTTATTATTCAGAAGCCAAACAAAACGTCTTTTAACAATAAAGATAACATCTAAAACAATCGCCGATGAATCAACTCTTTAAGGAAAACAGTATCTAAATCAATAAAACAGTTTTGGTGATAAATGGGACATATTCATAAACGAATGTTTACACAAACAAATAAACAACCTTTCACCCTAAACGCATTCACTTCCTCTGTTGTCTCATAAGTTAAAATATGTCGTGATGAAACTCCAACATCCAAGAAAGTTCCATTAAGTTCTCGCATGTGTCAGAAATCTGCCAACCATTATTACGTGAATTCATCTGCACATTTACACCGAATGTACATGATCACTTGTCAAAAATGTAATTCCGATGTTCCAAATTTGAGCGGTGTCGGCCCAGTGGCAACGGCAGCGGCTTACGAATTGTTAGATGTTAGTTTCAAACCCAGGCAGGTGCTTTACTTTGTGTTAATTATTTCATCACCACTGCTCCAAAAACGGTGAAGGAAAACATCGTGAGGAAACTGTCTTAGATCAAAGAGGCCTGTCTTAGATCCAAAAATTCGAACACGAACTGGGCCCAAGTGGTGGATTACGGCCCACTCCCTCTCACCGAGAGGAGGCCTGTGTCCCAACAGTGGGAACATTATAGGCTGATTATGTTCTAGAAATTGTATTCTTAAATATATGACTGCCTCATTAGTCTAGTGGTCCTAAGCGCGATTGCTACGCTAGAGGTCCTGGGATCGATCTCCAGGTCGAGCAAAGTGAAATTGCGTTTTTCTATGAAAATTTCAGAAGCAGCTCGGAGTCTGGATTTGTGCCCGGTTAATGGCGATAGGCTCGCCCCTATTACCTACATGGGACCTAAATATACCGGCGTAGTGTGGGTGTACATTAGTACACCTCTGCCTATCCCTTCGGGGAATACAAGCGTGATGGTATGTTGTTGTTGTTATGTAAATATGTGGGAGGGAGACGCCGATATACACAATACTGAAACTCTAAAACTTGGAAATAAAGTAATGAATTTACTGACCTTTCCTTACCATATTAACTACAACAACCTAAGAACTAAGATACTTATAAAAGATCAGTAATAATTGTTACTAATGTGTGTTTATAACAGGATGTATGAACGTGGAAATATCAAAAGAAGTATGCAAGAATTGTAGGAACTGACGGTCTATAGATTCTGCCTTCCCCTATGGAAAAAAGGCGTGAATGTATGTATGTATGAATGTTTGGTCCATTTTGGACTAATACGTCATCAACCTGCTGAATACCTAATCTATGTATGACGATTACGGTGACGAAAATAAGTACTTATACAATAATGAAATGACGCAACACAAAATTCCACTCCAGTTTGTGTTATTTTACGTTTTATGACATATTTCCTTTGAAATTACTTGAATGGGTTCATTTTGACTCATAATATTAGTATAAGCGGTGAGACAAACACGATTTGTCAAGCCTCAAAGGAGATAAAAGGGATTATACACCGTTTTGCTTTTATAGAACACTAATGTAAATGTTTCTTAAGAAAGCCACTGAGAGAAGGATGATTAAAGAAAGAAATGTTATTTTTTTATGGGAGAACTCGGCATACGAGAAGGCAGCCACCTGATGGTAATTAGTCATCGTCGCCCATGGACATCTGCAATAGCAAAAGAGTTGCAGAAGCGTTGCCGACGGAAGGAGAATAGGAGAAGGAAGAGGTCTGAGGGAGGAATTGGGCCTCCGGCGCTCCACACTGACCGTGCGAAACGCAACACTATGCATACTGCTACTTCATGTCGATATTTTGTGGGAGGGTAGTACTTTCCTGGTCGTGCCAACCCATTCATGCAGGCATGAAGACATGCCAGCGAGACAGTACTACTACAAGTTATTAATTAAGACCACTGAATTCACTTTCCATTACATCATAATCACAAAAAAACACTATTACAACCAAAAAAGCTCACCCGAATTTTGTTTGTAACTGTCATCGACGACCTTCAGAGAATCTGCCACAAATTGGGTCACACGTTCCTTCTCAATCAAATTTGGTAACTTGACATGCAATTCGTGTCCTTGCAAGAACTTGGCCATCCGGAATAGTGGAGAATTTTCTCCGAACGATCTTCCTTCATCTTCCAAAGAGTTTGTCACGGGTATCCTAGCAAGTCTCACTCCATCAGCTAAGTCTATGTCACCGTCTAATAATGAAGCAAAGGTAACGCCGCATAGGGCCACAAAAACTGTCACTTCTCGATACATTTTCGTTGATGGCAATTCGCGCAATAAGTCAGAAAGGGAGATTCGAACGCTTTATATAGTTGGTTTAAAAAAAATAAGAAGTTTGAAGCGAACGATTTCTTTGGCGCTATCTCAGTGAGTGGTAAAAAGTGTGGCGACTCTGCAATCGCTTACAAGAAAGTTGCGGTTTTGTTTGTTTGTTTGTTCGTGTAATTTATTTTGTAGAGCAACGATTTTGGAGTGAAGTAACGTTACGTAATTTTTTTAAATGCTTTTGGAAATTGCTAAAGTGGTTTTTGAGAATGTTTAAATAAAATATGATTTTCTGTTAAATTTTGAGTATGTAGCAGCTCGGAGTCTAGAATTTTGCCCGATTAATGGCAATAGTCCTTCTCTCCTCTCATATTGGACCTAAGTATTCAGAAAAAAGTAAAAATTTATCCAACAGTACACCTTTATCTAAATCTTTGAGGAATAGAGGCGTTGGTTATCGATTACATTTTTGTATTTTTTAAGCATTTTCCATGTCACTTCAAAGACCAAAATTCAGAACGTGAAGGCAAGTGTCGACCTGGCGGGTGGGACTCACTATGGCTTAGTAGGTCATGGCGTCTGGTGTATTTTTTAAATTTAGAAGATCCAAATTCGAATCCGGGCTGCAGTATAATTTTTCCATTACTTAAATATAACATAATAACATGCTATTACGCCTGTATTCCCCGAAGGGCTTCAGGCACATTTCACCGGTATAATTAGGCAAATTTCATAGAAAAACCCAATAACACTTGGCTCAACCTGGGAATCGAAACCCTCTAGCTTAGCAGTCGCTCTTGAGACTACTAGACAAACGTGGCAGTCGATTCTCTACGGTGAAAATTGTATAAAAATATGTTGAGTTATTTTTTATGTTAAACAGACAGACGCGGCGGGCGATTGTTTTTATAATAATACTAGCTTTCCGCCCTTCTAGCCTAGCCTTCGTCTAGAATCACTCTATCTATATAAAAAACCGCATCAAAATCCGTTGCGTAGTTTTAAAGATACATAGAAAGCATACATAGGGATAGACAGACAGCGGGAAGCAACTTTGGTTTTATTTAAGCGAAGTCGGTAAGCGCTATTAGTTCATAGTAAGCTTACACACTCTGTTTGCTTGTAAAATTATCGTTATTATAATGTCTTCGCGGTGTTAAATTGCTTGGCACTTGACAGTTTTCAAGTGACAATTTGATATTATTTCAGATTACAACGTAGGTATTGTATTGTTGGAACCATTATTACAATGTGAGAATTAAATGGTTTTGTTATGAACGTATCTATTTGAATTATTTCTAAAAGATAGCTTGTCTCTTTGTTTGAAGCGGAAGTGTATTTATAACAGATACCTACATACATATGCCTGTATTCACCGAAGGGTTAGGCAGAGGTGTAGTAATGTATACTCACAGTTCGCCGTTATGTTTAGGTCCCATGTAGTAGGGGGCAAGCCTATTGCCATTAACCTGACACATGCAGATTTTGAACCGCATAATTATCTGCATAAACAGAGACGTCAAGCTTCATCTCTGGATCTGTTTAACTAATTGAGATAAGGGGTCCTAGGCAATGTTACATTTCCATATCGAAAACGAAGTTAGATAAATCTGAAATGTATGGAATTGGCATAAACTTTCGATATGTCACGTGATGAAATTATGTCAAATCCATACATTTCGGATTCGGACTTCGTCATCGATAATGAAGATGTGACATTGTCTAGACCCCATGATGTACCTCAGTTTGCAAGTTTATGCATATGCTTTCTAACATCTAGTAGAAAATTAAGTAGTTTTTGCACCCTTCCTTACAAACAGACAATTTGGAGACAGAGTTCGGAATCTAGGAGACTAGAGTAGGTGTATAATAAGAGAAAGAAAAAGTATATAAACTAGTTTGTAAGAACCAACACACAGTGGTCAATGAACAGGTTATTTAAAATTTTTGATTAAGATAAAAATACTAAATAATTTTCCGAACCAAAACTCTTTTCCATCTTTTATCAGAATAACTCCATAGTAAAGAGTGGGGCATTGCAAACCACTCGGAAGTAAAAATAAAACAATAGATTACACTTATAAACGTAGTCTAATAGCTACTGGATGTGACATTGTAATTTCTGGTCGAACCAGGCCATGCGCTCTCTCTATTCTTTTAGCGCGTGCTTCATATTTAACATATAAATACTATGAAGCATTGTATCCCAGTAATGTGACCATTAGACCTGCCAAGTCATAGGTCTTGTGATCAATCCAAGGCACACACTTGTGACTTTTTGTAATAATTTACCTTTATTGTGAATTTGTTGTCTGTTTCCTTTAATCAACTTCTTCACCTTACATCAATGCCTAAAGGAGCTTAATATTTTTTTTGTTTACATTTGGATATTTTTCTGTACTCCACAAATTTCTCCTTAAAATGCAAATATACAAGTACCCACCAGCAGACCATGAATTAATGACCACTTTGCCAATTAAACTTAAAAAAAAAATATATTCACTGTTGTCGCTTCCATTCTCTCAACATCTGTGTCATAGATAGTGAAATAACATTATATTTTCTTCGGCGTCCATTTTCTTCTTCTATTTTTGGCTGTGGTGAGAGCGTCGGATAGTAATGAAGGGCTTTAAAGAAATGTTCTAGTAGAGATTATTACTTACTTTTTTAATGTTTGGCTTGCGTTACTTAACCTTTTGAATGCCATTGTCACATATATGTGACAAACGAAATCTTACCCTGAACGCCAACGTCACAAATATATGACAAAATATACGTTGCCCATTTTATGAAATAAACAATTTAATCATTACTTTAGTGTGTTTTCACTACCTTGTGTAATTTGACAGAAAAACTGGCCTGGCGTCAGGGGTACGGCGATACGTTTATTACTCTGGCGTGCAAAAGGTTAAGTAGAAGTAGTGCCAAGCTGGCATGTCTATAAAATATGCCAACATGAATGGGTCGGCACGGCCGGGAAAGTACTACTCTCCAACAGAATATCGACGTCAAGTAACAGTATGCATACTGTTGCGTTTCGTACTTTGAGTACTTTGAGTGTGGAGCGCCGGAGGCCCAATTCCTCCCTCAGTTCCCTTCTTTCTCCATTTTCTCCTTCACCTCCCTTTTCCTTTTATAGACTCGGCAACGAATCTGTAACTCCTTTTTTTTTAAAAAAAAAGCTTACTAGCAATGTGGTTTACACATTACTAGTATTCTTGTTAACCCCTCGTAATAAGCTAAATGCTTGTGTTACGAGTGGGTTCACGTCAGTAGTGCAATGGGTGGGGTTCGAACCGGCAACCACATGATCGCAAGTCCGACGCCCTATCCATGAGGCTACCGCCCCGCGTTGCTAAAAGCTAACAAGCAAGAACATCTAGTAAAGACACAGACTAAGGTCGAAATACAGGACCAAACTAATGACTAAACAGTTTTTGCGACTATTAGAGAGTAACATAGTATAGTTTTTGTGACATTAAGGGTTTGACCTCATCAAATTTTGGCACAATATTGTACGTGTTTTTACTTTTTATGAAGGTTAGAGCGTTGATGAACATAATTGGGCCAATGATGTAATAAGGTCAACTGTGTTACTTTTTTATGATGAAGTGACGCCTGAATGGCATGAATGGCAACATGCTTCCTAAATTGACTTTATAGTTCTTTAAAAGGTCAGTTTTAGTATATGCGAAACACGAAACACGTGTCTAGTATTTTTAGGTAAAGAATCTATGTACAAAATTTCAAAACTGTATCCTGAAAAAATGACAGAGTTATAATATCTGGTTGTCTGTCGTATCAATCTGTAGCATCGACTTCGGGCAATTGAAGGGGTTGTTTTACCCCCCACTCTGCTGTGCGCCCCCACCTAGTGCCACTAGGCCCGGCAGTGACCTGTTTTGTGCGCGTTTAATTACGGATAGGTACTTGCTATAGGTACTTAAAATTTTTGGGAAAAAATATAACATGCTGTAAAAATTACTGGAATCGATTCAGTTACTTATTCTGAACAAACTATATTCTGGTTTCGCATATACTAAAAATAATGTTGTATATAATGCTGCCTTTTTATAGTACGTAAAATCTTTACAAATCATTAGCCACCTAGGGTAGCGGTAGGGTTGCCGGACTCGTGCCGACTAAAATTCGCACTCCTTTAGCTCAACCGAACCTCATTATCCTGCTTGAAGGCGCACTTGTGGCAAAGTGTCGTAGGGCAGAACAGTAAATAGCCGACTTCAAAATAATAAGGAGGTTATTTTATATTTATTTTTGTTATTTTTCCTTACCTGATGGTAAGTAATCATCGCCGCCCATGGACATCTGAAAAATAAAGGAGTTGCGGATGCGTTGCCGAGCCTATTTAGGGAAAGGGAAGGGAAGGAGAAAAGGAGAAGGGAGGAATGGGGTCTCCGTCCCTCTTGCTCACCGAACGAAGCGCAGTAGCGAAACGCTACTACGTGGTCGTCGGTCTTCTGAGAGAGTGTGGTAGGTACTTCCCCGGTCAAGCCAGTCCATTCATGCTGCTGAGAGCGTGGCCCTACCACAACATAAATATAATGAAATTTTAGCTTTCCTAACGCCTGCGTGGTGGAAGTTCATGAGGATTTCCACATGATGAAATAGGTAATATACCGAACCTTTACAAGACTTTTAATGGAGGTTTAGTTCTTGTGTCTAAGAAGCACTATTTTACAATAAAAAACGTTGCGTAACTAAGATAAATAAATTAACATACATACACTCACGCTTTTTTTCACAGGGCGAAGTAGAAAGTGTAGAGGGTCACTTGCATCGCATACCTTACCTTGCATATCCCTTTCGCTTCTTCCACATTCCTTCACCTTCTCATACACACACCTCGGTTGCAAGGTCCTGACTTTACCTTTTTGGAGGACCTTGCCGATAAGATTGGTATATGCCTTTCTAGGGCAACCCCTCCCGACATATCCCTTTCAATTTGTGCTACAACATCGTATTTCTATCCGCAACGTTGTCTTTAAACACTATTTTTTAGTCTATCAATCCTAGTTATAAAATTTAATTAAATGGCCATACCGTGGATAAATAAAAAAATATATAAGTATAACCAAAATATAACATAAAAAATGAAATTCAACACGGACCATAAATATCCACAAATTGCCTGTACGTACATAAAATACGTCACATGTCAGTTTGTTGTCAAACACAAATATTTTGTTTGCGTTTGGTATATCGTTGTGTTTGCGTAGGCTTTTGTCCTGTGCAAACTTACAATATTTGTCACGCATTTTCTTCTTTACTAGTGATCGCCAGTGACTTGGCTTGTCTAAAATACAACTACATATTTTTCATTTCTCATACTCGGAAAGTAGTTTATATTTGATCTGAATAGCGGGTGGAAAATGCTACTTCCCACCCTTGGGCGGGAATAACTCATAGTAATTACATTCCTCCCTAGGGTGGAAAATAATTTTAAAATAAAAATAAAATATTAAAAATATGTATATATATACAGGGTGTTTGGTGCATCGTTTGCCAAATGAAAATAACCGATAGAAGAGGTCATCAGCTATGTCTTCAGGCCCAAAAACTCATTCCTTGTCACACCAGTTCTTTTATAAAACCTTTTGAAATTTTATTTGGAAAAATTCTAGAACTCAGCATTAAACCTTTAAATTTAAAAAATCTAATTAGTATTACGTTTAAATTTCAGTTTAACTTTGATGTCTACTCTTGTATGGTTCTATGATATTCAAAATTACTTGCTAATAACACCTAGTTCCTTTTTAAAAGCATCACAAAGTTTTTTGAAAAAGAAAATTTTATTAAAGCTCAACTTCAAATTGTTGTAAAAAAATAACTAAAAGCGATTGGGATCTTCGAATTATTTTAAAATGTTCTCTAGTCTGCCCCCTTTCCAACGGTATGCGATAAGCAAAAAAAAAACTTTTGTTAACTTCACTAATTTGCTAAATGTGTAAGCGAGGCACATCGTGCTGATTTTCGATATTACGGTAAGTAGCTCTAGTTTTCGAATTTAACATGCTTTAAGTAGGTAGATAGTGTTATCTGACTCTTACGTAGTCTCTTATCTCTTTCTTACATAGGGAACTAACTATCCTGGAACATGTTTTTTTTTTATTAATAAGTACCTACTTACCAATTTGATTAAAATTGTCCGAATCTATTGCATATGCACGCGCGACTTCTTCGGAGAAATAACTTGTTTACGCATCGGAAGTTGAAGCTAGGGCTTTTGTCACTATCAAAGCAGAAATACGTTTACGCACCACGGCAGTCAAAACAAGATGTCGCGCGTGTATACGCAATAGAGTCAGACAATTGGAACAAAATTTGTAATTAGGTTCTTACTTTTTTTATGGCATAACTCGGCAAACGAGCATGCAAGCTGCCTGATGGTAAGTTATGTTCAATGCCAATGGACATCTGCACAACTGAAGGAGTCGCAGATGCGTTACCGAGCCTATTAAAGGAAAGGGTGGGGGGGGAGGAGAATCCTTTTCTCCTCCCCCCCCCCCCCTTTCAAAGACAAAAGGAGAAGGAGAAAAGAGAGATACTGAGGGAGCAATTGGGCCTCCAGCGCTTCACACTCATACGACAAAACGCAACAGTATGCATACAGCTACATGACGTCGATATTCTGTGGGAGGGTAGTACTTCCACGGTCATGCTACTACTTACTACTACTTTCTTATTTTTTTCTTGTTCGAGGAAAGTTTGTACGGTGGCCAGCACATCAAGCTATCACAATATGTCAAATTTTCTCAGTGATTTTGAGCTTAATCGTCAACATTTTAAGGTTTAAAATCATTTAAAGAAATTTGACTGTTATGTATAACATGATGTGCTGGCGACTGTACCATATGTAAGAAAGAGATAAGAGACTGCGTAAGATTCAGATAGCACTATCTACCTACTTAAAGCATGTTTAAATGCGAAAACTAGTGCTACTTACCGTAATATCGAAAATCAGTCTGATGTGCCTCGATTACACATTTAGCAAATTAGTGAAGTTAATAACAGTTTTTTTGGCTTATGGTATACCGTTAGAAAGGGGACAGACTAGAGAACTTTTTAAAATAATTCGAAGATCCCAATCGCTTTTAGTTATTTTTTAACAACAATTTGAAGCTGAGCTTTAATAAATTTTATCTTTTTCAAAAAACTTTGTGATGCTTTTAAAAAGGAACTAGGTGTTATTAGCAAGTAATTTTGAATATCATAGAACCATACAAGAGTAGACATCAAAATTAAACTGAAATTTAAACGTAATACTAATAAGATTTTTTTAATTTAAAGGTTTAATGCTGAGTTCTGGAATTTTTCCAAATAAATTTTCAAAAGTTGTTATAAAAAAACTGGTGTGACTAGGAATGAGTTATTGGGCCTGAAGACATAGCTAATGACCTCTTCTATCGGCCATTTCCATTTGGCAAACGATGCACCAAACACCCTGTATATTTAAAATATTTTTTTTCCTTTCCTTATATTCGAAATGAAAATTAGCTTAACTCGGGTGCAACACATCAATACCTACTCGGACTATAGCCGCCTAAATACCTAGTATGGGAATTGATTTCTTTCCACCCTTGTGTAACAATCTACTATTTTACAAGGAATAAAATTATACTTCTCAATTGGAGATTACTAAATTAACGAGGCAATAATTAACATTAATTTGTGTTAACATAAACGAAAATGTTTATGTTTATTTTTGTCCCAAATTAACATACATACATACCATCACGCCTGTATTCCCCTGCAGGTTAGGCAGAGGTGTACTAATGTACACCCACACTTAGCCAGTGCTTAGATCCCACATAATAGGGGGTGAGCCTATTGCCATTAACTGGGCACAAATCCAGTCTCCGAGCTGCTACTGTAAAAAACCCAATAACACGGGTAGCAGTTGCGCTAAGGACCACTAGACTAACGAGGCCGTCCCAAATAAACACTAACTAAATAAACAATTTATTCACTAACACCCGTCTAGTCTGTACAAATTTATTTAGTAGACAGGTGTTTAGTCAAACACCTTTACAATCATTATTCATAATTACGGCTTAACAAGTTGTAATTATTTAATTATTGTGTGCTTATATTAATCACTACATAGTATAAAACAAAGTCGCTTTCTCTGTCCCTATGTCCCTTTGTATGCTTAAATCTTTGAAACTACGCAACGGATTTTCATGCGGTTTTTTTTAATAGATAGAGTGATTCAAGAGGAAGGTTTATATGTATAATACATACATATTTTAGTATAGAAAAGCCGAGAAACTACGCGGGCGAAGCCGTGGGCGGGACGCTAGTTAACAATAATATATTTAATTACATACATACATACACTCACGCCTTTTTCCCATAGGGGTAGGCAGAAACTACAGAACGCCATCTGCTACGATTCTTGCATACTTCTTTTGCTTCGTCCACATTCATACATCTTGTCATACACATGCGCCGGTTGCGGGTACTACGCACCTTAATATATTTAATTATTTTTATTTATATACTGCCTCATTAGTGTAGTGATTTTAAGTGCGACTGCTACGCTAAACGTTCTGGGTTCGATTCCCAGGTCAAATACAATACAAATAGTTTATTATTAGACTACCTCATTAGTCTTATGGTCCTAGGCGAGACTTCTATGCTGAAAGTCCTGGGTTCGATCCCCAGGCTAAGCAAAGTGTTATTAGGTTTTTCTATTAAATTCTCAGTAGCAGCTCGGAGTCTGGATTTGTGCTCGGTTAATGATTCTCTAGACCTACCGGCGAAATATGGGTGTACACACGGCTACACATCAAGCTATACAAAACCAATTTAGACTGATCTCCCATTGTAAATACCAAAAAAATGCTTAAGCTACACGAGGACTGATGCATGCGTACCGTCAGTTGGGACAGGTCAACTCAAAGCTGCTATGGCTCTTTCTTCAAAAGGCCTGTTCAGATTTTGCCCTACATTGTAAAACTTGCATATCTATGATGTAACTATTGTCTGGACTTTAAAAGACACCATGATTCTCTGAGTTTGTTTCGACATTTCTTCTCAGAGGTCGTCAGATAGGAAATGTCGGCGTCATCTAGTTAAAAAAGAAATGTAAAAAAACGACTTGTAAAAGTGTCTTTAAAAGATATATTTACAGAAATAAATATCATTTATCATTTAAATGTTTTCCGCACAATTCAAGGCCAGCCTAAACTGGCTTTGTATAGCTTGATGTGTAGCCGTGTGTACGTTAGTATACCTCTCTTTAAACCATTCGGGGAGTACAAAATACTGCATTACGTTTGAGGATGTGAGATAATTATTGTAGCATGAGTCAAATAAAAAAAACAGATCTAAGACTAGAGTGAAAGGCTTAAAACATACCAACTACTTGGCGATAATATTGGTGTAGGTAGATACTCTACGGATTTGAAGTTGAAAAAAAAAAAACATAGTACAGCTGTCTGGTTCTACATAGGTAGTATTTAAGTTCGCTCTGTTGCCCACCCTAGATAGTTTTGGAATAGCAGTTAAGAGGGGATTCTAGTCCGAAGGAATTTGAAAAATAGGTATTTGAAGAAACTATTGCCGTCGCGCTGCACCTCCATTCTCTTCCTGTACAGTGCGAAAAGGACAACTGCAGCTTAGGATGATTTTACCTACAAAAACCTTAACCAAAAGACGTTTGTATTCTGCTGTTTCCTTCTTCAAAAGTGGATCGATCTAAACAATTTACATATCAACATTTAGAGGAAAAGCATGTCTATGCTTCTATTATTTTATTTTTTGTTAAAAACTGTTCAAATTTGTCTGATAGTCGCCTGAACATGACGGTAAAAACGGGCTTTTTATCGAGTTTTTGAATTGTCATATTTTCTTGTGAAAGTTTTTTTTGGAAAAAATGAACTAATAAGGGCCCGTATGAATTAGATCTAGATTTTTTGGAAAAATATCATTGCTCTAGAGTCATTATCTACGAAGAAAACAGCAGAATGCGTTTGTATGGAGAAAGGCTCAATAGTACCCTCTTAATCAGGGACATTTAGATCTAATTAAGAATTACGCGGTCAAGCGTAGGTTTATCATGAATAATAATTACTTTTAACATAAATGTAAAACCGCCTTTGATTTGAAAAGTGCCATTAAAAACTGACTTTGTTTTTTTTTCAACTTACTAGCAATGTAATGCAATGACTGCCTCGTTAGTCTAGTGGTCCCAATCGCGACTGCTACGCTAGAGGTCTTGGGTTCGATCCCCAGGTCGAGCAAAGTGTTATTGGGTTTTTCTATGAAACTCTCAATAGCAGCTCGGAGTCTGGATTTGTGCCCGGTGAATGGCAATAGGCTCGCCCCCTATTACATGGGACCTAAACATACCGGCGAACTGTGGGTGTACATTAAGTACACCTCTGCCTAACCCTTCGGGGATTACAGGCGTGATGGTATGTTACTAGCAATGTGAGTCACACATTAGGTACTAGTATTCTTACTAACCCCTCGTGCTAAGCTAAATGCTTGTGTTAGGAGTGGGTTCACGTCGGTAGTGCAATAGGTGGATCGAACCCCCGTTCCTGGACACCCAGTTCTTATATAATATTTAGACTCATGGCTGTACCATTCATGCCGTCAAATTACGTCGTTCTCGACTCAAAATAGTCACAGTATTTCGACTCACCTGTATTGCTAGTCACAATATTATTAAAACTATCTCAACCAACGTAACCGATCCATAATAACTTTCGTTTCCGACAAATAAACAAGATCCAATCATTTCATACCATTGTGTTGCCAAAAATGGAGAAAAAGAAGAAAATTAAACTATTTTAGGCTTTCTACATGCGCTTGAGTCGATCGCACTTTCACTGTTAAATAACACTGACAGACATATTACTATCTCTTTCCGTCTTTAGTGTTTGTCTTATCGCTGTCTCTTTCATATTTGCGTTTGGATGCGTTTTCTATTACAGTCTTAATTACGTTTTTCTTTTGTTATGTACTATGTACTCATTTATTGTTAATTATGCTCGTTAATTAGGTTTTGGTGTTTGTAGGACACATTTTTTACATCAGGATTTGGTTTTTTGAAACAATAACAATATAAAAAAACAGAAAACCACACAACAGTAGTTGTACAACCAACAATTTAAGATCCTAACAAAAAATTTACACGGTATTCAATTTTAAATAACAATCAAATCTTTTATACCACTGTTGCATAAGACCTCGATAAAAAAGATGGTGTGTATCTTTCACTTAGTCTTTTGTATTGTTAGTGTAGACAGGCTAGCTTTTGGCTGGAAAGAAATATTCTACAGCTGTTATAAAAGAAAAGGAAACGAGTCATTAAGGTCTTGTGTTTTGTTTTATGCAAAGAGATTTAAAAAAGAAGTTATAAAGCGGGCACTGGCAACATTTTCATGTATTTAATCACTTTGATCCCAATTAGAATATCAGCAGCTCAAAGGTCATAACATAACCTGACGTCTGTTTTCCCTGAAGGGTTAAGCACAGTTGGCCGGTATGTTTAGGTCCCATGTAGTAGGGAGCGAGCCTTTTGCCATTAACCGGGCACATATCCAGACTCCGAGCTGCTATTGAGAATTTCTTATAAAACCCAATAGCACTTTGACCTGGGGATAGAACCCAAGACCTCGAGCGTAGCACTCGCTTAGGACCACTAGATTAATAAGGCTGTTCCATTTCCAGAATCGAATCTAATTAAATATCTTCAATGTACACGGGCAAGATTTTACAGTTTTTAGTAGTAAGTATTAATTACAATTGATTTTAAAGAAGAGAAAAAGAAGTATGCAAAAATCGTAGCAGATGGCGTTCTGTAGTTTCTGCCCACCCCTATGGGAAAAAGGCGTGAGTGTATGTATGTATGTATGTATGTATGTATAATTTTAAAGAATTTTCGGTAAGTAAAATTAATGCGTGTTTACAATCCATTACAAATTATACGTGACGTAAAGATATGCAGTAATAAATTATGTAGATAGTCTCGAAGCAGGTTGGGGTAGGAAGGAAGCAGGCACAGCACGGCATCGCGTTCGTGACCGATTCGACACACCAGCCCGTCACACGCTACTGGTTTTAGGTATCTTTGTCGTATTTAATCTAGACTTTCCTAAACCAAATCACACTTTGGACACTTAAAGAAACACTCAGTTCATCATCAACCCATATATTCTTCCACTACTGGGCATGGGTCTCTTCGCAAAATGAGAAATATTAGGCATTTGGGAAAATAAGAGAGGCAGGCCAGGAATGGGACCAGACATCAGTACAAGATTAATACTATAATATTTAGTGGTAGTAGTGCCTGCTGGCATGTCTACATGCCAGCATGAACGGGTCGGCACGACCGTGGAAGTACTACCCTCCCACAGAATATCGACGTCAAGTAGCAGTATGCATAACTGTTGCGTTTCGTACAACATAAGGAAGTAACAATAACATTGAGGCCAGTCTAACCAGATTCGACTGAATATCAGTATTTCACAGGAAGCACAAGCGGCAGTAGCCTAATGGCTAGGGCGTCGGACTTGCGATCATGGTGGTTGCCGGTTCGAGATCCACCCATAGATCCACTACCAACGTGAACCCACTCGTAATACAAGCATTTAGCTTAGTACAAGGGGTTAACAAGAATACAAGTAATGTGTGACCCACATAGCTAGAAAGCTTGTTTAAAAAAAAGGCGAAAAAGTTTGTAGGGAAATATGGCCCAGTAGCAATACAATTGGAACTTTAGAAAATTTTCAAGTCATTGATCAGACCGCTGATCAATTACATGTATTCAATTAAGGCTTAGTTTATAAAGTTAGAAATTTTAATGTTGACCGTTGCTTTCGATACAATTTACGTTTTTGCAAAAACCGATAGGAAAATCTGCATAAAATTATTTTGTTAATATTCTTATTTATAGTAGCAAGGATTTTATAAAATTTGGTTTTATTTTAGGTATGGTATGGTATAGCGGGATTTTTTTCGCAAGTTCACGACGAATCGTGTATTTGCGTGTGGCTGGGAAGATGTTAAGGTCATTTTTATTAGGGTTCCGTAGCCAAATGGCAAAAACGGAACCCTTATAGATTCGTTATGTCTGTCTGTCCGATCGTGTCACAGCCTTTTTTTTCGAAACTATAAGAACTATGCTGTTGAAACTTGGTAAGTAGATCTATTCTATGAACCGCATTAAGATTTTCACACAAAAATAGAAACAAAACAATAAATTTTGGGGGTTCCCCATACTTAGAACTGAAACTCAAAATTTTTTTATTCATCAAACCCATACTTGTGGGGTACCTATGGATAGGTCTTTAAAATGATATTGAGGTTTCTAATATTATTTTTCTCTAAACTGAATAGTTTGCGCAAGAAACACTTCCAAAGTGATAAAATGTGTGTCCCCCCCCCCTGTAACTTCTAAAATAAGAGGACGATAAAACTAAAAAATATATATGATGTAGATTACCATGTAAACTTCCACCGAAAATTGGTTTGGACGAGATCTAGTAAATAGTTTTTTTTTAATACGTCATAAATCGTAATGGTACGGAACCCTCCGTGCGCGAGTCCGACTCGCACTTTGCCAGTTTTTATTTATTTTAGGTATTGTAACTACATTGAATTATAAAGGAATTTGTATTTCAATTTAACCAATAATAGTACTTAGTAGTAGCAATGTAAATAGTTTATGATTTCCTAGTGGTAACGGAAACGTTCGGTGAGTCGGCGCAATTACATGCGCGTGAGACTCGTGCCACATTGCGACCGTTACATTCACAGAGCAAGGTAGACACAGAGGTGATATTTGTGATAGTAGGCACAATATTAAGATTGGGTTGAAAAAAAATATAGTAAAGATTTCAATAGATATTAAAGTAAGAACTTAAATAAATAATGTAATAGTAATTTTAGCCCTCCATATTGCAATGCGTGTAAAAGGCCGCTTAGTAATAAGAACCTAACAACATTTATGTAACAACTATATTTGTACACTTAGTATGCAATAAATCTTTGAATCTTAGTGTTGCCCAAAGAGAATTTGTTGCCTAACATGGTGTATAATTTTTAATTTAATTTAAATTATAATATATAGTTATGTCTCGCACAGCGTATATATTTTGAGTGTTTGCGTGTGTGTGTGTGTGTGAATTGAAAATTGCGATAATATTATATCAAAGTGCAAAGACCGTCAGGGGCCCCTGACGGTCAAACATCAATTACCTACGTACATATTTGACGAAATTTATATTTTTGCAATTCTTGTCAAGCATCCTTGATTGCCTAGTGCTCCCCCCTTAAGCACTTCTACAGTTTGTAAACGCTAAGGCAAAGATTCTCATGGGTAACAAATGCTTAGATTGTTTACGAAGTGTCCACTCTGTACAAACATTATCAATGTAAATAGGAAATTAATCATTATGCTAACTCTGTCCATGCGTGCATTGAATTTATTTCTATTCTTCATACATACTTGCTTCCTAATTACAGCTAAATTCACACCTTAAATCATAATATGCCAATATTGCAAGAAATTACGAAGAATGCAATAATTTTTCATTTTTACGAGTCTGTTATTATTCGAAGTAAGTGAAAATTTAATTGTTAATGTTGGTGGCCTTTCTTTTACTTTCTAAGTCCTTCATATTTGTACAGTTTACCCCTCACGTTAAAAAGTCGACTGCAAACCGTGTAGGGAAGGGTTATAATACAGATCCTTACTGCAATTGTATTCTAACCCGTTTCAGTAAAGTTTAGCATCCACAGTCACGGGTGCATGGCTGGCTGTACAGGATCCGAAACGTCGGGAATTAATAATATCAATATAACGCGATAAAATCCGTAAAAAATTGTTTTATTTGAATGTCTAATGTCGATGTCAATGTCGAATTTTTCCTTCACTTAAATATCTCTATTGAAAGTAAACGAAGTTACAGGCAAAATAAATAAAATACAAATAATTGATAGGTGTGATACAATTAGAACTAGATAACCAGTACGTAATATTTATAAGGTATTATAAATTCAGTGTTGACTGAAGCGTTATTAATATCATCAAACATTAATCAGTTTTATCAATGTTCATCAGTGTAAAGAAACATTTCGAATTTATTAGCTTATATATTAGTCTATAGATGGTTAATAAATGTCACTTTTCTTTATGTCTCTATAAATACTTACACCACTCTCACTCATACGATATGAAGTGACAGTGGTTGTTGTTTAGTGTTTGGCATTATTTAATGAAGCAATGGGATGTATTATTTTTTAATACAAGGTACGACCGAGAAAGTACTATCCTCCCACAGAATATCGACGTCAAGTAGCAGTATGCATACTGCTGTGTTTCGTACGGTGAGTTTGGAGTGCCGGAGGGCCAATTCCTCCCTCACAACGCATCTGCAACTCCTTCTGCATTGCAAATGTCCATGGGCGGCGATGACTACTTCCCATCAGGTGGCTCGCCTGCTCGTGTGCAGAGTTATCTCATAAGAAAAAATACATCGACAAACGAACTACATAAAGATAAGAGGTCATCACAGCTCATATACACCTGCAATACCAGAGGCGTTTCCGGCCCCAGTATATTCGCTGTTGAAGGAATCCCGTATCCCGCACAATAGAAAAACCTCAACAGAAAGTCTATTTGCCATCTGCATGGAATATTTATTTATTGAGAGTAAATATTTCCTTGATTAAAGGAATTTATAAGGTGAATGTCAGCAGCTGCGTCGGGAGAGTTCACCCTAGAAGGACACACCGGTCTTATTAGCAAGGTCCTCCAAAAAGGTCACGTGCCTAGTACTCGCAACCGGCCCGTGTGTATGACAAGATATATGAATGTGGAAAAAGCGAAAGGAGTATGCAAAAATCGTAGCAAGTGTCAGTCTATAGTTTTGTACACCTATTGGAGTAAGGCATGAGCGTTACCCTCTCATTACCACCTCTCAGATTATCCTCAAAATAATGACTAAATATTAAAAGTGGCTAGCGTGGTGGACTATAATAGCTCTTTCTGAAAGGACACTCGTGCCCAGCAGTGGGACCATGTGGGTCGATGATAATGATGATAAAGAGGAATTCTGTCAAAAATAAGTAGTAGGTCCATACAAATATTTCGTCCGTATATGTGCTAATCTTATGAAGCCCAGATTGGCAGAATGAGACAGCCACTATACCAAATGTCACTTAGTATCGGTAAGGAACTAAGCAGGGTTGCCCGAAAAAGATACCAGTGCGTGGTTCCGGACACAGAATGTGATATACAGTTTTTTGTTAGTAGAACAGTGATCGCGTGTGATACGCAAGCGAACAAACAAAATAAGTTTCATTTGTTTGTACCGTCGGCAAAATAATAACTATTATTACTATATTTTAATTTGTAGAAGGAGCTCGATCAACAGATCTGCAAGGTTAAGCTGCACTTAAGGTCAGTCTGTAGATGGGTGACCATTATTATCATACCGAAACCTCAATAATAGTGGTGCTAAAAAAATGATTTTGAATAAATTCATAAGTGACTTCTTATTTTAACATGTCAACGTATGAGATATACAATCTATATGTATATAATATATACATACACCCTTAGTGGTATAACTTGCAATTAATCGTAATAGCTATGTTCTGTAACAGTCCAAAATAAATATTTGCTTTTCTTTAAATAGTCACACCAATTATTTTTAAGTTCATTAACATTTAAAACTATATTCAGAACTTTCACTCAGCCATGCTTTTCAAGCCAGCTCGTCCAAAGCCGGTAGCTCATAAATACTTAATTTTAATTTCCTTGCTATTAAGCTAGGAAGCGGGTTAGCCTTCAGTAGTGAACTACTTACATTGATACTAATAGCTTTTTCTTAAGCTGTTTTACATTTTAAATTGTTGGTCGACGCTCGATTCAAGAGCTTTGCAGTTCTTGGTCTGAAAGCTATATTTATTTTCAATGGATTGCCCATTGAAATAAAAATAGATTGCGGTTGGTGATCCACTTTGTCTGAAGTGTTAGGATTCATGTTAGTTTGTTCTTAAAGACTAGAATACAAATTAATGTACCTTGTTTTATCGGTCTCGTCTTTTTCACTATTGTTATCTTTTCCACAAGTTAAATCTTATCATGAGTACCAGAGATTTCTCCTTTTTAGCGATATTTTTGGCTTATTTAGCGACGTCTAAGATTAATTCGGAAAACCGGAAAACGCAATGTGGGTTAACCTCAATCAATAAAATGTCAATAAAATGGACAGACGACCTGGTGAAGGTCGCTGGGAGTCGTTGGATGCAGGCGGCATATAACCGGTCGTTGTGGAAGTCTATGGAGGAGGCCTGATATGATGATGATGATAAAGATTAATTCAAGATGGCGTGCTTATGAAGAGACCTACATTCAGCATTGGATGGCAGTAGGTTGAAGAAGAATAAGAAGATAAATTAATTCGGCTTATGAGTGGACCATAGCGCCCCATGGACACCTGCAACACTTAAGGAGTTGCAGATGCGTTGCCGAGCCTATTAACTGTAGTAGATGAGCAAGGGGCCCATCTGATAGTAATGGTGACTACCACCCGTAGTCTGGTTGAATTGTATTGTCTTAATATTTGAACATACTTTAATAAGCCTTAAGTTATCATCATAATTATGCCAATTATGCACCTTAATGACATCATAAAGAATCTAAACATTGTAGATTAAGTGAATGTATTTATATGGATCACCACAGCAAACTCCGATCAAAGAGTGAAACATACCAAACTTCAGTCAATTATTCAGCTATCAAATATTCAATTTAAAACAGAATTTCAAACTTGTAGTACTTAACCAACTAGCGCCACGCCTCAGTAATGATATGCGTAATTACTAAAACTTTATAGTTTCAAACTTGTGCCAGATGCTGGAACACTAATCAGTTTAGAATTTTGATTTTAAAGAGAATTTTTGGTTATTTCCAATGAAAAGTTTTCTGGTAATGTGGGAATTCAAACTCTCTATTCAACTATATTTTTTTGAATTGTAGATTGAAGGGCTCATAGCTCAGTATAAAAAGTCAGTCTGGATGGATAACCATTTTATCAACACATCAAGACCTCAGAGAGCACGAATAGCATTCGGACTCGGCTGCCATTAATGAACCCCTTTAACAATCGTTGTAGAAAGGATCAAATAAAAGTATGACAACCAGTCTGATCTTTTGGATATCAATATTGTCCAGAAATATGATTGTGAGATCTGACTATTCGAATAAAATACGGCATCATATTCAGCTGCATCGAGTTAGACTGGACGCTGATCCTGAAATCGTGCGGAAAAGCGTATCAGGATGATGATTTTAAGAATTGTAGATTTACGTGGAACTATTCTAAAATTTATTTGCCGACCATACATAAGAAAGTAAAATATTGATTCACTATACCTATTAGCGACGTAAAACAAAGCGAAACGAAAACTCTTTTTATGCTACACATCAATAATTCTCGATAAAGCACCTTAAATGTGTGGATCACGGAAAATTCTTGAATAAAAACGAGTACGGTGGAAAGAAAAGTGGTATAGTGTATACATGCAAGTGAAGAACTCAATGAAAAAAATATTGCACACGCCGTCCGCGGTGGTCAGTGCAGCGTGACGCCAGATAAAAATGATCAAGCAGGCATAGAGGGACTCATTAACCAAGTAGCCATCGATGTAGATGGTTCGGAAAGGCGTGACCCACAAATGGATTGGTGAAAACCTGTGACACAGTGTTTGTGAAAGACATTGGTGAAAATGAATCCCCTTACCCTTTTGGTCGCTTTTATGCTGATGGGGGATGTTAGGGCGATTGTTGAACTGAACTGTAGTGATAATGCTACGTGTATCGATCATATGGCAAAGGAGATTATCAGAAGTTTGAAGCAGCAGAAATCGGTGAAGGTGTTCAATGTGCTTACGATAGAGCCGTTGCGGACGAGGCAGGCGCGATCGAAGGACTGGTGGCTGACGAATTTCCTGGATAGTCACGCGTTCAGCTTTGACTGGAATGACTACACGTTCAGAGTAACACAGGCGGACGGGAGCGACGCCTTGGACTTAGAAATATATGAAGGAAGAACTGCTAAAGGTAAGACTGTGCATAAACATATAGTAAAAACTAAAACTATTTAAAATATAGAAAAACTATCATTAGAACTCATAATTGCAAACGTAATAGCTTTTAAAATATTTGAACACCAAAAGGCTTTTAATTTGTAGTATCATCACGTGCTAAAACGATTTAAACTTCGTCGTTCACTTTATAATTGCCATTTTATTTGGATCATAATTTAAAATTATGGCAATTTAGCAATTTTTGTTTTTGTGCGTGTAAAGAAAACACAATTAAAGTATTAATTTTGTGCTATTATGATACTTTAATATCATATTATAACTTAATTCATAGTATCTTTTAGTATTAAATAAGTTTTTACTTTCGTTCATATGCTTAACTTCGAAAACTTCTTATAGGATTTTGTATCTAAGAGAGATTTGTGGTTGATTCACAAAATCTACCTTCACCACTTCAAATCTGTGGACTGTATAGTTCTTTTGATTTTATTATATTATATCTACAAATAGAACTTTATTAAGTAGCACCATTAGATCTATCATCTTTGAATTTGAATTTAATTTATGAGCTCAGCTCTTGGTGCAGCAGTTTGCTCGGTTCTGTATGCCCTGCTTGTCCTCTTAATATGTCTGGATTTCTTTTATTCGTTGGATTAAGCTTCGTCGTCTAGTTTTCCTAATTCTTTCTTGAATTTTGACTTTTAAGTTTCCAGTTGAGCGGGCAACTTGATATGATATTTATTTGACAAGTGGCCAACATTTTATTTCCCCCTGTTCTGTATGGTCCTTAACAACTGTATTTTTTAGTTCATTATGAGTAACACTTACTCATTTATTTTTATTTCCATTTGTGTGATCTTCTCCATTCTTCACTGCCACCATATTTCTAACATTTCTTTCAATATCATTATATCTATCATACTTAATATCAAAAAGAAAGTTAGAAACAGCCAATGAATTATCAAGTGCAATCAGATTAACGCTTACAGTGTGTTAATTCACATCTGCAGACACGCTTCGTTGGTTAGCAGACCGTTGCCGTCTAAGGCAATGTGTACAAGATATGATTTTAATATAATTTTAATTACTAAATAGTTAAAGTAAACTCTTTAACTAACGTGGCCTATATTAATAGAGTATAGTTGACACAGTCTTTACCATTTTGATTTCTGCTTTCATTATCAACTTCTGATACTGGAATTAACTTCTGAGTACCTATGTCTGTTTATGACTCCTAAAAATGCCTAAATGAAACGTTTTGAACCGACTAATGGCTGGTTCGTGGTGATTATTAGTAGTAATAGCTTCATAAAGTTAGTAAGAAGTTAATTGGTAATAAACGAAGCATTGCTGCGTGTTCAGCATTGATAGTCCAAACCTGCGGATGATGATGACCAATATCCCCGAACTTTGGTTCTTGTTGTAATATTACTTATACTTGTAATATTAAATAGCTTAAGTGACGAGAGCAAAGGCTATTACGATAATGATAATTATAAGCTATTATTCTCACAAATAAAATTATAAAACATAATATATAACAATAATTAGGACCAAATTGTATACTAAGAGTTATATTATAATCATATTAAGAAGTGTCTATTGAGTTTCTATACCATTTGAATTCGACTCTTCAACTAGGCTTCTTGACACTTGTTTCTTTGCATATAAATGATTAAATATTATTTATACTTATTCTTTTTGTATAAAATAGTAAGAAGCCAAGTTGACTCTTCTTATCTTCTAAGTCGGATAGGTCTGGGATGTCCACGCATTAATGCTCGTAAAAAAACTTTATTCTACACTCCCACTCCAAGGACTAACTATGGTAAGAACTTGTTTATTACAAGATCTTGCTGCTTGTACAATGACCTCATTAATATAAGTATTATAGGCTACTAGGACTATTATAGGCTCAATCCTTCAATTTTGAGACCCACTTAGCAGTAGTATTGGTTCATTTTATATTCTACTTTTATCCTTTTACAGGACAAAGGTTTCTCTACCCTTCTTTCACTTTCCATTTCACACTCTCAGTTCAGAGCTTCCTACGACCAATCATACCACTAGTGATTAACAATACATCGATGTGAATCAAGCTTAACTCATCCTCGATATCATAATGAAGAGTAATTATCTCGTTACTGTATTGTTCCGGCTTTCCTCAACAAGAATTCAGTATGAAAATTTATTTAGCTTTGCTCGTTAGATGCCCGAATGAATTATTTATAGGATTTGTTAGTCACTGTGTTTTGGTGGTATGTTTTTAATTGATTTTCTTGTTATTAAAGTTTAGAATATTGAATGTTCCTAAATATGGTTGATGGAAAAAGGCCGTCTTTTATTTGTTCGTGTAAGTAATCATACCCTAGAGGTCCTGAATTTGATTACTAGCTCGAGCAAAGTGTAATTGGGTTTAACCATAAAATTCTCAGTAGCAGCTCAGAGTTTGAATTTCTGCTCGGTTAATGGCAATAGGATCGCCTCTTATCACATGCGACATAAATATACCGAACTGTGGGTGTACAATATTGTACATTAGTATACTTGTAGCTAACTCTTCGGGGAATGCTAGCGTGGTAGTATGTTAGGCGGTATATTTAAGCAGCAAATAATACGAAATATCCACGAATATATAAATTTGCTAGTGAACTAATTCAACCTAACCTTGAGACGTAAAATGTGGAAGAGAAATTCGACATCACAGGCAGTAGTCTCGATAGCTTAGATGGTAAAGTATCCGGTACTTAAGGAGGAACGCAGGTTCGGACACTGCCCGAGGCCGAATTTTTCTTTAACTGCTTGAGTGAAGGATGACAGCTCGGTCCCGTGGCCCCAGCAAAAAGTGGTGACGCGAAACACACGTGTGGTTAACTGGAAATTCATATCTTTAGGGACCTGGACACTTCTGCTCCGTCCGCTTCCATTGCTAGCATAACTGTAAGAAACATCAACTGTCCACGTACTTTTGCTCCATATCTCTACAACAAAGCCTAGTTACACACAAATATGGATTACTTGATAATTCTTCATCTTACATCAGTTACAAAACATTATTAACAATTCATGTTCGTGATTTTGAAGCGATCTTGTGGATTAAATGGTTTTGATAAGATTGAATACAGATTACTTCAGTAAACTGTCTGAGTTGAGATCATATTAAATATTTTGATAGAAATAATTAATTATGTATATTGTTCGTTTACGTATTATGGACAAAAGTTACTAACACAGCGCATTGGATTCGCAACTTCTTCAGCTAGCTTCTTCTATCTTTCTATTCTTAACTAAATAGTCCCAGGTTATCTCCTCTTTTAACCTAATTTCCTTCTAACATTGCCTATTATTTCTACATAAGTGTATTGAGTACAGTCACGAGCAAAAATATGCACACATTCACTGACATTTGAAAGCAATTTCCTTCTAGAGTATCGATTTGAATGTCGAAGTACTTGTACAAATCAGTAAAGTATGCGTTAAAAGGCTCTGTCAGAACATCTCATAATTGTAATCAATCGTTTCAGAGAAAATCGTTGTAGAATTGTACTTAATATGAACATATTGTTGCTAGTGACTGTAGGTACATATATAATTATATAGATAACATCCGAACAGTAACTACTACGTAGATTCGAGGGAATGGGACATCGTTAGGCTCGTATTACACCGGAGAGCATCCTAAAGTACTTAGCAACTGGGGCGACACATAAAATCTAACCCAATATAGCTGACACTTGGTATAATTTGGAGAGATCATTAGCAGAAACTGGTTCAAGGTTTGCATGTATAGGGCATTTATTAAATATTGTCCACATATTATAATGTACTAGCTTTCTGCCCACGATTTCGCCCGCGCGATTTCTCGGCTTTTCTGTACTATAATATGTATGTATTATACATATAAACCTTCCTCTTGAATCATCTATGAAAAAACCGCACCAAAATCCTTTGCGTAGTTTTAAAGTTCTAAGCATACATAGGGATAGACAGAACAGGCGTGAAGCGACTTTGTTTTATACTTTGTAGTGATAAAAATAAATATACGGAGCTACCTGATGAAGCGGCGGTAGACTAATGGTTAGGGCGTCGGACTTGCGATTAAGTGGTTGTCGGTTCAAAACCCACCCATTGCAGTACCGACGTGAACCCATTCGTAACACAAGCATTTAGCTTAGCACGAGGCATAAATAATATTACTAGGTTACAACAGTGGCAGTGGTTTTTAAATAAATTACTGATTATCAGTCAAAGTGCAGTGATAGCCTTGTGATATGACCATTGGACTGCCAAGTCAAATAATCCAGGGCACGCACCTCTGTCTTTACGAAGTCATGTGCGTATTAATAATTAATTGTCACGGCCTTAAATGGTGATGGAAAACATCGTGAGGAAACCTACATGCCTGAGAGATTTTCTTGACGGTATGTGAAGTCTGCCAACCCGCAGTAGGCTAGCGTGGTGGACTATAGCCTAATCCCTCTCGTTCTGAGAGGAGACTCGTGCCCAGCAGTGGGATAATGTAATGGGTTGCTGATGATGATGATGATGATTATCAGTCGCATCTGGTGCAACTTGAAGCCGACTCTAATATAAAAGAGATAATGATGATACATACGGAAATACTTTTATTTCTCTCACAAATTGTGCACCATGAAAAGGTACACTTAAAGAAAATTATCCGGATTTATTTGCGAAAAAGCTAAGCTATTTGCTATATACTTTTTATGTAAAAGGAAATACACACGAAAACAGATTGCCTCAGGTATCATGAAATAAAAACATACTGTTACAATGGAAACATGCGGGTCGATAATATTAGGAGCGTCAACGCTGACGCAAAAGCGTTTGCAAAATGATTTTAATACGTTTATGGTTGAATGGTTGGAGGAAACCACAAACAAGATGTGGACGGTTATGCTGAAGTCCCAGAAGTAGGACAGTATAGGGTAAAAAAAACTCTGTCGCTGTAGCAGCATGTTTCAAATTCTTTTGGCAAGCTGTTCTCGCTTAAGGACTAGAGCCTTAACAGGACATTATTAGTTTCTCACACTTATGCGAATATTAGACACTGAAAAAAAAACTACTTTGTACGGATTTTATCGCGTTATATATAATATTTATATTATTAAATTCCCAACGTTTCCGATCATTGTTGGTCATTTTATCAAAGCTATTGGTAATTTTGACATTAGGACGTCCAACACCACAGTCCTCCCGTGACCTTGGATGCGATGGATGCACGCACAAACCGCTGAACCAATTTCAAAGAGCTTTGGTTCGTACAAGTTTGATTAGACGTTGGATAAGGATTGTGTCGCAAAAATATTTACGAACGTAACTGCTCCAAGACGAAATCGTCTGTATGTTTTTTAATAGTTTATCAGGTTACTATATTGTTACGGTATATTATAAGCATAAAGTTCATATAATGAGTACTTCAATTTCCTTCCTACATAATAATATACCTACTCAAGAGAAGAAATTATTCTTTCAGTATACGGAAGGGTTAACACAAAAATATGGTTTTGTTTTTAAACGAGAGGGTTTTTTTTTATGGTATAACTCGGCAAACGAGCAGGCGAGCTACCTGATGGTAAGTAGTCATCGCCGCCCATGGACATCTGCAAAACCAAAGGAGTTGCAGATGCGTTGCCGAGCCTATTTAGGGAAAGGGAGGGGAAGGAGAAAAGGAGAAGGAAGGGGATTGGGGGAGGAATTGGGCCTCCGGCCCTCTCGCTCACCGAACGAAGCCCAGTAACTAAACGCTACTACTCGGACGTCGGTCTTCTGCGAGAGTGTGGTACTTCCCCGGTCAAGCCGGCCCATTCAAGCTGCGAACAGCGTGGCCCTACCACAACATAAAACGGGTTCCCTAAGGTTTTACCGCATAGGATCCTGATTAAACCGGGGTATAACAGTATTTTAGCTTATGGTGATCAGGGACAAAGCAATTTTTATGTTGTGATCTGTGTTCGGTCCGCAGACTAAATATTTTGTTTCAAAAATCCGTAGAAAGTAGTTTTGTTTCAATGTTTAATATCGGCGTAAGCATAAGGAATCAGTCTTTTTAACTGACTTTGAGGATCTTCATTTGGCGGATTTTTTCTATTTATGTTCACCAATAATTCTAAGACGCCTGAACCGGTTTGGAAAATTCTTGCCTAATTTCAAAGGGTGTATTTCTCAGGTGGTCCCATACAAATTTTATCGAAATCGGTTAGGCGGTATCTTTTAATTCTAAACATATTCAAAATTGTTCCAAAGTTGCGATCACAAAAAATTTTTTAAATATTAACAAAAAGTAATTTTATTATTTATGAAGGCGGTTTAACTTTTTTGTAATTGAATATTGTTTGATGTTCTTAAAAAGGCCAGGTTCTGAGCACCTTAAACCGACGGTCATGCATGAAGAGATTAATGAATGTAGATGAAGCGAAAGTAGTGTGCCAGGATCGTAGCAAGTGAAATGTATAGTCCCTGCCTACCCCCATGGGAGACAGGCGTGACAATAAGTATGTATGTATGTATTATTTTGTTGGATCGAATAAGCGACCCCGTAAGCGATGGTTAAAAACTGCGCAAGTCAAGTCGTTTGTCAGTCAGTCCCAATGTGATATCTGAAAGCCACTACACATGGGATTTCTCCTGTACCTACTTACCGAAAATGTGGGAATATTTTAACATGGGTTGCCTGAAGATTTAGTACATTATTTACTTGATGGATCGTAGACATCTTTGACGTCTTGGGGATTACACATAACATACCATCATCCCTGTATTCCCGGAAGGGTTAAGCAGACATGAAATACTGTACACTTACATTTCACTCCGGTTTGTTTTTAGCCGAGAAAATTATAGAAAAAAATTATAATAACTTAGCTCCATTTTGGAAATTAAACCCAGGAAGTCAAAAGTAGGTACACATAAAAAAACAAAACTTACCTTCAAAATTGCAGTTATAGCCTAGTGACATGATCATTGGACTGCCAATTAAAGGTCTTGACTTTGAATCCAAGACATGCACCTCTAACTTTTATTCACGTTAATTTTTCACGCGCTAAAACGGTGAAGAAAAACATCTTGAGGAAACCTGCATGCCGGATAGATTTTCTTGATGGCGTGTTAAGTCTGCCAACCCGCAGTAGGCTAGCGTAGCGTAGGCTAGCCTACTGCTAGGCTAATCTCTGTCATTCTGAGAACCTAGCAGTGGGACAATCTAAGGTTGATGATAATGATATTGATATTTTAACCCTTTGATGCGTAATTTTTGCAAATTATTGTAATTACTGTTTTTATGAAGTAAATATCTATGGAGATTGTTTTTTATAAGACTTTTTAGAACAGTGGAACCAGTTTATGACTTTTCAAAATTACCTAGGTAGGTACCTATTTTTAAATTAACATATCAATTGATATTTCTACTTCCAATTTTAAATCAATTAAATGTCCTCATCTCCTAGTATTTCCTTCTACATTCAACATCCTCCTTTGAATTCTAAATTTGAATTCAAATAAGCTCCTAATATTATCATTATTATTGTCCTTCGAAGTTGAAAAACATTTTCACAAAGGTTGTTATAAGTACATCCTTTATTTGGATTTATATTATTCAAATTTATTTCGTGAGTTTCAAATGAAAATTCAAATTACACGACTCGAACAAATAGAAATTGTTCTGTAATGGTTTGTTTCGAAGCTTGTCTCTGTAGATTTGAAGTTGTAAAGCCGATCGCCAAAAATAAACAGGAAAAAAGTAATTTAAAAATCAATTTTAACACAGTAACTTTTTAGCCAATTTTTTTATTGTGAAAATATTATAAACAAGCATACAGACACCAAGAGGTAAACAGTAACTGTAGCTATCATCATGAACAGTATTACTAGTATATTGCCATCTTCAAACCTCAGTTGTTAGATCTCAAATCACTATCACTACATAGTATAAAACAAAGTCGCTTTCTCTGTCCCTATGTCCCTTTGTATGCTTAAATGTTTGAAACTACGCAACGGATTTTGATGCGTTTTTTTTTAATAGATAGAGTGATTCAAGAGGAAGGTTTATATGTATAATACATACATATTTTAGTATAGAAAAGCCGAGAAACTACGCGGGCGAAGCCGTGGGCGGGAAGCTAGTACTTAATAAAACATAACATACCATGACGCCTATATTCCCCGAAGGCTTAGGCAGAGTTGTACTAATGTACACCCACATTTTGACGGTATGTTTAGGTCCCATGTAATAGGTAGGGGGCGAGCCTATTGCCATTAACCAAGCACAAATTCAGATTCTGAGCTGCTACTGAGAATTTTATAGAAAAATCCAATAACACTTTGCTCGACCTAGTATTCCCCGAAGGGTTAGGTAGAGGTGTAACCTCGTCTGCTGATGTTCACTTGTACTTTTAGGTCCCTTAAAGTATTGAGCCTATTGTCATCAAGCGGGAACAATTTCAAACTCCGAGCTGCTACTGAGAATTCCATAGAAAAACCCAACAATATTTTGCTTAATCTGGGAATCGAACCCAAGTTCTCTAGCGTAGCAGTTGCGACTTAGGAATAATGCGGCAATTAAAATATTTGAGCTCAAAATGCTGATAACATATCTCGACGAGGGAGTCGATCTCAAATGCATAAATAATAAGACAGCACTACGAGTAGATTAATGAGGCAGTTTAAAAAAAAAGTTCCTTTAGTTTTTTTTTTATATCGCACACGCTTATAATGTCCTTGCTTAGGGACTAAATCCAGTATTTCATTAATATAGTAATATATTTGAGAGTAATTTAAATGGAAAAAGAAGAATTTACTTATTGTATGGATGTAATGCCAGACGCGTGTATTATTTTTTAATTTCCCTTCTACCAAAAGAAATATTTGCATTTGGTCGAGATTTAAGAAACGTTGTGGATGTGGTTTCTTTGGAAATTGAGATAATTCCAACGGAAAAATTTCCTGTGTTTGTGTGTAGCCGTTTTTTTTATGGGATAACTCACTTGGCAAACGAGCAGGCGAGCTACCTGATGGTAAGTAGTCATCGCCGCCCATGGACATCTGCAATACCAAAGGCGTTGCAGATGCATTGCCGAGTCTATTTAAGGAAAAGAGAGTGGAAGGAGAAGGAAGGGGACTGAGGGAGAAATTGGGCCTCCGGCGCTCCAACAAGGTGGCCAACAACATCGCCAGATTATTCAAAAAAGTGGCGCATCTAGATTTTATTTTTCATCTTTGTAACATAACAATGTAAAATTATATATGAAAATGTTACTAGAAAGAATCTGAAATGTACTTTTGTACGCAATTTCGTTTAGAAAAATAGTCATTATATTTAATTATAATTCTACTCATGTCTTCGTTGATGTGATTTATGTACATACGCACATTACTCCCTTTTCTAGATATAAAATGATAACAGTGAATATGTCTTTAGAAAAACTAGACTCTAGATACTGCACAGATTATTATTTTAGTTTCTTATCTATATATGTAGCGACATCTATTGCAATATATGGAACTACGTTTAAACAAATCCTGAATCTCACAAGAAACATTTTTACCATGCAACTTGGAACCACCCAAGATCAACCGTCGGGTCGTGGCCCACCAGGCAAAACCTGCCTGAAATATTCTCTCTTTAGTTGGAGAGGCAACAGTCCTCGTATCTCTACAATGGTGACATGAATATAGGAATTTATTACTGTGTGACGTCGTCTACGAATAATATTGCGTGCTCAGATCAAATAAAAAGTTAAGATGGAACCTTGCGAACAAAGAAGTGACTCCGGACTGACAAGATAAGGCGTAGTTTCGGTATACGTGTGTGCGTGTAATTGTGTTGTACACGGCAGGGCGTAGTTTTAACCAGCCTCACTTCTTTGTGCGTAAAGTTCCATTATAACTTTTTATTTCTTCTGAGATTGCGTGGTTCTTACTCAGTCCCCTATTACATTGAACTTAAACATACGGGGTAGGCAGAGGTGTACATTAGTACGCCTCTACTTAACGTTTATGCCTAGATCCTCCCTCAGTCCGCATCCTTCTCCTTTTCTCCTTCCCCTCCCTTTTCCTTAAGTAGGCACGGCAAGGCATTAGCAAAACCGATGACTACTTACCATCAGGTAGCTCGCCTGCTCGTTTGCCGAGTTATCTCATAAAAAAACCCTGCGGAAAATATAGGCATATTAATGTATAATATTGAATTATTGGTCCTTTATCTAAAAATAAGAATATTAGTACTCGCACTCGCATTGAGAAATAAATGAATATAATCCTATAGTTTCAACTTACATATACGCTCGCCAGCACATCAAGTTACCAAAAAATGACATTTTCTCAGTTGATTTTGAAGTTAATAATCAACATTTTAAGGTTTAAAATCATATGGAGTAATTTTACAGTTTTGTATATAACCTGATCTTGTGGTGACTGTACAACATGAAACCCCATATGGGTACAGCAAAGTTTATAATATATTACAAGTTTCTAACATTTTTTCAAATCTTTTAAAATATTTTTTCTTTTATTAATATTTTTTCAAAATTCTCAATATCTCATAAATGATTCCAGATGTTTCGGATCCGAATGCGAAAAAATCTAGCAGCAAGAACGAGGAAGAGAAAATAGACGACAAGAAAGTACCAAAGTTGGGTCTACGTAAGTACCTTTAAATAACATACCATCATACCATCACGCCTGTATTCCCCGAAGGATTAGGCAGAGGTGTACTAATGTACACCCACATTTCGCCGGCCTATTGCCATTAACCGGGCACAAATCCAGACTCCGAGCTGCTACTGAGAATTTCATAGAAAAACCCAATAACAATTTGCTCGACCTGGGGATCGACCCCAGGACCTAGCGTAGCAGTTGCGCTTGGGACCACTAGACTAACGAGGCAGTCTAGTGCCTCTTAGTGGTTATTATTACCTTTAAATAATAACTTTTAATTTAAGGCGGACCATCTATCCTTGCAATGATACCATTGTACTGTCAAGTCAAAGGTCTCAAGTTCGAATCCAAGGCCCGCACCTCTGTCTTGTCTTGTCTTTTCATGTCATGTGCGTATAAATTATTAATTAATTATCACGCGCTTAAACGGTGAAGGAAAACATCGTGAGGAAACCTGCGTGCCTGAGAGATTTTCTTGACTGCATGTGCAGTCTGCCAACCCGCAGCAGGCTAGCGTGGTGGACTATAGCCTAATCCCTCTCGTTTTGAGCGGAAACCCGTGACCAGCAGTAGAACAATGTAATGGGTTGATGATGATGACGATGTCTCTTGGGTGGCAAATTGTTTTTTTTAGCCTTTCTTATATTATACATTCTGGAGGAATTGCAACATCAACTATAACTTATTCTCAACTATCTACTACGATAACGATTCTAAACATAACATAACATACCATCACGCCTGTATTCCTTGAAGGGTTAGGCAGAGGTGTACTTAATGTACACTCACACTTCGCCGGTATGTTTAGGTCTCATGTAATAGGGGACGAGCTTATTGCCATTCACCGGGCACAAATCCAGATTCCGAGCTGCTACTGAGAATTTCATAGAAAAACCCAGGAGCTTATTAAAAAAAACGGAGACGAAGCTGGTGCATCGCGAAACGCTGCGTAAGCGTCACAGCATGTTGCCATCGCGCAACGGTTCTATTCCTTGCCACAGTTCATAAGCGACAGCGATTAGCGGAAACCTCTATACTGTATGGCACAAAAAAAAAACAGGAATTTCATTCATTATATTACATATATTATTGTTTTGGTATTTGTTTCGAATTTTGCGCTTAAGTGCCAATTCCCCCTCGGTTACTGTGGCTCCGTTAGTCTGCAGTTCGTAGGGCTTCTGAAGGCTTATCAATGCATAGGCAACTACTTTAGTACTGCAGGTTCCTAATGAAAAAGACGGTTCTCAAAAATTTAACTGTAAAAATTTTTTAAGAATGTTTAAGTTACGATATTAGAAACCAATTTAATTTCTTGTTACGTCCAGTAAAACTTTAAATAAACTAAATAAATAATATTTTTATCTACACATCTCTATTTCAAGACGAGTCAATGGTAATGTTTTTTTTTTTAATAAAACGACTTCTAATTAAATCTATTTCAATCTCGACATACTGGAAATAACATTTAATCTTAAGTGACAAGTAAAATCTAGACCAATTTTACGTGAAAGATGAAAACACCTTTCTTAGGTAGGTAAATATGATGAATTGGACAATCCATGAAAGCTTTTTTTTATCCAGCAAACGAGATTTTTTTTAACGAAAAATAAATTGTAATCTTCTTATGACAAACAAAAATAACGATCATTATATTAAGAAAATAAAAAAGCATGAAAACTGTGATTGGTAAAATGAATTGAGCTATTATGAGCTCACACGATTGTACCTTACTCTAGTTATTGTGTAAAGGAGCTATTGGATTTTGGGTCAACACTACGAGTATGTAATGTGTTAAACATATTACATGCAATACCTAATAATTAAAAAAATGTGGAAAAAAAATAGGGGAAATTTATAAATATACAAAGAAATTCGTTTGAAGAAGAGTACAGTCGTGCAAAAAAGAGTTTTGAAATACGAGAGCTCTATTATTTCAGGGTAGACATGACAGTTGTTGACATACGTTAGAAAACTTTGATTTTGTTAAATAACGTTTTATGTCCCACTCCTGAAAGATCTCTCCCATTTCTTTCCAGTCCTTTTATACTCACCTATAAATATATAGATATTTTTTTTGTCAAGTTATATACTTTAATATAATATTGACGACCACTGAAAGGTTAAGCAATTGTTTTCATAGTTTTAGGCTTTTCCGGTATATTATTATGCAAGTTAGTAAGTACTAACAGAAATCTATAGTCATCAACATCAGCTTGTATTATCAGTTCATAATAATTCTAGGTAAATTCATAACTTAAAATAGAAGCCTATCGCGTACTCTTAAAATTATTTACGTTACAGAAAATCACGGTCCCTTGCTCTATTATAGGTACAGTTACCACAAAATGACAAATATTCTCAGTTGATGTTGAACTTAATCTTCAACATTTTAAGGTTTGAAGTAATTTGGAGAAATTTCACAGTTTTGTATAACCCGATGTGCTGGCGACTGTACATAATATAATAGAGAGAGTAAATGAAATGAAATGATATTTATTTCTGTAAATAGATCTTTTAAGACACTTTTACAAGTCAATTTTTTTTATTTTTTTTTTTAACTATATGGCGTCGACGTTTCCTATCTGACGACCTCTGAGAACAAACTCAGAGAATCATGGTCTCTTTTAAAGTCCAGACAATAGTGATATTATTAGATATGCGAGTTTTACAATGTAGGGCAAAATCTGAACAGGCCTTTTGAAGAAAGAGCCATAGCAGCTTTGAGTTGACCTGTCCTAACTGACGGCACGCATACATCAGTCATCGTGTAGCTCAACCATTTTATAGGGAGCTCAACGACCCGTCGCACAACGAGACCAGATCAGCAAGACATTTGTGTAGGTCATGTGAAATACTCAAAACTGTCCGAGAAGTTTATTATAATCTGATACGAGTAACTTAATATCTCAATGTAAAGATTTGTCTTTTATACGCTTGTCACGTGCATGAAGTGAAAAAGGTTTGAACAATACTTTTACAACTATTTTATTTAGTAGTAAATACATTTATGTTTCGTCACCCAGTTTATGCGTGGTTCATGAACATTGTCTAACATACATTGTTCCTGGTGGAATCCTTAAATATTAGTGTTAATGACATCATTTGGGGTGGATTTAGGTAAGATTATGGCAAAGATTTATTTAAAAAATGATTCGGAATTTTCTTTACAACTTTTTATTTTATTTTAATGCAATATCTATAATTTCTATGAGTGTATACCGTGTTCTTACCATACTTTTTTTTAAACTATAGGAAAAAAAAGGAAAAGCAAAGACAATAAGGTGATAAAAATCATGACGTTCTGTAGGTATTTCTGCAAAAATCTACCGAAATGACTTTGTTCCTTTATATTACGTAAGCGATCAATTGCCATCTTACGAATAGAACCCCTCAACGCCAATCCAATTATCGATTCAATTTAAATAATTGAACAATCAAAGCAGTGCTAGTAAATCCAATTAATACGCGACTTACAACCCATCAACGTCAGAACGACCAATTTAAAAAAGGAATGTCACAACTGTCATCGATCCACCAATCAGCGAGCGAGAATGTAGAAAGAATCGAGCAAAGGAATTTGTACATACAGCCAAGTTTTCAGAGAATAAGTTTCTAATATGGCGTGTAACAAAGACGCGTGCAGAAATTTTAATTAGCCCATTTTACTTTTCTCTCAAACGATTTGACGCACTTCTAATAGTATGTCACGACAATTTAATATTAATCTTCGAATGTGTGTTTCGGATGACTGGTATCCACTTTCATTAGTTTTTTTTTTAAATTTCCATTCAATTCTAATTACAAATTCAACCGTTCCATATTCATAATGTCCGTTTACGCGATCGCTTATGCTAGAATGTTGCATGTTGATTTCATTCCATATTTAAATACAATTATTGGTTGTCGTGTAAAGAAAGACGGATGTTTGCTTAGTCCATTTTCGAAGTCACACAAGGAAATGATTGTAGGAACTTGTTTAATGATAGCTATTAATCATAATTAAAAGAATAATAGTTAGATCGTTTACGGCTATTTGCATTAAAAATAATGTCAACAACTAGACTAGGAAGTTCTGATAGCAGGAATGTAAGTAGGTATTTTAATTAATTAATTATCACGTCACTAAAATGGACACCGAACTTATCGGCGAGGTCCTCCAAAAAGATCAGGTGCGTAAGTAGTCCTAATCACAAACGGCGCGTGTGTATGAAAAGATGTATGAATTTGGAAGAAGCGAAAGACATATGCAATAATCATAGCAAGTGGCAGTTTATAGTTTCTGCCTACCGTTGTAGGAAAAAGGCATGAGTGTATGTATGTATGTGACTAATATTTTGAGTTCATACGGGTGATTCTGGTACTTAAAAACCGTTCATAATATAATTCCACTCAAGTCTCAGTGTTAAACATGATTGGGAATTACCCATCTGGTGACAATGATGTAATATGAACTTTAAAAAAATGTCTAGAGCTAATTAACGGCACGCCAAAAAAAAACTGTGTAATTATTATTTGTAACAAAGTTAAGAAAGTTACTAGTAATATTCTCTTCGGAGAATACAAGCGTGATGACAATAAATTTCAAAAAGATAATACAGATATTTTTGGTCCATAAAACTCTGAAAAATATTATGTAAGGCATGATAAAGTTAAAAGTTTTCAGTAAACTGGACTACGGAAGGCATAAATTATTCAGGCACAGTCGTGTAATGTAAGGATCATATTTTCAGTAGGGAACTTTCAAATTAACCAAAACTTGATCATGATTTATAACTCCGCTGTAAAATTTATGGCTTTTAGTGTAAAAAGTTTTTATTAAAGTATATTATTTTTTGCGGAAAAAATCTTCCCGGGGAGCTTATGGAAGTGAATTTATAATCGTCACTCTTAAAATGAACAAGCTATTATTTATATAGTCCTTATAAATATGGTCAATTTTACCCAACTTCAAAAAGGAACTGCCTCATTTGTAGAGTGGTTCTAGGGTGCGATTCCCAGGTCGGGCAATGTGTTATTGGGTTTTTTCTATAAAATTATCAATTAGTGTCAAGTAAATGGTAATAGGTTGGCTCCCTATTACATGGGACTAAAACATATAGGCGAACTGTGTGTGCATATCAAACAAACTAGCTTGATGGTATATCATGTTATGTTTTTGTTCATAAAGAAGGAAGTCCTCATCAGTTCTGAAACTAAAGCACATAACATTATATTTATCGTTTTAAAAGGCGTTTTAATTATTTGTTAATACTCGCAAATTTCCCAAAATCCCATATTAATACCCATCTAACTGATGTAAGACTTAAGTGCAGTGATAGCCTAGTGATATGACCATTGGACTGCCAAGTCAAAGGTCTCGAGTTCGAATCCAAGGCACGAACCTCTGACTTTTCGAAGTCATGTGCGTATTAATAAATAATTATCACGCGCTTAAACGGCGAAGGAAAACATCGTGAGGAAACCTGCATGCCTGAGAGATTTTCTTGAGGGCGTGTGAAGTCTGCCAACCCGCAGTAGGCTAGCGTGGTGGACTATAGCCTAATCCCTCTCGTAATGAGAGGAGACCCGTGCCCAGCAGTGGGACAATGTAATGGGTTGATGATGATGATGATGAACTGATGTAAGAAACTACAATATTACTATTCCCACCGGTTTTTTTAAATTAGGTTACCGTCACTTGTAAGAGTTTTTATGATAAATGTCAGCTTCTGAAACACCAATTCCACGTTATTTTCCAGATTAGATTCAGCATGAAAATCAAACTTGTTTTTCTGAACGAGAATATAGAATTTACAACATAATAAATAACATGTTCTACGGCACGCCAATTCCTTTATGTTTTGATTGTGGCATCATAAATCTTACATTCAAAAAGATTTATTTACTACTTAGAATAACAGAAATTATTTACAACACTATTCATTTGCCGCTGTCACGTTCAGTCTCTGAAAAGTTGAGTTTATTGCAAAAGGCACTTAATTTCAACTGAGCAAAGTAATGGCGGGTCCCCACATAAAGATACGCTCGACGAGCAAGTTGCATCTAATATGACAACACAACTCTTGTTGTTTATTCTATGAACATTTAATCTTTAGTAATCACTAGCTTTCCGCCCACGGCTTCGCCCGCGAGGTTTCTCGGCTTTTCTGCATTTAAATTTTCCCGTTTTTGCAACATTTTTCATTTACGCTCCGCTCCTATTGGTCTTAGCGTGATTATATATATAGCCTTCCTCGATAAATGGATAGTCCATCTATCGAGGAAGGCTATAGGCTATATATACCTAACACTGAAAGAATTTTTCAAATCGGACCCGTAATTCCTGAGATTAGCGCGTTCAAGCAAACAAACAAACTCTTCAGCTTTATAATATAAAAAAATGTGTTCTTGAGTGGAGACCGCAACTGGGTAAACGTAGTATAAAGCACCCTCCGGCAAGATGGAGTGATGATTTGCGAAAGGTTGCTGGCAGAGGCTGGATGCGAAAAGCGGAGGACAGGGTGAAATCGCGCATACATGTGGGGGCTGGGCTGTGATGTATAGATAGGCTGATGATGAAGAGACATTTATAATTAACCGGTTTAATTTAGAAGTTTATCATAGTCACCATTGTAGTTAAATATCTATAAAGATATACATTTTAGTGAGAGAAAAACAAGTCCCTGGTTCGAATTCTGCATGAGGTCGTATTTTCATTTTAAACTTCAGATTTCTTCAGATAGGAATTTGAACTACAAATATGTTCGCATGTGGAGACCCGCCATAAGGTTGCGTAAAAGTCATGCTAAAATTGGCACACGCGGCAAATATTAAGGTGTGCAGGGGTCAAACATGAACTGGACGAAGAAAGGTTAAAAAATGTCAAGCTTTGTTAGCTTTAGTTAAATCTCCTTCAAAAGAGAAGTACCTTGGAAAGTATTTGAACCTAAAATTCTTAAATTTGCGTTCATATAACCTTTTGCTATACATAAAATAATTAAGGTGAGATGACGAATTACTCTGAAACCAAATAATACATACATACATACATACCATCACGCCTGTATTCCCCAAAGGGTTAGGTAGAGGTGTACTTAATTTACACCCACAGTTCGGTATGTTTAGGTCCCATGTAATAGGGGGCGAGCCTGTTGCCATACACCGGGCACAAATCCAGACTTTGAGCTGCTACTGAGAATTTCATAGAAAAACCCAAACAACAATTTGCTCGACGTGGGGATCGAACCCAAGACGTATAGCATAGCAGTCGCGATTGGGACCACTAGACCAACGAGGCAGTCTGGTCGAGGCCAAAAACTATAAAATTTGCCTAAATATAATTCAGGTGACGAATTACTCTAGAACCCAAATAATAGGTTGCTAAAACACTAATTCTTGATACGAGTTTGATATTTGTGGCGCTTATTTTTTTTTTCTTGTGTACCCATGGCAACACATCAAGCTATACAAATCCAGTTTACGCATACCTTTTATTGTACAGTCGCCGGGTTATACAAAACTGTCAACATCAGGTTATACAAAACTGTCTAATTTCTCCAAATGATTTTAAACCTTTAAGTGTTGGTGATGGAGTTCCAAATCCACTGAGAAAATTTGACATTTTCTAGTAACCTGGTGTGGTGGCCATCGTACAGAAAGCCTATACAATACGAGATCTGCTTAAACACGGCTACAGGTAAAGCTATACAAATGCAATAACAGCGCTTTTTTATAATTGTGTAATAGTATAGATTTAAGAGCCAAATTTCAGATGTTCTTAAAAAAGGCCAGGTTCCGAGCACACTGAACCGACGGTCATGCATGAAAGATTAATGAATGTAGATGAAGCGAAAGTAGTGTGCCAGGATCGTAGCAAGTGGAAATCTATAGTCTCTGCCTACCCCCATGGGAGACAGGCGTGACAATATGTATGTATGTATGTATGTATTAAGAATTATATTATAATCCCATCAAAAACATAACATGTAAAAAATGCACAAGTCTCGAAACGCAGTTCTTCTGCCGTAAAAAGTTGTGAAATCGAATGTAACAGGGGGTCTAAAATGGCCCGAAACGCTTCGAGAAAAGATGGTACGGCCATGCGCTTTTTTTTCTCGACTTGGCGGGGGCACTGCCGTGCCCCCAGATTAAGAAAATAAACTACACAGGATAATAAATTAAAGTGAAAATAAGTTCACAGACTGTGTCATTAAAATCGACATCCAATAAATATTCAGTTTGGAATAAACAACGAGCAATTCATTCTTTTACGACGTGAGGCGTGATCTTCAAAGCATAAACGTTTGTTGCCGTCATAAATATAAAATTTGTTTTCGATTATTGGTCCACTTGGTTTAAGGATAAGCAAGAAAAAAGTTTATAAGAAGATAGATTTGGAAATCTATTTTTTTATGAGATAACTCGGCAAAACGAGCGAGGCGAGCCAACTAATGGTAAGCGGTCAACGCCACCCATGGACTACTACAACACCAAAGGAGTTGCAGACGCGTTGCCGAACCAAGGAAACGGGAGGAGAAGGAGAATGAAGGGGACTCAGGGAAGTATAGGTCCTCCGTCGCTCCACACTCACCGTACGAAACGCAGTATGCATACTGCTACTCGACTTCAATATTCTGTGGGAGGCTGGCGATGTAGATATGCCAGCGTGGTACTAATACTATTAAAGTATCGCAAGCCAAACTTAAAAAGTAGCTTTTCGGCAAGCTTCACAGCAATACACACTACTAAAACATTTCTCTATAGCCCTTCATTACTATCCGACACTCACCACGGTCAAAAATAGAAGAAAATGGACGCCGAAGAAAACATAAAGTTGTTTCACTATCTAAATGGATCCCACTTATGCTGGCATACAAGCGAGGCACTACTTACTACTAAAAAATATTAAGATCGGGCTCTGGAACTGACTGAAAGGTTTATAATAAGTAATCTCTCGCTGAAAGGCCCTATGCCCAGTAGTGGACGAATACGGGCTCCTGGTGATACATACATACATATCTTCACACTTTTATTCCCCGAAGGGTTAGGCAGAGGTCTACGGATTTACACCAACAGTTTCTTAAGTTCAGGTCCCATATAATACAGGGCCAGCCTATTGCCATTAATCGGGCACAAATTGCCTATCGTCCATATTTTTCCAATATAAGTTGACCTCTCATTGTGAGAAGTTACCAAATAATTAAAGGCTTATATCGGTTCAAAACCAGTCCTGAAACTGTAAAGCACAAATCAGGACGTCGATTCTTCAGCTGGTCATATTAATCAACTCACATCACTCATAACAACTACTCGAGATATTAGAAAATCGCTCGGATATTCTCAGAATCGATACGGAATCAACTTTCTTTATAGCCGGACGTCAATCGATATGACACTGATCGCAATCCGAGCATCACTAACAACGTTACGAATCAAACGTTGGAAAGAACTGTGCTGTATGAATTTCTACTTTATTTTTGTTGTAGTTAGGTTTGGTTTTGGTTGGATGTTGTAAGTGGTATATTTTTTACTGTATTGATTTGGATTCAATGATTTGAAGGCTGAATATAATGTCGTTGAAAATGTTTAGAGAAAATTTATGAATCTGCATTCCAGCGTGGGTTATAACATTCATAACATAATATACCATCACGCCTGTATTCCCCAAAGCGTTAGGCAGAAGTGTACCTACTTAATGTACACCAACAGTTCGCCGGTTGTTCTGTTACCATGTAATAGGAGCGAGCGTTACTCGACCTGTGAATCGAGCTCAAGACCTCAAGCGTAGCATTCGCGCCTAGAACCACTACATTAAAGAGGCATTAGAGAGTAAAAATACAAAATGTGTATTCGCTAAGTTTCATAGACGGAATTTAAGGATTTATTTTGTTTATAATATTTACTTGACGCTTGTGGTTGACCGTGCATGATATGTGGTTGATAGATAGCAAAAAAAAAAAAACAGAGGTTTCAATGTTAACAAAATAATGATCATATATTAGTTAGGCATAAAATGTTAGGCAGTGGTGTATTTATGTACACCCACATACTAACCGAGCATAAACCCAAACTCCTTGTGGTTGAGAATTGCAAAACCCCAATAACACTTTAGTATGGTATTATGTAGGTACCTACACACGGCTACAGGTCAACCTATACAAATCCATTATTAGCTGATCTCACATTGTATAGACTTTCCCTACAATAAGAGGCTAGCGTAAACTGGTTTTGTATAGCTTGATGTGTGCCGTCCGTACATTGATTATTTTGACTATTAATTAAGTACCTATTTAAGTTTTATTTAATAGAACAACATACGTAAACGCCTTTTGGAAAAATCATAGCAAGCTAACTGTTTATGTGAATTTAATACCTAATCAAATAAGGTGAGGCGCTGCACCAAAACAGTACATAAATTATATTATCACTTAAAAATACCAAAAAACAAAGGGTGTAAGATATGTCTACCTAACCCTTCAACAATACGGGCGCAACTATACTTAATGTCAATGAAGGAAGAAAAAAGCGCCATTGTAATAACAAATGTTATGCAAATAATATTTTTATGTTAAGTCAACTAGAAAGCGTGGGTTGAATAATTTTAAATTCCAAACTGTTCCATCTGGAAATTGCTGGAACTATTACCTCGCAGTTATAACAGTACTAACTTTACTTGAGAAAATTATGTAAATAGCTGGTATATTAAAAAAGTTACTCTTTAAACAGGGTTATTATTAAACTAGCTTTCACTTCGACTTCACCCGCGTATAGTATAATATGTTTCTTGTCATTTTACGGGATAATATATAGCCTATGTCATTCAGGAATAATGAAGCTTTCTAATGGTTAAAGAATTTTTCAATTCGGTCCAGTACTTTCAGAGCCTTTTCAATGCAAACAAACAAACAAAATAAACAATCAAATCTTCCTCCTCTTTATAATATTAGTTTAGATATCTAGTCTGAAAAGAATTCATTAACATAATACAACATACCGTCACACCCGAAGGATTAGTCAGGGATGCACTAAGACATTTCGCCGGTATGTTTAGGTCCCATGTCATAGCGGCGAGCCTATTGCCATTAATCGGGCATAAATCCAGACTCTGTGCTGCTACTGATAATTTCATAGAATAACCTGATGACACTTTGCTCGACCTGGGGATCACACCCAGGACCTCTAGCGTAGCAGTCGCCCTTAGGACCACTAGACTAATAATAATAATATTATTGTGTTCCGGTTTAACGGACATTCCAGTGAAATTACTAGGCGTTTCAGACTACTAGGATTAGAGATAACAACACGCAAGTGATACTGCTTATAGACCAGGTTATAGCCTGTCGTTACTGCTTATCTGCTTTACAGGCTTCGTCATCTGATTAGATATACCATCACGCCTGTTTTCCCCATATATTTCGGTAGAGGTGTACTCTTGTAAACTCACGTTTGTATGTTTATATATAGAAATACCTGTTTTTAGTAGCCGAGCCTATTATTAGTAGCCTATTATTAAATAAGAAAAAAATAATAATGGTTTAATCAATTAATGAAGCTAATAAGTGAAATTAAAATTTCAGGAACCCTTTACGCAGCAGACCGACACTAACGGCTAAAAAATTTGTTGCTCTATAACTTTGATGTATATTATTCTCACCTCTCTCTCCTTCTCAATTCCAGGCAGAAGACAAAAGAAGAAGGTAATGCAAATGATCATTCCTCTCTTGTTCGGGATGAAATCCGCGGGCATGGTGATGTTCGCGATGGCTGTCGTCACAATGTTGACCCTCAAAGCGTTCCTGGCAAGCAAAGTGGCCCTTCTAGTCACCGCCGGCATGGCCATGAAAAAGTTATATGAGACTTACGGAAGTGGGTGAGTACTAAAAGCTTTTTGGTTGGTTTTGTATAAGAAGAATAAAAATAAAAGATTTATTCAAAATAGGAATTATCCTGGTTCTGATAAAGTGTTTAAAATATAATTTCGCGCCAATTTTGGTGTCATAAACGTCACTTTGACTCTATTTTTAATTCAATATAATTTGTTCCTTATTCATGTAGTTTTCATTAGTACTTAAAAACGTAAATATGAATATCTGATATTTCTTTTTTTTTTCATTCAAACTGAGACTAGGTCAGAATTGTATTTTGAACATTTTTGAACGAGCAGAATTACCCTTTGGTCTCAGTTTTTTTTATGGCTTTTTGTTTAGTGTTGAGACTTTATATGCAAAGGTTTTTAAAAAAGCGTGAATTTTCAGAATTAAAACTATAAAAAATTCTTCAAGATAATACTTGGCATATAAAATATTGGCATAAAAAAGCGAGCATTTCTGAAATCATATCTCTGTTCCATATTATTGACAAATAGTTTTGATTATATCTATATTCAATTTAAATTATATGTTTTATAAATTACTAGGTGCATGCAAAAAGTAAAAAAAAAACAAAACATACCATCACGCTTAAATCCCCCAGAGGGGCTTGTCAGAGATGTTGCTACTGATATAACCCATTGTTTTCCGTTTTTTTATTAGTTTTATGATAGACTAGTGTAGACATGCCATTGAACTGCCAAATCATAGGTCTCGAATTCGAATGCAAGGCTTCTGGCTTTTTATGATCAAGTGCGTATTGAACGTCCCTGGAAACCTGAGTGTGAAATATTTTCAAGACCATCTGTGAAGTCTAACAATCCGCAGTAGGCTAGCTATATAGACTATAGCCTAATCCCTCTCACTCTGAGAGAAGACCCGTGCCCAGCAGTGGGATAGTATACGGGTTGATAATGACGATGATGATTTTAAGCGCAAATCTAATCCAAAAGACTGCCTCATTAGTCTAGTGGTCCTAAGCACGACTGCTACGCTTGAGGTCCTGGGTTTGATCCCCAGGTCGAGCAAAGTGTTATTGGGGTTTTCTATGAAATTCCCAGTAGCAGCTCGGAGTCTGGATTTGTGCCCGGTTAATGGCAATAGGCTCGCCCCCTATTACATGGGACCTAAACATACCGGCGAAATGTGGGTTTACATTAGTACACCTCTGCCAAACCCTTCGGGGAATACAGGCGTGATGGTATGTATCTAATCCATAATTCGAATCATCTAATAAAATGAATGATTAAATAATATGATAATTCTATTTTTAAAATGACCCAATTACCGTTTACCATCTCAATTTCCAACCAATAATTGGAATTACCCGATATCCACAGTTTCCATGGAATTTAATGGAAATCGTCACAAGATACCTTTAATCATGGTCCATCAAATATTGTCCCTCGATAAGGAAGGGGACACACCATCCAGAAAAGGTTTCCATTATTCCACCAATTCGATAATGGCATTTAAATTAAGCTTTAAATAGATTTTGTGATGTAATCAAAATTGCTCTCTCATTTGAAGATTCTAGTCTGCCATTATACCAGCAATTAACATAAATATTATACATACCATCACGCCTGTTTCCTGGTGGGTTAGGCAGTTGTGTACTGAAGTATATACAGTTCACTGGCTGTTGCAGGTTTTGAGACAATAATATACACTAATTTATAATACTTATAGGTAATAATGTATATTGTCTGTTGCGTTTCGTACGGTGAGTGTGGAGCGCCGGAGGCCCAATTTCTCCCTCAGTCCCCCTTTTCTCCTTCCCCTCCCTTTTCCTTAAATAGGCTCGGTAACGCATCTGCAACTCCTTTCGATTTGCAAATGTCCATGGGCGGCGATGACTACTTCCCATCAGGTAGCTCGCCTGCTCGTTTGACGAGTTATGCCATAAAAAATATATATATATATATACTCGTATATATTTCTCACACTGAACTTCCATGAATTAACAGCCGAATTAGAATGCCTGATGACAATATTCTTTCTAAATTTTCTTTATTTCACAATCAACGGACGAAATAATCCTTTTATTCTAAGTAAACGATTATCCAAACTCGAAAAAAATATGTGTATTAGGTAGTTTATTTTATGAGAAATTGGTGATTAAATTTTAATTAAAGACATATCACAGATGAAGATATGCATTTTATAGTGAAAGTAAAATACGATATCAAGCAGGACTCAAACCTGCATCTCTCCAGTTAAGTACATTGGACGGCTTAACCACTAAGTTATCAAGACCATGTCCTATCAAGAAACCTTTAAAAAAAAACACGAGAAAATTCATATTTTTGTAATTTTTTTATGCTTCAATGTATGATGATTAAATTTAATTACCTCTAGAATTTACAGAAATGATTTCAAAAATGCTCGATACAATTTTATTGAAATGAAATGTATCAATGGATTTTGTACTCAAAAATATTCATGTAGGTAATATTAATAATTAATGTTAAAAAATATCTTCACGATTTTCATATTCAATTTTGTAACAAAATCCATCCGTATTTTCATTACAATGCATATTATTGTTCAAATGTAATATTTATTAGTGATAAATTGTGTTAATACGATCTACCGAGCATGACGCGCATGACTGATGACTGACGTGAGCACAAATAAAAAAATAATTACTCGCAATAAGTTCCGTTACATTAAACAGAAAGATTTATATTATTATAGAGAAAATATTTCTTCTTTTTTCTTATGTATGATATGACAAGCTTTTGCTATTAAGGTTTCATTGAACTCGAAATCGCCCATACAAATTCAATACTAAAATGAAACATACTATTCTGATTCAGACAATGATTAATTGGGTTCCTTTGAAGACATTTAATCACAAAAAAAAATACCAGAAAGAAATGTGAAGTGAATTTAATTCTTGATATTTTTACAAAATTCTTTTTTTGAAATCTTACTAGCAATGTGGATCACACATTTCTAGTATTATTGGTAACCCCTCGTGCTAAGCTAAATGCTTGTGTAACGAGGGGGCTCATGTCGGTTGTGCAGTGGGTGGGTTCCGAACCGGCAACTACATGATCGCAAGTCCGACGCCCTAGCCATTAGGCTACCATCACTTAATATTTTAATTAATTCATTTAGTACATTTATTAATATTAAAATTATGTGGATATAAGGAGGTCGGCTTTTCTAACAAAAGTGACGCGAGATAAGAACTAAAATCGTTTTACTAACTTCAGTACAATAAAATGATACCAAATAAAATCTATTTTTAGATCATATTTGGGGAAAAGCCGGATTCCTTTTTTCGAAATCGTGAAAGCCTTGCACGTATGTTATTAACGCGTTCATGTTCACGACAAACGATAAAAAATGTTACGCAATAATATACTTCAAAGCCTCTTCAGTAAGCCTTTAATGACAGACACAGCAATAAGATGTTCTCCTAAATAAAAGAAGAGTCTGTCCAAAGACGTCTATATGAAATAAGCATTTGGTTAGGCTTAGATTTGGCACAGACGAGCGACTTTTTGTTGCATAATTGAACAGCAATTAGTTGCGCCGCAGAAAAAAACAAAATACATGAACTGTTTTAATGAGGAATGTAAAATTATAAATAAACTTGTAATTGATATTACTCAGTACACAAGTAAATGATTCGATTGGAATCGACATCGTCACTTATAGCCACTTGATTTATAAGAAGTCTTAAGAATGAGGAAATCATTCATAGGTACTTTGTTTGTAGCACTTTTCTTTAATTGAATTTTCAACATTTCTTCCATACTTTCACTGTAATCAAAACAGTCAATGAAGCTAGCTTGTGCTACATCATGAAACCTACCGCTTACTGTAAAACTATACATTAGGTATCTATCGAGAACTATACACAGAGAATACACAGCAACTAAAAGTTGCACGTCTGTCTCAAAATCTTATGAAATAATTCAGTTTCTGTATCTTTTATATCTGTCAGTATTTCTCGATATTGAGTTTCTGAGAAATATGGAGCATGTGCTTTATAGAATATATTTTATTTAACTTGTAGCAAAAATTGGTAACGGAACTTATTTCGAGTTTGTTTGTAACGTGTTTCTATACCAATGGTTCTTTTATATTTGGTAAAAGCTTTTTTCTCTTATATACGGAGTGTGCTTTTAATTAATCCCAGATGTAAATTTAGACAAATGAAAAACCCTTTTATAGTTTCGAGGAAATCAAACTAAGAGAGTGTTTTCTTCAAGAATATTTTAATGTATAATGCATTGTTTTCCACAAACGTTAATTTCTTTCTAGTGCATTAACTGCAGCAGAAAAGCAATATAATGTAAATGAACCATTTCTATGTAAATTTAAGCACAGTAGTAAGTGTACAGACTTGACTAAATAATATAATACTCATTGAATATTAACTATCTAAGCAGTTTGTATTCAATGAAGTGACTAATAACCATGAGAATAATGTAATGACTGAAGTATGAGGACCTATAAAAAGACTAAAACAGCCAATAGACCAATTAGACTTTCGGGACAGACACACAAATGTTAAGATTTCCATAAACACTTATAACTTGAACTGAATTGACAAAACCGTTGCTGGAATATGAACGACCGACCTTTTAAATTATGATAGCGTCTATAATAAGATTGTAATTGAAGGTACAATGTTAATTAATATCGGAGAAGGAAGAGTAATGACTGACACTCGTTTTAAGGATGAACCTTTTTTCAAATTATAGAGAGAATTTAATAGGCTTAAGAAGCTTAAATTATTTGCTATCAACTTTGTATCACTCTTTATGTTTAGCAGATATACTTGATAATTATTTATTGAAATAAGATCACGGAATATGTATTTTTTGGGGACAGCAATTAAAGCTAGATTAAAACCATAATAGTGACTAATGACATTTGAGTTGAGTAGTGACATTTCTCTAAAGGAATAAGATAAAAATATACATTTATTTTATAGGTAATTAAATTATAAAGCTAAATATTTTTTTAGTAGCTTCCTTTAAAGTGTAGAATAATAATAGCGTTTCCTGGGCTGCCCATAAAGTTTCGTATGGAGTAGGTAAAGGCACCATAATGCGTAGTGCAATTTTATTATGGATATGTGTGTCAGTCATTACTAACTTTAATTGACATTGATTGAAAATGACTAAATACATCTGACAAGAATTCCAAGACTAGTATGATGAAAGCTCACAGAGTTTATCATGTAGATTATTTGTGTTAAATGTGAAATCGATGTCGAATAAAATGAGACTACCATCGATAACGATGTAAAATTGTTTATTCCAGCGTCGGTTTACAAAACCACCCGTATCTTTACTCGCAATATCCGATCGATTTTCCGAGCGCCTCCTCGCACGCATACTCCGTTAGCGGAGTGAGCCCACAATTCGCGTCACCGGAGATGTATAGCCCCACCGCGATGGGTGCCCATGCGCAGACGAACGAAATAATACACCAGAGCGACGCGACCGCTCAGCAGTCGCAACAGGCGCCCACATTACTTGTAAACTCAACAAGAGCGGCTGAAAGATGGGACGGTAAGTCGAAACTACTCAAATTTCTCGAACCGATCATCGACGGCGTCAGATACATTATTGACCCGATTGCGAATGTCTTCTATGGGGCTATTCCCGCAACTTTCCGAGGCCTCAACTCCGATGTTTCGACGGCAAAAAGCGTAGAACCTATTGACGATGATTTGGATGAGTTAGAAATTGTGAAAAGACCCAGACAGATTCTGGTCCCTCAACCTAGGAATATAGCTCAGCGGAAAATGACTTACAGAAAGAATAGACATAGACCCAAGAAATATACAAAGTTGAACGTTAGTTTGGATAGGCTAAAACAAAATAAGGATCTCCATGACTATATAAAAACTAAAAAGTATAAATTTAATTATCCTAATACATATTTTTATCCTAGAATCAAATACACTGTGAATCCTAATTCTTTTTATAAGCCCAACAATAGTAGACTTATGCCATACAAAAAGGAAGCAACCGTTACTGAAATAATTAATACCACAGTACTAAATGATTCTGATTGGAAACCCATAATTGTATTGAATCATACTTTCCCAGAGAATGTTACCAAAAAACCACACAAGAGGAGATTTCGTAGGAAACATAATAAAAAGCGACGCGTTAGATCTAAAAGGAGTATAGATGATCAATTTGATAATCGTAATTCAACTGCAAGATCTTATTATAAAAGAGAATCAACAAGTACAGGTAGAGGTTTTTTTGATTTTCTACAGTTTTTTTTTGCAACAGATCCAGTAGGGCATTTGCTTCAGCAGTCAAATGAGTATGCCAAATCAGTTTTAAAACAGTCATTGAAATCTAAAGAACCAGGATATTATACAGTAGCATATAATATGGTAATGATGAGTCTAGATGTTTTGGAAGGTCTGCTTAATGTGAATGAAGCTTTAGAAGAACACCTTTTTAAAGACGGTAGTAAGAAAAGAAGGAGAAGGAGAAAGTATAAAAAGAAAATGGATAAAGTAAATACAGTTGCAAATTGCACAAGCAATGTTGAAAATAAAACTGAAATAGCAACTCAAACAAATCTTTGAAAATTTGTTTAAGTAGACAGTAACTAAGTTTGCATTTAAAGAAGCATTTATTTGTAATTATAATATTTCTATGATGGTGATGGTATTTATTTCAGACTATGTAACATAATTGACCCACTGATGTTTAGATTTTAAGAGGGATTTTTGTAAATATCAATGAAAATCATCAGAATTTAACTCGACACCTATCTTATTAAATCTGCATCGTTAATTAAAATTTTTATCTTATTTCTATCTGTAAGCGCACTGAAAGAAACAATTAATTATTTACAATAATTTCGAGTTAATTTCTGATTTAAGCTCAGTTACTGAAAATTTTATAAACTTAGCTCTACTGTATAATAATTCAATTTTATGTTTAATATTATCTTCCGTGTTAATTTCGGAAACTGAGCCACAATATTTAGGTAAACTAAGAGAATTTGAATTGATATTTGCACTGTAATGTTATATATAATCATAATCATTATGTTATAGGCTACCGGAGACGTCCAATGTTTTATGGACAGTCGCGCGCTACTTCAGAATCCTTTTCGGCCTACCGGCACCGCCATTGAATCCAGCCCAGACCATGCCTATGCCTATGTACGTAATGCCACAGATGTATGGTCCCCCCATCACAATGCCACCGGCGCCGTCTCAGTAAACAAAATTGGACACCCATGGATCAAGTGGCGATAAATTAATGCCAAGCTTAAGAAGCTAAATGCCAGTCTGCCACGTGGCTTGATCCAATTTTTGTGATAAACGTGGCAGTCTGGCATTTAGCAAAGATATAACAGCAATGTTTTAATCCTCTGGACCCTGAAATTCTAATTTAGCTTCGATTTGGTTCTTATATTGTCCAGATTTTAAAACATTGCATCCCCCACCCTTAAGACTGAATACTTTTTTGAAATGCGCGAGCTCGTCGACTTTAGTTTAATTGTTACTGTAATTTATTTTAATTTAAGTTGTCAAGAATTATTTATTCAGCACTAAGTTAAATAAAATAATGTTAACAAAGTCATTGTTTGTTTTATTTTTGCCGTTTTTTTCTCTAATTTGTAAAACTGCTGGACTTCAATAGTGCAGTTATTTCAGTTTATTCAATAGTACTTAAAACTATAAGCCTTGTTTTATTCCATGTCATTTTAATGGAACATTTGTAAAGGAACCCGCATGACTGAGAGATTCTTTAACAGTGTTAAGTCCGTCCACTCTCATGGAGCAGTAGTAGCTGTAGCTTTATGTCCTCCATTTATAAATTCTTTATGCACTGTCGGTACAAAAGCGGTCTTAATGTCGTTTTTAGTCATTTCCTGACAGACAACCAAATCCTCTCCATTTTGAGAGGAGAACCCATGCTGAGTAGTAGAACAGACCAAGGGATGAGGATATTCTCGGTGAAGGAAAGAACACCTGCTGGAACCTGTTGATATCTCCTAAGATAACTGATGTTGTTAAAAAATGCCTAGATATACTCCTCTACTGTTTTTATCTATCGCCAATCTTTGGCAAGGGTAGTCCTTTTAACGTTCAATTAATGCTGTTGTTACGAGGCACTCTGCTATGAATGATGATGGTAATAAAAATATAAAACTAAAGAATAAAGTTGCAAAGATACATAGAACGTTATTTTAGGAGTTCTTATCTGTACTTATAAACTACTCCGTGTATCAAGTCCGATGAAAAACACAGAGGACAAATTCTCAACATAAAAACTTTCCTTTGATAAAAATGGCATTTCGTGTCATCCTCTTGGGAGCGGCAAGTTTTAAAACCTATTTATTTCCAACCTCCTTTGGGATGTAAAACTACTCCAAGAACACTTATTTGAAATAGATCTTGGGATATAAAGAAAACAGTTTGTCAGTTGTTTCATAATATAAGAACGTGATTAAATCGAGATGTTCTCTTTTCTCTCTCACGAGTTGGAGATTTTATCAAGACGATACAATACCCACCTTTATTAATCAACTTTTGAATGCACGACTGTCTCATTAGTCTAGTAGTCCCAAGCGCAACTGCTACGCTAGATGTCGAGCAAAATATTGTTGGGTTTTTCTATGAAACTCTCAGTAGCAGCACGCCTTAATTCCCCGAAGGGTTAGGCAGAGGTGTACCAATGTACACCCACACTTCACCAGTATGTTTATGTCCCATTAAGTACATTAGTACATTCCTGCCTAACCCATCGGGTAATACAGGCGCGATGATATGATATATTATATTTAAAGCATAGAAGAAACAGATGCACGATTCATATAGAATCGTGTTCAAGAAACTCCATTACAATAAATACTATTCTAAGCGCCTTGCAGCGTGTCTGGGAGTCTCAAACTCTTCACAATGCGTCTTCTCCAATTATCCCAGTACAGATGTGGATTAGTAAACACTTCGTAAGTCACGTCTTTCTTCTGTAAAAAAATAAAATTAATTAATTTCAGCTAAGAGTCTTAACTATCAGGTGTTGAACAAAGAATAATATACAATTTTGATAACATAAGACATATTAGATATGCCAAGTAAATGTAGAGCAATTTAGGAATTGAAATAGGATTTTGAATACTACATCATAGACACCTTTTTTTTTCAACCAGCATAATTATGACCAAACATAGCCAACAAACATATACTTCAATATTAGAGATATGAATTTTCTTTCTTTCACTACAAAATTCATATCTTTGTGAACATTTCGCATTATTTACTGCTAAAAATATAATGAAAAATAAGTGGACTAATTTTTCACGGTGAAAGAACTAAAAATGTATGATAATTGTGTTTCTCAGTCACCATTCTTCGCATATTTGGTAATATGACATGATAAGAATAAGCTAAGAAATAGCTAAGCTTAAAATGAAATTAAAATTTTCGAAATCGCCTCAAACAGTGAAGGAAACCATCGTGAGAAAATCTGCATGCCTGAGATATTTTCTTGACGGCATGTGAAGACTATGAACCTGCAGTAAGGCTTTCGTGGTAGACTATAGCCCAACCCCTTTCATTCTGAGAGGAGACCCGTGTCCAGCAGTGTGATAATTTTTTTTTAACAAGCTTACTAGCAATATGTGGGTCACACATTACTAATATTTGTGTTAACCCCTCGTGCTAAGCTTAATGCTTGTATTACGCTTTTAGTCTACCGCCGATTTTAATTGATGATGATTCTGTAATAGAGTCCAAAATGCCGTCAAAAACTTAGCCAAACTTCCAGCACACTGCTCCGACATTTCATCAAGAATCCAATAAAACGTTTTGACACGTTGAACCGTGTGTGAGACAAAACTCAATTTATTTTCAATCAAACCACCCCAGTCTTTCTATCTTTGTTCTCATATTATTGTGAGTATATTGAAAGAAATATACACCGTATGTACTCTTACATAACTGTCATTATTAAATCTTTTTGATGCGTATAATATTTATATTAAAAAATGTTAATGGCCTTTACATGAGAGATATTGAAAAATATGAGAGGATAAGAGACTTTTGTCTGTCCGTCTGTGTTGCGTTACGCAAAAATTGCATGCAGTTTTAACAGTTTTAAGATTCGTTTTAGTCGGTACGAATTCGACATAGACACCCCTACAGATGGTAGACGATGAGGATTTTCCGTAATATAAAAAAGACATAGGTCTCCACTGTTATAGCCTTGTGATATGACCATAGGGCTGTCATGTCAAAGGTCTCAATATATACCTATATACCTACTTAATTATCAAGCGCTTAAATGGTGAAGGAAAACATCGTGAGGAAACCTGCATGCCTCTGTTTTGTGGATATGACAATATTTGAAATTGATATTAGTTCAAACTATACATTGAGGTATTATTACATTAGATACAGTGACGCGAGTTACTGCTCCTTCAATGTTCTGAGCTTATTTATTTAAGGTAACTTCAGGGCTTACTTTAAAAAATATTATGTTAATTAAAGTATATTATGATAAATTATATTTATTTCTGTTAATAGATCCATTAAAGAAACTTATACAAGTCGATGTTTGACATTTTTTTAACTAGAAGGCAAAGTACTTGCACAATAAAGTTAATACACTAATAATGAACTATTGAGAGAAATAAAAATGGATAAATAAGCGCCTTGAAACTGGGTTATTCTTCATACAATTAGCAAACCGTGAAGCAAGTTTTTGCTCCATGATTTAGTGAAATGGCAGGATGCTGCGAGGTTGAGGAGGTTGCAAATGCTGGTCACTACAACATTATTTATTACTGTAGAACTGGGTACATTATTTATTGCAACCTCAAATTATGATCTAGAACACGCCGGGCAAAACGCTCGCTCTATTGGTTATGATGATATAATACAGACAATATCCAACACCATAAACTATACAAACTCAATAAACACGAAGTAAAGTGTAATCTTACCCGATGGCTGCTTGAAAAAGACTATCTCAGTACGGAAGATCTATTAACCTATCAATGTTAAACCTACAAAACAATAGCTCATACATATTCTCTCTTTCTCTCTCTCACACATGCAAAAACATGCATACACACAAACACACACCCCCACACTCACTAACACACCCCCTCACTCACACACTCACAAACACACCATCTCACTTTAACACAAATAGGTAACTTCTAACCAGGACATAAATTATTATTGTGCACTAGTAACAGGCAGAACACTGACTCCTAAGTCACAGGGTTTCCCCTAGTTTAGGAGGCAGGGTTTTCATCATATTTGTGTCACCTTTAGCTACTATATTGTATTTTCTACCTATTTCATACAAGTATTTTTTTGTCTAAATCACATAATTCAGTGTGTCCAGTGAAAAGAGGCATAAGTCGAGTTATGCCCTTTTGTTTTTATTGCACCATTGTAATCTCCGTGTTCTGTTACACAACATATCAAAAGGACATAACTCTAGCTCAATCGTAACCTGGTTTTTTGAATTGCATCAAGGACATAACTCTCCGTTTTTTAGGGCATATCCACTGATAGCAAGTAAATTTCACAGCTAAAAGATGCAACTGCAATAAATCCGAAAACACAAACCAACAAAAAGACTATTATCTAGAATGTGCAATAAAAAAAATATAATACTTTAATCCCGAAATACTAAAAAACATCAAAAGTATGGTTTTTTGGCTCTCCTGAAAACTACCCATTTTGAGTTGTGCCCATTTTGACTGGAGACCCTGAATTATTAAGATGATATATATATATATATATATATATATATATATATACCAAGGAAAATGTAAAGGCTTATACGTATCAATAAAAATATGTTTATTTTTTATTATTTATTTTATCCCAATGCTGGGCTCGGGTTAAGTGGGATTAGGCTTTAGACTGCGAACTTGCGAACCCGCAGTAGGCACTACTATTGCGGGTTCGCAGACTTCACACGCTGTCAAGAAAATCTTTCAGGCTTCCTCACGATGTTTTCCTTCACCTTTTATGCGTGATAATTAGTTATCAATACTGACATTTTTATATATTACTTAACTTTAACGGTTTTCTGAAGTAGAAATAAAATAACTTTGATACTGTTTAATATTAATGACTTTATCAGTGGCAAAGTATTGAAGATCTTCAATGAAAGAGAAAAACAAAATTATACAAAATATGCTGCGGAAAATCTGGCCAAAATTATGTACATTACTTTCCAAAGGATCCGATGAAAAAGTATCTAATTAAAATAAAAAAATATTGTTGATATTAGAATCTTTGAACCTAAAATAGAATCGAAAGATCTTATTTACATACCATCACGCCTGAATTCCCCGGTATAGATAGTGTTAACCGTTAACCGGGCATAAATCCAGACTCCGATTTGCTACTGAGATTTTTTTAGGAAAACCCAGTATTCATTTGCTCGACCTCAATATCAATGAAGGACTTCAAGCGTAGCAGTCACTTTTAGAATCATTAGGACTCTTTTTTTATGGGATTACTCGCCAAACGAGTTGGTGAGCGACCTGTTGGTAAGTAGTCATCGCCGCCCATGGACATCTACAATACCAAAGGAATTGCAGATGCGTTACGGAGCCAGGGAAAAGGGAAGGGAGGGATAAAGGAGAAGGAAGCGGCCTGAGGGAGTAATTGGGCCTCCGGCGCTCTACACTCACTGCATGAAATGCAATCGTATACATACTGCTACTTGACGTCGATATTTTGTGGGAGGGTTGTACTTTCCCAGTCGTGTCAACCCTATGTCAATACTAGCATGTAGACATATCAGCAGGAACTACTACTACAACTTTCCTTATTCACGTGTTGAAATCATGATTGGGACCTACTCCCTGTATAGAAAGATGCCATTATTAACTCACTGTCCAATCTACAAGTACAAATATCCTTTCAGAATGAGATTTGAGATGGTAACTCTTCGGGGAATACAGGTGTGCTGCGTTATGAGTCTTCTTATTATACAGTTACAAAAACAAATGAACTTTGCAAATTCATTCTGAAGTCAGGGTTGCTAAGACAAAAGTTTCGTTGGGAAATCAAACAATTAATTTACCTGCCAGTTCCCTCTTCCATAGAAATGTCGGGAGACATGACAATGGCATCACCTTGATTCTTAAACAATAGAATGCCAGGTGCAAACTCAAGCTGTCTTGTTGTTTGACTTCAGTTTGCACTTAGAACTGGCTTGCTAGCAAGTTTGTAATGAAATTGTTTTGTCTAAATGAAGTATAGAAATGTTAGGAAAGACGACAGGATTATATTGTCTGTAGTCTCTGCTCCGCACTCCATACAAAAGTAATTTGCTCCTATCTTGAATTGCAAGCAATGAGTCTTTGAAATTTTGTAAGGACAATCGTATCATTAAAATACGTGTTCCTTGTATGTAAAATTTCATTTCAATATAAGTTACACGACACGAAAATAAATAACAAGATAATGTATCAATACAAAACCATTTTGATTCATGGAAACTCAGATAATATAATGAATGTCCTTTAACAAAAAATAACTATATCAAAAGATTAATCTCCAAATTTCGGAACAAGAAATACACGCGGAAATGTTGCAAATGTATTGTTGTGTCACCTCTCGGGCACGCGTTCACATCGAGAGCGTAAGAAACGGCGAGAACAATGCAACATTTTCGCCTTTGCGAGGGATACTCCATCCTAAAGAATCTCTACGGCCTGCAAAGAGACGCAGCAACTGAGGGAAAACTCGGAGGAGTTAGGGAGGATGGTTGACAGATCCTAAGAAGTACCATGGAGCAAGTTAGATAATTTTTCGCTTCTTGCAAGATGCCTTTTTCCATAGTGATGCCAAAAGAAAGAGATTGATGCCGAGTGGAGAACACGTACAAAAAGCGTTGTGGAAGTCTATACGGGAGGCCTTCGTTCAGCAGTGGACTTCATTTGGCTGATATAAATACGAGACTGCCTCGTTACTCGAGTGGTTCCAAGCGCGACTGCTACGCTAGCGGTCTTGTTCGATTTCCAGGTCGAGCAAAGTGTTATTAAGTTTTTCTCTGTAGCAGCTTGTAGTCTGGATTTGTGCCCGGTTAATAGCAATAGGCTCACCTCCTATTACATAGGACCTAAACATACCGGGGAAACATGGGTGTACATTAGTACACCTCTGCCTAACCTTTCGGAATATATTGACGCGATGGTATATTATGGTATACACATCTTGTATTATATTCCACACAGCGTTAAAGCTTAATCTTACAAATCAATCGAATGAAAAATTTACCGGCAAATATTCGCAGTAAATACAAGGACATTGCACTATGGAAACCATAAGAATTTAGTCTAGACACTGTAAAATTCAAAGTAATAGAGGTCTGATTACATTGGCTGCATAGAAATTACCTTAATAACATTCATGTCTCGTGTTTTTTTAATACTCTATAGAATCCGTCTACTTCATTCATTGTCAGTAACAATGAAAGTCTAAGGGCGCAGTCAGACTGCAAGCTATAAAATATAGCAGATTATACAGAATGGAAGCTACATTGACCGGGGAAGTACTACCCTCCCACAGGATATCAACGTCAAGTAGAAGTATGTATACTGCTGCGTTTTGTACGATGTGTGTGGAGCGCCGGAGGCCTAATTCCTCCCTCACTTCCTTTCCTTCTCTTTTCTCCTTCCCTTCCCTTCTCCTCAAGTAACAATAAAATTTATCTTTAAGTATATTTTAGTCAGTTATTTCTGTTATTTTATCAGGCAATAATTATATGTTAAGGGTTAGGTACATGTAAATAGAAAAATGTTAGTATTCAATTCATTTATTCAATAAATAATTAGTACAATTAATGCAATTTTAATAAATTATTATTATAATTATAAGGTAAAATGCTTAGTTATATAAATGCGAAATTAGCATCATTGTACAAGTTAGTAAGTATATCTAAAGTTAACATGGTAATAAATAAATAAATAGTTTTATTTACATTAATATTAATACGTGTAGGTATACTTAATTAATCGAAAAAATAAAAATTGACAAGATACTGATAAAAATAGACGGGATTTTTTAGTACTGACTCTTTTGCATATTTTTTTTTTTACTTTTTTGACAAGTCATAATATCCCTGTAATGTCAAGCTTGTATTACATATTTGTCAATTTTTACATTGAATAAAACCTATTACACTTCCTATGCTTATCTAAGCTTTTTGGTGGGTTTAATCATTCTCTGTGCTGGTCAAATTTTGGTCCCTTTTTTGACCAAACTTGCGCCAACTTTAACATAAAAGATTACTATTTTTTACAAACTTCGAAAAGGAGGTTTTCTGTCTATTATTGCATGTAGGTACCTATCTTTGGCTTATAACCGACTGCAGCGGAACCAAAAAAAGTATTAATGTATTTATATACATTTCCTTGTACAGTCACATACACAAAGTGTAAAGATGTTTTTTTTGTACACTCCATTTTCAATGTCTTATTTGTAGTTATCTCTTTCTGTCTTTTTTATCTTTCCTAGCAATTAGATTGTGTAATAAGCCTCATCATATTATGGTTATTTGGTTGAGGTAAGTATCGCCATTAACTCCATTCAGTGTCAGTCATCCAATTGACTTAGTCCTTTTTGACAATAGCCTGAAAAGTATTCGTACTTTAATTTCTTTTAATTTATATTTTAGTACTTTCATTAAAAGATATTGTGTTACTCAGTTCCAAACGATTGTCTTGAATCGATTGACTGCAAAGAAAAGAAATGTTACATTGAAATTATTTGTTAAAAATTATTTACAAAAGTAATTAATTGGGCTGGTTGTATTGTTTTAAAGAAAACAATAGAAAAATAAACAATGTATATATTAATTTGAGCCTTATTTTATTGTAGAAGCTTAGTTTTAGAATTATTTTGAGAGTAATAAAATATGAATGTATACTTAATAAATAATGTTTTGTGCTGTAAAAAGTGTTTTCTAAATTTTCGGTGTAAAGACAAATAATAGAGAGTTATATGTTTAGTAAATATAAACATTAAATAATATAGCTGTACAATTTATGCTTAACTGGTAGTTTATTTCATAAATATGTGACTTACTAAATACAATTAGGGCATTAAGCCGTAATTGTATTTAGTAAGTCATAATTTCTATTAATTATGTGATCAGTGTGTAGGATATTTTGAAGCAAACATACCATTAAACAACAAAAAAACATGCCATGCAATCCTGTACAATTAAATACAAAAGTGTTATTTAATTAAAATTCAAAGTTTTTAATTGCCAATCTCGGTGACATTTATTAAATATGTGGAAATTAAAACAAAGCGGCAATGAAATGAAAAAAATGGTCCTCGTATTTTGATATTTCAATATTTTATTTGACAATTAAATTTTCTGGGTGAAAAGGCATTATAAAGGTATATTAGCTATTTCATCAAAGAAACCTGATTCACAAGAGGTACCAAATAATTGTTTTCCTATTGTTTCTGCTAATTTATTGATCTTTGAAAGATTAAAATTTGGCAGTTTCTTTAGAAGCGATTCAAAATACCTATAAGAATTTGTAGAGAAAGAGATCAACTTTATAGCTAGCTTTTTCCAAACTGAGTTAAAAACAACTGAAGTAATAACACCAAGCGACCGTGGTTAATATTCTAACAGTGTGCTGTGCAAAACAGTTAGTAGTTTTTATATTAAAAAATCTTAAAACCGATCCATTACACGAAGCTTTCATGATCACGTGCACCAAGATGGATAGTGTTGTTAAGAAATTAAAATGTTGAGAAACTTAGAAGGAAAAACACTTTAAAATTGTATTTTTATTTTTTAACTGTAATATTTTCTATTTTTTATAAAAAAGTCCAGACAGCTAATTCATTTTGTTTCTTGCTTGCTATATCAATGAGGTAATATACTATAATAATTCGTGCCAGTAACATTTAATTAAATTGGATCATATCAAAAGACTGCCTCATTAGTCTAGTGGTCCTAAGCGCGACTGCTACGCTAGAGGTCCTGGGTTCGATCCCCAGGTAGAGCAAAGTGTTATTGGGTTTTTCTATGAAATTCTCAATAGCAGCTCGGAGTCTGGATTTGTGCCCGGTGAATGGCTCGCCCCCTATTACATGGGACCTAAACATACCGGCGAACTGTGTGGGTGTACTACATTAAGTACACCTCTGCCTAACCCTTCGGGGAATACAGGCGTGATGGTATGTTATGTTAAGTTATGTCATATCTTAAATCTGATATTATAGCACTATTGTGCCTGGCTGTACAATGGCAGTAAATCAAATTACGAAACGATTCGAGCAATCGAAATCTATATTACGCTTTGCGGAATCCATTATCGAAGGAAACAAATATTTTTATGGCATAGGGGTATTGGAGATTTGTGTTTGTAAACGTATCTATTACCGAAGATACAGAAGAAAATAATACTCGTAATATTAATTTAAGTTGACAACGAAATATTAATTAAATAACGTTATGTTAATATCAACTATTATAAAAATGTAAAAAACCTGATGTGAATGTACACACGGTTACAGGTCGACCTATACAAATCTAGTTTAATAAGTGTGTAGGTATATTACATTTCTCCGAGCCCAAATAAGTGATGTTTCGATTTATTTTCGGTTTGTCTGTTGTTTAGGGGTTGGCCCAAAACTACTGAACATAATATTATAATTTTGTGTTTACTATAAGTTATTAATTAAATAAATCCTGAGAACTTGACCTCTTCGTTGATCATCTTGTTAATCTGATTTTGAGGCCTACGTTCAGCACTGGATGTGATTGTTGGCGATAGGCTGATAAGATTGTTGCTCTGACCAGTGTTGATTTCCAAATCAAATCAAAATTGTTTTTATTACAAATAAGCTTTTATAAGCGTTTTTGAAACGTTATTGACTCACGCACGGTTCCAAAAAGTTGATCCTATGGAAAAGAATCCGACAAGAAACTCCGTGGACACTCTTTTAAAATAAAAGATTTTCCGATTAAATTCTTTCTATTCGACAGCAAAACCTCAGCCAAAAACTAGTTTCTTATATTGCTTGCACACACCCCAAAAACGGAAACTTAATCCACTTGGCTGGTTATATACAGTAATACTTCTTCCCGAATTAAATAGCTACCCTTTTCTACCCCTACGATATCCGCTACCTACATGCAATAAAAACTCATAAAACTTCAAAAGGTCTGCCTATCCCATTTTATATGTTAATAGTGTGTTTGATATTATCCACTTTCTTTGAGACATTGTGTTCACTTGGTACTTTTTTAAATATATTTGGTCCTCCACCAGTAGAAAAAGTTATAATCGCTTTGAAAATAGTTTTAATACTTACAATATAACCACGACGAAAGCCTGCCTTATTCCGGTATATTATGTTTTAGATACAGAGTGAGGTAGTTTAAAGTTCTTAGTTATTTTATAGTTATCTTTAAGGGAAAAATACGTAAAGATTATTTTGATATTTTTTTAAATAAACTGGTCCCAAGTGCGACTGTTACGTTAGAACCAAGGTTCAGGCTTTGGTTTCGAATTCAAGCAAAGTGTTGTTGAGTTTTTCTATGAAATTCTCAGTAGCAGCTTGGAGTCTGGATTTGTGCTCGTTTAGTGCCATTGCCCTCTATTATATCGGCGAAATGTGGGTGTACATTAGTACACCTCTGCAAAACCCTTCGGGAAATACAGGCGTGATAGTATGTTATGTTTTAATTTTTTAGACTTAGACTTTTTTAGAATTAGACTATTTACGTTAGTAAATCGTTAGCTATAGTGGTAGTTAATTTAAAACATGCAAAAATACTTCTTGTTTTATTATACCGACAACCCAACTTAAAGTTTAACGATGACACCTTGTATGCTAGTACTGATTCACCTTTCCCTATGGCAACATTTTGAAGAATTGCAACATGTCACAACGATGGATGGTGCAATCTGGCAACACCGTTCAACAAATGTCATTTATTCTTTATTCAAACACAATATACATTCGGAAATGACAACTTTCATCATTTTTATGTGCCAAAAGAGGTGAAATAAATTTACATGGTTTACTTCCCAAACCACGCTCAGGTTTTCATATAAAACATGGTTCGTTATATTTTAGCATATAGTGCAATAAACTTATCTAACCCGGTGACTGCAATAATGGTAAATAGCTTCGCTTTAAACGCCGCCATATTATTTTGAATCATATTAGCTCAATATCTTATACTGGCAACATTAAGCGATTGTAGTAATGATTACAGCACGTCGGATAAATTTGTTGCACTATAATATGTTTTTGTAACTTGCAAACCAATAACTATTTTTATATAAGTCGTTTCAGACGATGCATTCCTGCTATAGTGTTGCATTATGCAAAGTCACGTCTGGATTTAAAAAATCTCCTTCAACTACCTTTTATATACTGGATTCTTGGCTTTTATTAGAATTTCCTTTTTTTTTTCACGGGAAATTTCTTTGATGTGAAGGAAAAATACGACTGCGGGCAGGATCCAAACCTGCGTCTTCTGGTTAGAAACACCAGACGCTATGACCGCTAGGCCACCGCGAGTCCCACCCGCCAGATCGAAATTTGCCTTCTCATTTTTTATTTACGTCTATTTATGGGGACGTCAGTTAATAATCTTAGCATTGACCACTATTTATTAAAGACTATGTGTGGTGGTATTCTGCTTTTATTATTATAACTTTTAATTATTGTAATATTTATTTATTAATTTAATTTGTATGTTTTTTTTTCTAATTTAAAATATATTCATACACAAATACATTTGATTACATTGTTTTAGCTGAATAAATCGAATTGAATTGATTTGAACATGATCAATGAATTCCATTAAGGAATGAAGCCTTGCGCGCCGTCGACTAGGGTCATCGGGGGTTGGGCGGCAGATTTCCCAAGTCAGCCCCCCAACATAGAGTGACCAAGCATTTAAAATGTATTATCATGAAGATCACGTCGTTACATTCCCTAATTTAACCCATCCCTGTTTTTAAAAAAACATTATTCTGCTTCCTAATTCCTATTAAATTACAGTTAGATACTTAGTAGGTATAAAATTAAGGAAAAAATATTTTTTAAAAGCTCATCAGTGCTTTATGGTGTAATTTTAAAAATGGATATATCTTCCGTTATAATTAGACTAGCATGAATTCGAGGTACCGTATGTGTGCTAATCGGAACACATTTTGTGCGAGATTTATTTTTCATGATTTTTATCCTCTGCCATAAATAAGGTAATACTTATATAACTTTTTGGTGTTTCGGACTCCTATCGAATAAGACCCGCCCCATAGATTATCTTGGGAGTTGTGACGTTCGCCACAACCCATCTAATAATCTTCTTAGTTAACTAGCAAATAACAAAAGACAAATCCAATATTGTGTCGCCATCAAACGTTACATTTGATCCATTAACATGTAGATATTTACAGTCTAACAGATTTATAAATTTTTTTCGCTTGCAATATCTTCTTAGTTTTCTTTTATTAAAGTTTACCAATTTTCATAAAATGTGTTCAGTGACAGCCAGCATCCAATTTTAATAAAATACGTGCATATGATACGTGATTGGATTCCTTACGTAGGTACTAACAAACATGCTATTACCTAGGTTATATATTCAGGCGTTTTTGTCTCTGAAATATTCTAAGAAAACTATTTCATGCATGAATAGGGGTAGGTTCACAATTCGGTGTTTTTTAAGGCAGAAAATTTTGTTATATTATGACTAATTTGTATCTTTTTTATGTTAAAAACAGATGGTCGTGTAAATAATAATTAATTAACTTTGGTTTTATTTTGGTTCCTATGATTGCTATTATATTTTAGATATTTCGACAGTTAATATTCAGTCACATTATATTTATGGTACTTAAGTAAATATCTAAAATGTTTCGGACCTTCGTTTTTAACTTATTTTATTTTCGTCTTGATTTTATGAAAAAACATGCAATTTCAGTGTAAAACCTGATCACATTAAATTAAAAACATGCAACAGTGCACATGCAGTGAACACAAATTTTCATGCAACAGAACCAATCAGAAAACTCGAAATAAGCGAGTCATTATAGTCGAGAAAGTCGAGAAAGTCGAGAAAGTCGAGAAAGTCGAGGAAGTCGAGAAAGTCAAGAAAAACAAAAAACACAAGTATTAAAAATTTTAATCATGCAACATGCGATATTCTTAGTCGGTCACCTGAGAAGAGAACAACTTCTTCAGTCCAATGATGGTGGATAGTAATAGGGCAATCTTGGAGATCAGAAGGGCCTTTCCGACCATGAGGGCCAAAACCTTAAACGTCAAGGCCCCGAACAGGCCAAACTTCAGGGCAGCTAGGGCAAGAACGGGTCCAAATGGTTTCTGACGGCCTCTGCCGCTCTCATACACTTTTGGTGGTTTCATGGACACACCTGAAATAAAGAAAGAAATCATTTAGCAACAATAGAACAGACTGGACTTTGACATACTAATTTATGATTGTAAAGTTTGCGTATTCTTCGAAGGGCGAGACAGAGACATACTAATGTTCACCCACAGTTCACCGGTATGTTTAGGCCCCATGTAATAAGGAGAGAGTCTATTGCTATTGACCAGACAAAAATCCAGACTCTGAACTGCTACTGAGAATTTACTTTAGACTCGAAAACTTACTTACTTTTGGGAATCGAACCCACGAACTCTAGCATAGCAGTCGCGCTTAGGACCACTATACTCTAATAAGGTGTGCAGTAAATTAAATTTCATCTTCAATTCATAATATTAACATTGCAGTACCTATATAGATCTTTACACAATCAAGCTTAGTAAGCATATTGTGCCTTATCTAATGAAGCCATCTCTCTAACGATTCCTTAGGGATGTGCTTAACAGGTTAATCGAGACGTCCTAATCGATTACAGTCCTGACTGGGCATGAAATTGAGACAATTATAGTCTTTCGAATAGTCATTAGCAGGTAACGAGCAGCGATGATTATTGGGAAAAGATTAGCAGATATTTTATAAGGTCTTTAAAAGAAGTTAAACCAAAATAAAGTGATTTTCTAAAATAGTCGATTATTCATTTAAGGTCCATTTTATTGCCTTTTGCTGCATATCAGACAAATAGTGGTCTGGATTTACTGCAGAGTGAAACCTACAAGACTTTAGACGACTTTAGACATTTTTTTTTTATTTCAAATATTAAGCTTTACAAGCGTTTCTGAAACTTTATTGGCTCTAGTTCTAAAAAATTGATCCAATTGATAAAAATCCGAAAAGAAACTGTGTTACATTACTCACTGGTACATCACGACGATAACAGGATGTGAGAACATCGGAGATTAATGTCAAAATTATTAATTACGGGATTAAAATTAAGAGAAGATTCCCAGCATCTGAGAACTCAGTGTCAACCTAAAAATTGATAGCCTATGTGGAAGAAAACACATCATTAAAGGTAATAACTATGATAACTATAAACTACCTACATAGACATAAATGGCTACAATACAGGGTAAGAGGGCCTTTAATGCATACATGTATGTTTCGTGTTGATAGTTCGCTTATTTGCGGAGAAAAACCGCCGGGTTCTGGAGCCAGGTAACGGCTAGTAAAGAAATGATGAAATAATGAAATGAAATGAAATGATATTTATTTCTGTAAATAGATCTTTTCAGGACACTTTTACAAGTCGATTTTTTACATTTTTTTTTAAACTAGATGGCGCCGACGTTTCCTATCTGACGACCTCTGAGAAGAAACGTCGAAACAAAGTCAGAGAATCATGGTCTCTTTTAAAGTCCAGACAATAGTTGTTGTTAGATATGCGAGTTTAACAATGTAGGGCAAAATCTGAACAGGCCTTTTAAACAAAGAGCCATAGCAGCTTTGAGTTGACCTGTCCTAACTGACGGCACGCATACATCAGCCATCGTGTAGCTCAACCATTTTATAGGGAGCTCAACGACCCGTCGCACAACGATACTAGATCAGCAGGACATTTGTGTAGGTCATGTGAAATACTCAAAACTGTCAGAGAAGTTTATTATACATCTGATACGTGTTAAAGTTAATAAACTCACCAACACCAAGGCTTCCATCCTTCTCCTGTTTCCCAGAGATGACCAGGTCCGCATCGTTCAGCAGCCTGTACCTCAAAGACCGAGAGCTGACGAAGTGCCACAGCTTATCAATGATGAGCTGCTGGGCTTGGTCTTCAAGAGATGTGCCGGCTCTCGCCAGACTTTCTGACTTCACGGGAATTTCTGCAGCTGCACCGTTGCTGGAAAATATATTTTAGTTTATTATTATTTGCATTGAGAGCCTCCACGAGGGGAGGGCAATTTTTATTATAGTTACTGCGGCGTTGCCTCTTTTAATAATTAACTGTGGCAGACGTGCAAATCCACCTAATTGTAAGTGACAACCCCTGCTTAAAGAATGCAACGAAAGCATAACCCAACCGCTGCTAATTGTTTGGAAAAAGAGAAGGAAGGTAACTGAGCGAAGAAACTGGCCGCCGGTACTCCAAAACGCTTCTGCCTCTCAACCAATATAAACGTACAGTCACTATTAAATATATCGGAGCGAACAGGTTATTCATAATTATCTGAGCAACTAGGGAAATTAAACTAGGTACATCGCAATGGGTTGAAATACATATCAGAATGACAGCTGCCGTTTGTAGTGTTCACTCTAAAACATTCCTTTGTGTCGCTGAGATAAGGTTTAATCTCTCTAGTTACTCAGATAACTATGAACAGTCTGTTTGCTACGATAAATTTGATTGGACTGTACTGAAACAGCCAAAAATATGAAGCTGCGAATATAAAAAGATGAGTCTTGTATGCGCAACCCTTTGGGTCCGATTCCAAAACCCTTTTTGATAAAAGTTTCAAAACGGTTTGCAAACATTCCAAAGTCCTTGGACAACTTTTAAGCCTCTGTATCTACTAGACCATAACGAACCTTTTATAATAGAAATACTTAGAAAGTAGAATAATTTATAGAAAAAATAAAAAGGGAACAGATAGGTACGGCTGATTTTTTTTTCCAATAAATTGAGTGAATGAAGTCAATTATGTTATGGTTCGTAGACGTTCTACGTTTACGGCTTCGTTCTTTTTAGGCCTTTTTAAGGTTCTTTTAGTGCAAAGGCACCTTCAATTGCGGACGTTGCACGTTAAGTTCAGTACGATGAGCAAACTCCTTTTAATAAAAAATTAAATTAAAAATTTAAAAAACCCCCGACACAAAAAAAAAATAGCATGAACGTAAAGCATAAAACAACTAAAAAAAAACGGGAAACCTATAAAAAGAAAAAAAATAACCATCAAATTATGACCCTACGTAAGTACGTATGATTTTTTTTGATTAAATGTTGTCACGTCGGGGGACCGCTCTAATTGATTAGCCTAACGTTTTGTTAAAGTACATACGTAACATATGAAGTTTTTTTCCATGTTTTCAATTTATTCTGTGATATTTATGTCTAAATATTGAAGAAAGCTTTGCTTCCCAAACGCGACTCCCGCGAATTGTGGTGGATGGCGCGCCCGTCGTGGCGGCGCGCGTGTGGGGCGTAAAGCGGGTGGAGCGTCACATTATCAAGTTTGGCGACCCGAGCGGGCAGACACGCGAGGGCAGACGTCGTTGACAGTTGTGTTTTTCCTTATAATTTTTTTGAGTCAATTTTATATCAAAATTTTTTGTTTCAGCATTTATCTGGATAGTTTAGTTGTAAATTCAGTTATCAATTAGGTTCACTTGTAATTCTTAATACTTACTTTAACATTTTCGTTGTAATTTTAATATCATTTTATTTGGGTAGGTGTTTTTATATGTAAAGAGCGGTCCCCCGACGTGACAACATTTAATAAAAAAAAATCATACGTACTTACGTAGGGTCATAATTTGATGGTTATTTTTTTTCTTTTTATAGGTTTCCCGTTTTTTTTTAGTTGTTTTATGCTTTACGTTCATGCTATTTTTTTTTTGTGTCGGGGGTTTTTTAAATTTTTAATTTAATTTTTTATTTCATGCTTTTTGTAGGGATATCTTAGGTATTTCAGATCTAGTTTATAAAATGGGACTGGGCAGAAAAACTAAAAAAGCTCAAACCGAAGCGAAAAGGCGCAAATTAACTCAGCCTAAAGAGAATAATTCTAAAAATAATAGGTTTTTACTGTCAGAAGCTACTCGAAAAGCTGAACTGCGTAGTCAAGAGAGTTTATTAGATAGACAGCGTCGTTTGGATAGTGATGCTGCATCTAAGGCTTTACGGAGATCAAAAGAAACTAGGGTTGAACGTTGTTTACGTAATACAAAAAATGCCAAATATACTAGTACTTCGCGATCTAATGAAACTCCAGATCAACGTGCTTCCAGGTATTCCAGAAATGCACTGCTGCAATGCTGAGTCTCGTTTAAATGAGACTCCAGAACAAAATTCGCTAAGGCGTACTACGAATGCTCAGTCTACTACCGAGTCTCGCTTAAATGAGACTCCAGAAAAAGCTCGCTAAGGCGTGCTACGAATGCACAGTCTACGGTCTTGAACCGATTTTCATCAAACATAGCTAAGAACACTCCCGACTAATTCACCTTTCAAATAAAAAAAACAAAATTAAAATTGGTTCATCCATTCGGGAGCTACGATGCCACAGACTACTATAGAGGCTCGTTTAAATGAGACTCCAGAACAAAGTTCACTAAGGCGTGCTACGAATGCACAGCATACTGCTGAGTCTCGTTTAAATGATACTCCAGAACAGCGGGCTGCAAGGCTTGTTAGAGATGCAGCAGCTACCAGACAAAAAAATATTTTTCAAGTTATTAGTTTTCATTTCGTTAGTTAATATTCATCATTCCCTTTTAATATAGTGCACATTATTCTACTAGTCTAGCCCTTGCATTTGATACCCATATTGAGGGAATTATGAAAAAAAAACATGTAATTCAACATTTTGTGGTGGCGGCCATCTTGGATTTGAAATTTGTCATAGTGTGTAGTATTCTACTAGTCAAGCTCTATCATTTCATACCCATATTGAGAGATTTGTGAAAAAATATGTGATCCACCATTTTCTGGCGGCCGCCATCTTGAACCGATTTTCATCAAACATAGCTAAGAACACTCCCGACTAATTCACCTTTCAAATAAAAAAAACAAAATTAAAATTGGTTCATCCATTCGGGAGCTACGATGCCACAGACAGACACACACACACACACACACACACAGACACGTCAAACTTATAACACCCCGTCGTTTTTGCGTCGGGGGTTAAAAAGGGATTTTCAAAATTAAAGTACTTTGAAAACTTGTCAGGACGGACAGGAGTCTAAGAGTTTGGAGGTCCTCAACATATTATATTATTCAACGTTCATTTTTCATACAAATTCGGATAAAAGGATCGTTCAAAGGATTTCCTTCAAATTCGTTAAGACAAATCAATCGATATCTAAATTGTCAAAATCTGATCAGTAGTTTTTGAGCTAGAGTTAAACATCCATACGCAGACACATACATACATACATAGACTGTTAAACTCATTACCCTTACTTGTCCGTAGTTGGGTAAATAATAATAATGAGTGCTTTATTTCAGAAATTATTCCATAGATTGTCAGTATACAGGACAACTTAATATCTATGTTAGTACATGTAATTTTGATAAGTAATTTATTATAGGGCAGTCGAATTTGCCCGCTATGACATTAAGGAGGCGGTTCGGGCTGTCACGCCTTTGCAGCAGCGATGCTGCACGCTGGCTCCTAATCGCCGCGAATCCGTCAGTGTGAGCATCGGCAAACATAACTGAGACAATTCACATCCGTGGCAACCCCAACAGCATCCTAAACGCATTGTTATATTGGACCCGAAGAGCGTTGATACCCTTCTGCGTACAGCTGATCCAGAGTCTGCTCGTGTAAAGTGTCTGGCAATAGGATTTTAAAACCGTTAACTTTATTTCCGGCGTACAGAAAAAAGAAGTAAAACAGAGTCATCATCAACCCATTACATTGTCCCACTGCTGGGCGCGGGTCTCCTCTCAGAGCGAGAGGGAATAGGAAAAAGAATATCCAAAAACAGAGTAGTACAGTAAAAAAATAGCAGACTGTGCTTACCTCTCGTCAACAATCATGACATCTTCTCCGAGCTGAAAGGACGCTGACCTCAGCATCCTATCCACGTAGCCGACCAGCTCGATGGCAATGCACGAGGATGTCTCCCTCGCAACACATTTGTTCGTCAGACCTCGTTTCAGCGTTTCTTCTGGGGATTTTGTCTGAAAAGAGATAAGATTTATTTATTAAGTAGAATAAATGCTGTTGAAATGCGTTCCTTGCGTAGTATGTGCGGTGTAACTAGGAATGAGAGACTAAGAAATAGTGTGATTAGACAACGTTGCTGACTGAAAGATGATATATTCAATACGTTCAGTGACACGTATTGAAAGGAATATGCTAAGATGGTTTGGGCATGTCGAGAGAATGAATGAAAGACGATTAACGAATGGAATTTATAAGGAGAATGTCGGCAGCGTCGGGAGAGGTCGCCCTAGAACGACGTACACCGATCTTATCGGCGAGGTTCTCCAAAAAGGTCAGGTGCGTAGTACTCGCAACCGGCGCGTGTGTATGAAAAGATGTATGAATGTGGAAGAAGCGAAAGAGATATGCAAGAATCGTAGCAGAGATATGCAAGAGTCGTAGCAGTCCATAGTTACTGCCTACCCCTGTGGGAAAAAGGCGTGAGTGTATGTATGTATGATTCTCTGAGTTTGTTTCGACATTTCTTCTCAGAGGTCGTCAGATAGGAAATGTCGACGCCATCTAGTTTAAAAAAGAAATATGTAAAAGAAAACGACTTGTAAAAGTGTCTTCAAAAGATCTATTTACAGAAATAAATATCATTTCATTTCACTTCATTTCATTTCATGTATTTATTTGTTTTTAGGAAAGCTTATAGACTAAAAACACTTATAGCTATAGAACAATATTTTAACGTAAATTCCTAATAACAAGCTTCAACATTTTAAAGATCAGAAGAGTTACTGCCTCATTAGTTTGCAGTGGAGATCGCGTTTGGGCAAACGTAGTGTAGGACGCCCTGCGACACGATGGGTCAACGATTTGAAGAAGGTGGCTGGCAGCGGATGGATGTGAGCTGCCCAAGACCGGGATGGTTTGCGCTCTTCGGAGGAGGCCTAAATTCAGCAGTGGACGGATATAGGCTGATATCATGATGATGATGATATGATGATAGTCTAGTAGTGCTACGCTAAGAGTTCTGGGGTCAAATTTCCCGGTCGAGCAGTGTTATCGTTTTTTTTTATGCAATTGTCAGTAGCAGCTCGGTGTTTGGAGACGTGCCTGGTGAATGGCAATAGGCTCGCCCCCTACATATAACATGGGACTCAAATATAGCAGCGAACTGTGGTCGTACATTAATACTCCTCTGCCAAACAGTAAAACAGGCGTGATGGCATGTTATGTTATATCTTAACTACACACACACACTCTCACACACGCACACACACACTCATCTACACACACGCACACACACACTCATCTTCACACTCTCATCCCCACGCGTACAGGTACACACGCACACTCACGCACTGAAACATACACACACAATTCATTACTACTTCACAAATTTTATAGTTTTTAATTTTTCCTTTTTAATTAATTAATCACTAAAATGATCATCATACTGGTACATCTCATGGTCTCCACGTGACAGGCTAGTCCTAGTGTGGAGGCCACTAGTAAAATTTCCTTGTCGCCACTAGGTTAAGCTAATTAGAAATATATTAATTAGAATTAGAAAATGATTTAAATGATTAAAAATGATTAAAAATGATTTAAATGATTAAATGATTAAATTAAATGATCTTTAAAGATATAAATTTTAGCGAAAGGAAAGTTTGGCCTCTGGCAGGGCTTTAACCTGCGTTCCTGCAGTTAAGCATACCAAACGGTTTGGCAACTAAGCTACCGAGACCACTCAGGTGTACTTGGCCGGAGGGACGCAAGTTCGAAGATTGTCCACCGAATTTATCTTTTGCTATATATCAACAATATAGTTTTTATTGAATAACAAACATACATTGACATGGTGTGAGATCACATCATGAGAGGGATAGATGGTATTCCATTACTCAAACACATTAACTATTAATCTAGTTTTTTATTTAGCTTATGGATTAATCACAAATGTTTACTTTTTGCACTATCCCTGAAGATTGTCAACTATATATATTTCCTTGCTATTGTCACAACAAAGATATTTTACAGAAGATCTAGATAAATTTTGTTTTAGGTACCTACAAAAAAGTATTTTTCACACTTTCTGGACAATAGCGTTACTCTAAGGCGATACCCGTTGTCAGTATTTTCGGGCATAAAACCACTTACTGAGATCGACGGTTTTACGTATTCTCTAGGGCATGTAGGGGCTAACGATTATATTATAACAACTGAGATCTATGATTTAACGTGCTTTCTGAAGCAAGGAGGGGTGCCGTAAAACTGTTATCAACATCATCATCAAGCCATTACATTATCCCACTGCTGGGCACGGGTCTCCTCTCAGAACGAGAGGGATAAGGCTATAGTCCGCCACGCTAGCCTACTGCGGGTTGGCAGACTTCACATGCCGTCAAGAAAATGTCTCAGGCATGCAGGTAACCTCACGATGTTTTCCTTCACCGTTTAAGCGCGTGATAATTAATTATTAATGCGCACATGACTTCGAAAAGACAGAGGTGCGTGCCCTGGATTCGAACTCGAGACCTTTGACTTGGCAGTCCAATGGTCATATCACAAGGCTATCACTGCACGTAAAACCGTAAACCATGTATAAACCTCGGTGTGCTAATAATGGTCATAAATCCATAGACTAACTAGAATCGATAGACCAGCGTGGTCAATACTTAGCCATTACATCCTCATAAATCCATAGACTAACTATAATCGATAGACCAGCGTGGTCAATACTTAGCCATTACATCCTCATCAACCCATTATATTGTACCGCTTCTGGGCACGGGTTTCCTTTATGCTAAGGTGTACCATACTGGCCTAATACGGGTGCATGCCTAGGATTCTAACTTGAGCCCTTTGACTTGGCAGTCCAATGGTCATGTCACTAGGCTATCACTGCACCATGTTATTACACATATATTTTTTTAATCCTCTCCATCGGTTTCAATGATGGCGACCCTGACTTATTCAATTATCATCATCAACCCATTACATTGTCCCACTGCTGGTCTCCTTTCAGAACGAGAGGGATAAGGCTATAGTCCACCACGCTAGCCTACTGCGGGTTGGCAGATTTCACACACGCATATAACTTCGAAAAGTCAGAGGTGCGTGCCTCGGATTCGAAGTGTCAGTCCTTTGACTTGGCAGTCCAATGGTCATATCACTAGGCTATCACAGTATTTATCATTAAATGAACATTATGTAAACAATTATTTTAGTAAAGGAAAAATTCGACTGCGGGCAAGATTCGAACCTGCGTCTTCCGGCTAGGTACACTAGACGCTATGACCGCTAAGCCACCGCAAGTCCTACCCAGGTCGAAATTAGCCTTCACATACATACGTATTTTAGAATCGGCCGGAGCCTAATGGCAAGGGCGTCGGACTTGCGATCATGTGGTTGCCGGTTCGAACCCCACCCATTTCACTACCGACGTGAACCCACTCGTAACACAAGCATTTAGCTTAGTACGAGGGGTTAACAAGATTACTAGCAATGTGTGACCCACATTGCTAGTAAGCTTTATTTAACAAAAAAAAAACATTTTGGATCTAAGTTTTTGAGGTGACGTTGTCAATTTAATTATAATTATTTATATAAGTATTTTACTCAGTGCCTCATTGTTAGGTGTTGGTTCTTCTGTACATTTCTTGGTTAACCATTGATAAATGGTTTAAGTACCTACATAGGTTAGTTCGACAAACACATTAATCTCTAACCAAAGTATATATACATGATAAATAGGTTCTACTTCCCCTCTTTGTTTTGGTATTCCCTAAAGGGATCTGTATAGTTCTACGGTATTTTATATGCCACGTAATAGGGGGTGAATTAATATTTATTTTTAGTAGGAATGTCCACAAACCATGCTTGCGACCACTATATTAAAGAAGCGTCCCATTATTTCAATGTAAAATAATTTCAAGGAATGGAAAACTTAAAATTCTAAATTTAAATAAACCAACGGAATTACGATCAGAGTATGGAACCCACAACCTGGAGCTTCAAAGTTGATCAATGCGCATATCAATCATCAATATGAAAAAAGGTAATTTTTATTATATTTTGACATGATTATCCACAAAGATAAAACATTTTCTAGTGATAAAAAAAAACAATCGTTGGCTGGATTCGAACCTGCATCCCTCCGATGAAGTACCTATGTCTGTTATATCAGTGATACAGAAGATCGTATATTTCTTTCCCTACAAAATTTATATCTTTAAACATTAAAAAGATCAATAAATTACACTTCCATACTTTTGTTCCTTCCTTCATATAAAGAATCTACAAAAAGTACATAATCATCTAGTTTAATAGCGTATTGTATTGTTTTTCCTACCCCACATTTCCATGGACGACAAAACATGTTGCAAATATCTCTATCTAACTCTCAAAGAGATTAATTTATTGTCTAAACGATTGTATACTTTAGTCAATAAATTAATTTTAAAAGTGTATTACTTAGTTTTGCATGCCAGTGTAGTTAATGACCCCTTAATCTCTCACAAATGTACGTCAGTCCATGCGCCATACGGCCTGTATATAAGCAGCAAGTTTAAAATTCAACGAAACGGGAATGGGCGTATCCTTTCCCCAATTCTACATTGTAGCAACTGAATGACGGTCCAAGGGCTAAAATTATAGCCGCTGCCTGTTTTTTATGAACCCCTGTAATTCAAGCTCTAGAAACGCTTTGTATAATTTTCTCAGTAATTTTAGGGTGTTTATTTTCAGGGTAGGGTAATACTATTTTATTAAAAGCGTCACGTAAGAGGTTGGGAAGGTTGTAAAGCCTTAATTTACTTTTGGATTGAGTGTTTGTTTAAGAATTATTTAGATTTTTTAATATTTTTACAAACGAAAATATAAAAACATTGAAATGATAAAATATAGTGCCAAACAACGGGATGATGATAATATATTAAATATACACATTAACAAACCATCATGCCTGTGTTCCCCGAGGGTCAAGACAGAGGTGTAATAATTTAGGACACCTACCATTTCATGTTTTGGTCTCATGTAATAGGGGGCGAAACTTGCTATTAACAGGGCACAAATCCAAACTCCAAGCTGCTACTAAGAATTTCATAGACAAACCGTAGAGATAAACCCAATCATAATTTGAACACTAGAACCAATGAGGTAGTCACCTTAATTACCTATTTTTTTTTATCACAGATAGGCTTGCGCTTGAACACAGCTTGCCTGATGTTAAGCAACGCAGTGGTCTACGATATACCTATCACTTAATACCTAATAGGCCTTCCCCTTAACATTGACACGGCATTCACACGCGTCAAGATCCATTGCCCCACTTTCCACGGAGCTGATACCTCGTATTGAGTGACGCGGCCCAAGCCATGAGAGAAAGCGGCCACTTTCTTTATAGAGAGTGATTGTTTAATTACAGGGGATTCCGATGGATTAATAATAGAGCTTGTGAATATGCCAAACAATTTTTTTTAGCTCGGTCATCGAACAGGCGAGCCACCTGATGGTTAAGTAGTAAGTAATTATCGCGACTCATGGACATCTGCAATACCAAAGGAGTTGCAGATGCGTTGCCGAGCCTATTTAAGGAAAAGAGGAGGTGAGGATAAAAGGAGAAATAGGGGGACTGAGGGAGGAATTGGACCACCGGCGCTCCACACTCACCGTGCGAAACGCAACAGTATGCATATTGCTACTTGACGTCGATATTCTGTGGGAGGACAATCCACCTTATTGCAAAGTAGTCGTTGCCCGTCACTCATGTCCCAAAAAGATTGACTTACTATAACTCGGCTTCTAGGCGTCGTGTCACCATTAAACATGGACTAGATTTTAAATTAGAGCTCCAGCAATACAACTGTGAAAATTTCAGCCAATTGTACGCAGCAGTTTTAACGTGATGCGTATTTAAACATACAGACAGACGAAAATTCTCAAAATTGTTGTTTTGGCTTGATGCTCTAATAAAGACTCTATAATAGATTTCTTCAATATCTTTAATAATACACGTATATTGACATGCGTCAGCCTGTTACTATTTTATTATGTGTTTATGTCTATCTATAGATGATTGAATAATAAAAATCCTAATTACTACCATTGCCGTATATTCTGAGTCTAAGCTATGAAATTGGCAAGGGACCGTGGTGGATGGCACAATCTAAGGAAGGCCTATACATAGCAGTGGGTGAAGTCAGGCTGTGATGATCATGATTAAGCTGAACAAGATTTTCAAACACGGAAAGAAAAAACGTTATTAGGTCTAAAACAATGAGGTCGTAATTACGTTGACCTGCTAAAAAAACAAATAAAACTTTAACTGACCTAAAAATTATACCCACAACGTCGCATTTTGCCGCTCTACTTGCGACAACCAAAACTATATGTCAGTTTTTAAATGAAAAAATCTCCTAAATCGCTACTCGCTAGCAACTTAAATAACGTAGCAGACAACGTTAATGAAACCTGAGTATCGACTAGTAGCAACCAATAATTGCGACAAGTGAAAATCTAATTATATAGTTCTGATGGTTAACCACGGTTACTTGCTAACGAATAGTTAGTTAACATGAGTTTACAGTTGTGGAACTGTTGGCTGAGACTATTTTGATTTACATAATTGAAATGAAAGATGGCGTCAAAATGATTTCGCCAACGTGGCGGACGAAGTATGGAGAAGCTCAAGATTAAATTAGGTGACATTGTGCCTAGCATTGTATGCATGCAATATTTATAAAAAGGTTGTCTTGATAAAAGGTATCTCAATTTTGTCCCTGGACGTCATTTCTCTAGCCACCCTGTACGAGTATAATGGTAAAATTATCACTAAGTTAAGCTAAGATTATATTTTTAGAATTAAGGTATTTAGTCGAATCTGACTTTAAGTAAACTACGATTGTTCTTATCAAAAACAAAGTCCTCTGCCGCGTCTGTCTGTCTGTTCGCGATAAACTCAAAAACGACTGCACTGATTTTCATGCTGTTTTCACCAATGGATAGCGTGGTTGTCGAGGAAGGTTTATACATACATATTATAGTACAAAAAGCCGAGAAACTACGCCGGCGAAGACGTGGCCAGAAAGTTAGTGTTAAATAAAAAAACAACCTGTACAAATGTCCACCTCAGAATCGACGCCACGCCTACAGTAACTTAGCGAAACTAAATTATGAAGTTGGAATGTTAGACTAAATTTAGCTTTAGCTTGACAAGTTGAGAGTTGGGAACTTGTGATAAACTCACGCCTGAAGTGTTGGGTTTCGGAAGTATATAAATTTGATTTCATTAATATAAATCTTAATGTTTTACCGTCGGGTTTAATCACAGATATTACAGTAGATTAAATATTCACTTACTAAAGATAGTATTTTGGACTACATTTCATACAAGTAATGTCAAAATCCTTGTTAGCGAATCTGTTTTGTGAATTGATACCGTCCGTAAATGTAAGATTTGACTGAATTTTCAAATACTATTTTTTTTACATTACATTACATAACATATTACACACCATCACGCCTGTATTCCCCGAAGGGTTAGGCAGAGGTCGCACATTTCGCCGGTATGTTTAGGTCCTATGTAATAGGAGGCGAGCCTATTGCCATTAACCAGGCACAAATCCAGACTCCAAGCTGCTTCTGGGAATTTTATAGAAAAACCCAATAACACTTTGCTCGACCTGCGGATCGAACCCAGGACCTCTAGCGTAGCAGTCGCGCTTCGGACCACTAGACTAATGAGCAGTTTTTTTTAAGTAGCCTGTACTGTGTCTCTTGACCAAACTATTTTTTATCTATTAACTGTACTACTGAGATAATCCAATATAAATTATCTTAATATCTGTACTATAAAAACAGTATATAAATTATTATTATTACCTACTTAAGGCTATCGCATATACCTAATGCTTGTATCATCTTATTACAATAACGAAGGAAACCTGCACATCTGTCCAACATAAATTCTGTTAACTAGTTTCATGTAACTTTGAGTATATAAGAGCCTCAATTGCAAGGGCAAAATGCCTCATAACACCCACAGTATCTTGCAAAACTTTGCCCAACAACACACATTTTATTCATGGGATTCATGCCCGAAATCAACAGAGCTTAGGGATGGGATGGAATCCCTTTATCCACCCTATATACTCGCCGCTAATGAGGTAAGCATATTACAAGGGTCAACAGTTGGCACAATATAGGGAATTTTATACGAGGCATATAATGGGAACCATTAGGATTTAAGAGCCATCATCTGTGATGCCGTAAGCAATTAACTTATTACATAACATAACATAACATACCATCACGCCTGTATTCCCCGAAGGGTTAGGCAGAGGTGTACTTAATATAAGTACACCCACAGTTCGCCGGTATGTTTGGGTCCCATGTAATAGGGGGCGAGCCTATTGCCATTCAACGGGAACAAATTCAGACTCCGAGCTGCTACTGAGAATTTCATAGACAAACTCAATAACACTTTGCTCGACCTGGGGATCGAACCCAAGACCTCTAGAGTAGCAGTCGCGATTGGGACCACTAGACCAACGAGGCAGTCATTAACTTATTATGAAGATTATTATAGTGATGAGCTTATATGCTATGGGGTCCTGGGTTTTGTTCTCAAACTGTTAAAAAATCCATCGACTACAACTGGTCCGGGGTTGGTTGTTTTGTGATTTATGTTTGTAAAATATATTTAATGTATAAAATGAATAAGTAGGATGCTACGTAATTCAACAATTTAATGTCCTATCAAGAAGACAGATTTTAGTATAAAAGTTTGTAAAAAGCACCAAAAAGATATACAATTTTGCTAATATAGGGGCGAGCCTATTGCTCTTAACTCGTAGTAATTCAATAACATTTCAGTTGGCCTGGGAAATAAACTCGGAACATCACAAACGGCAGCCGTTAAAGCGAAGTGAAGCGCATAAGGGCCCTGAGGTGCAAGAATAAGTCTATCAATTTGTTAAATATGTTATGTTTTAAGGTTTCGCATCTTTCTCCAAACTCATTAGTCAAGCTGTTGCAGCGCGATTCCTGCGTCTAGCGTAGGAGTCGCGCTAGTAGGGTTCAGTTCCTAGGTTCCTAGTTCGTTTTTCGAGCAAAGTCTTAATGAAGTCTTCTATGAAATTCTCAGTAGCCACTCAGCAACAATATGGGACCTAAATATACCGGGCGAAGTAAGTATAAAAATTAATACATCTCTGCCTAACCCTTTAGCGATTTACGTGTCTGTTAAAATCTTTCTCCTTTTCCGCAACCTCATTTGCAAGCATAATTTGCATGGATAGGGAGATAGGGTGAATATTACGACTTATAAGTTATAACCCGTCTCATACCGAGAGGACGTCCGGCCAAAATAGAGACATTAATCTGGAAAATTTTAGTAATAAAGAGTCATTAGTTTTACTAATATAATAACATTAACTATTTTAGTACTGGCCATAAAGTACCAGTTAGTCATTACACTAAAAGCCACGGGTGATCATAATAAATATATATTACAGTCTGAAATTGACGCATATTACAATTTATGTCCTCAAATTCAGTAATTTTAGGTATTATTATAGTTTAACGATTTTTTTGGAGGCTAATATTGACTTTTTATATCTCGCCCGTATCACTGAAGGGTTAAGTAGAGGTATACCGATGTACACCAACAGCTCACCGGTATGTTTAGGTCTTATGATGAATCCTATTTCTATTAATTAGGCATATATAAAAACTCCGAAATAATATTGAAAATTTCATTATGAAACCTGATACCATTTTGCATGAGATAGGAATCGAACCCTAGACTTTGTGTAGCTCGACAACCGCGTTTTTGACCTTAAGACCAACGACACTGTTATGAACTGGCTAAATTTTAGTTATGTACGACATTTGAACGTACAATAATAAACATGAGGAGGATAATTAACGTAGATGAAACGAAATAAGTGTGCCAGGATCATAGCAAGTGGTAATCTATAGTCTCTGCCTACCCACATGGGAGACAGGCTTTAAAATATGTATGTGCGTAAGAATAAAGAAAATGTATCAAGTAATTTTCTATTAACTACATTTCGCATTGGTAAATATTTTTAAAAGAGACAAACTATTGCGAATGAAACATTCGAATTTTGCCATCATATTTTTTTTTAAATTGAGTCAATTTTCAAGTACCTTAAGTCACCAGCTTTTTTGTACGTATAAAAGATAGATACATTTATTAGATTCAACCTTATAATTATAATATTTAGATCTCCGTGAAATGTAATACGTACAGGAACGCATAATTAACTGTATATCTCAATATAAAATACGCATAACTTGCGTTCGCTTGAATTTGTCCGTTATGATACACACAGACAACGCCGATAGATGACTTGGTATTTCCGGGGATGGGGGATAAAGTTGCAAAAGTGGGACGAGGGCACTTTGCACAAATGCTGGCCACTGGGGTAGTTTTATTAAATAAGAATTCACACAATGATCTTCTCACCAAAGGCCCGCTGCTTTTAATTTAGGTTAATAATTTATATTTAATTTATAAACTTATCAGATACATAAATTTAATTTATATTTAATTTATTAATTTATCAGATACATAAATTTACAATGTTTAAAAAATACATCACATAATAATACCAAAATAATTTTTAGTTGACATAGGTAGGTATTTACAACATTGGCAACTCCAAAGCTAAAAATAGGTATTATTTTAACAAATTCTACAGTTGTAAATTTGTACTTAATTAGTACATATGAGAGAATCTAAAAAGATTGGTGGTTTACAATACCATACTACGTGGGTTTGTGTCCAATAGCATTCAAACGTCCCTTGTATTTAAACTTGAACAAATTTTATATTAAATCATATTCAAATACCTTAAAACCTTACCTTACCCTAACCTTACTTATCGAGCATACTGCAGTATTTCGTAGTCCCATTTTGCTCAAAAACAAGAAGAAACTACGTTTCCGAAATACAAAACTGTCATTACAATAATTAATTTCAGGTATTGCAATTTATTTACAACATTATTTTAATTAGAAATAGGTACACCCGCGTAGTCCATCCACATATAGTGTCATCTCGGAGACCACACGCTACACTAGCGTCTCTAGCGGCAAATTCAGACGCGATAGCCCCCTCATTGCATGCTCCATATAAGCTTACCAAACGAACTACCCGTGTGTATCACCGCAATCCACCATAACGATTCAAAGAAAATTCATTACCAGGCGAAGTTGCGTGAACGCACTGAAGTGCATCAGAAAACCGCTTTCTGTCAAATACCGATAATCTTAACGCATGCGCATTTGGCGTATTGTATTAATTAACTTTACTTAACTTTACTTTACTATTGGCTTTCCACACTATGAATCATAATTATGATAATTGACATAACGCCCGTTTCATTAAAGCGTTAGACAGAAGAAGAAAGTATACCTACAGTTTGTCATATATTTTCAAAAGAATTAATGTGTTCTTGATAAAAAAAAGCAATTACTTTAATAAAAAGGGTACTATCACTATGGGTATATTTACTAACAAAGACTTAAAAATAATGATGGTACCTACACATCATAACTATCATTTCTTCCAAAGGCACGATTCTTTTATTTCATTTTCGATTTAAAAATGTATACTAAACATCTACCTCTGAAACAAAACTTATGGTCGTGTCAAGGAATAAAAATCCGAACCTTGGTATCAGGGTGCCGGAAAAAATTTAGAGCTTGTGCGCAAATATAAATACCTAGGTACATGGCTAACTGAGGAATGGGAAAGTGAATTGGAAATAAAAACGCGGATTGAAATCTCCCGCAGTGCCTTCAATAAGATGAGGAAAATATTTCATCATCAACCCATTACATTGTCCCACTGCTGGGCACGGGTCTCCTCTCAGAATGAGAGGGATTAGGCTATAGTCCACCACGCTAGCCTACTGCGGGTTGGCAACTTCACATGCCGTCAAGGAAATCTCTCAGGCATGCAGGTTTCCTCACGATGTTTTCCTTCACCGTTTAAGCACGTGATAATTAATTATTAATACGCACATGACTTCGAAAAGACAGAGGTGCGTGCCTTGGATTCGAACTCGAGACCTTTGACTTGGCAGTCCAATGGTCATATCACTAGGCTATCACTGCAGGAAAATATTTACCAATCGTAATAAAAGCGTCCCTCTACGCACTCATCCAGTTCACTGTTACATCTGGCCCATTGTTTTATACGGATGTGAGACCTGGACCATCAAGGAAGACCTCAGAAAACGCATTCGAAATGTGGGTATGCTTTCTATTAGCTGGACACAGAAAGTCACCAATGTCGAAGTCTTAAGGCGAATTGGCCAGGACCGCAAGCTCATGCAGACCGTCAAAGAAAGAAAAGTTGCCTACCTCGGGCACGTCTTTCGGCACGAGAGATATAACTTGCTGCAACTTATAATGATGGGCAAAGTAGCGGGGAAACGCGGTGTTGGCCGAAGGAAAAAATCTTGGTTAAGGAACATTCGTGAATGGACCGGAGTCACGAGTGCTGCTGAGCTGTTCCACCTCGCCAAAGACAAGGAGAAGTATGCAGAGTTGATGGCCAACCTTCAGTGATTGGAGAGGCACCAAAATAAGAAGAAACATCTACCTAATAAGGCAGCTCAATTTGTTTTATTTTTATCACTTTTTTCTTTGGGAAAGCTGTTTGAGAGTCCATTCACATGTTTAAGTATTTTATACTAATTATAAGCCACCCAGGCATAAGGAAGACTGCTTTTATCACATCAGAAACTCCTCCGTGCCTTGTAGAGCACGGTCCCAGCTGTCCGACGAAATCTATGACAATCTCTAAACGGCGGTAGCCTAATAACTAGGGCATCGGACTTGCGATCATGTGGTTGCCGGTTCGAAACCCACCCATTGCACTACCGACGTGAACCCACTCGTAATACAAGCATTTAGCTTAGCACGAGGGGTTAAAATGAATACTAGTAATGCGACCTACATTGCCAGTAAGCTTCTGCCAGTCAACACAATTAACGTTTTTTCCCAGAATGCGTGGAAATAAGACATGATAAATGTTATTTAGTATTATTTAAAGATCTATTTACAAAAAGATAGATCTCTAAAAGATAATTTATAAGTCAATGTTTAACATTTTTTGCAACCAGATGGCGCCGGAATTTTATACCGGACACCCTTTAAACGAAACACTGAAAAAGAACTCAGAGAATCTTGGTCTTTTTAAAATCCAAACTGTAATATTATCAGATATGCGAGTTTTACAATGTAGTTTAATGTTAGAAGAAAGAGTCATAGCAGCTTTGAGTTGACCTGTCCTAGCTGATGGCACACATACATCAGTCATCGTGAAGCTCAACCATTATAATAGGGAGCTCCACCGTCGCACGACGGCAGGACATTTGCGTAGCTTATGTAAAATACTCAAAACTGTCCATGATAGCACAAACATATCAAAATGCAGGGACACGCTTATGATTTATACTTCACCCTATCATTTGGCAGTGAATGGACCTGTCTATACCTTCCCATTAAAATAAATCTTATGCTGTAACAAAACATGTGCCAAATTTGAATGCAGCTTGAGTATTCAATGGAATGTTGACTAAATTAAGGACCATTTTATTAAATAGTACATTTTTCATATCATTTTTTTCCATAGCTCTTAATCCTTTACTTTAGGGAACGGAAAAAGGTTTTTCATATAAGTGGAGCGCACATAATATTCAATTATCGGAAGATTATCGGAAAATATATCCTCTTGTACGGTTTAGGCTGATTTAATCGCCTACTTATGTGAAGTAGGGCTTTTATCGGCGAATAAACAAGTATCAATTTTGGCTTTATTTATAAATGCTGAAAATGTATTCGTTCATTCAATCTTTAATCATTCATTCATATCTCGTAGAACTTAATAAGTGAAGTATGAAGATCTATTTAATTCTATGAGTATCTGTTGATACTCTTGGCTAATAAATTAGACTGCTGAGATTGACTAATATATTATAGGTTTGATTCCTAGGTCGATCAAAGTATTACTGGAACCTAAAACATGAACTATGCACATCTAGCCTATCCATGAAATACAGGCATTATAAACATACCGTTTATAAGCAGTAATATTTGACTATCAAATCAAAGGTTTCGAGATCGAATCCAAGGCACGCACCTCTAAAATAATAAAATAAGTTTATGTCTAAAACAGTTTAGGAACTTGGTAGCGAAAAAAAAGAACCACTCAAATTGAAGTCACCGACTTCCGAAACTGTTTTAGACAAAACATTATTTTATTATTTATTTAAGGTGGTTTTCCTTTTTTATAAAAAATAATTTTCGGCGTCTAGCTTTTTAACCTCCCACAGAATAACCTATTTCAAATTTCTGCGCAAAATTTAACTAAAAGAGGTTCTAATGCTATCAATTACGTAAGTAGCTACTAACCCTTTCCCTTCAACTCTTACGAGTAATTTGTAGGCATGTACGCAATTCAGAAACCTCAGATCCAATAAAAAGTTAAGATGGAACTGCAATAACACGCACATATGTATTAGTTAACTACGCCTTATCAGTCTTTTGTCAGTCGAGCTTTCAATACGATTTCTGATAAGATAAGGCGTAGGCGTAAGGTATACGTGTGTGCGTGTAATTGTGTGTTGTACACCGTTAAGCTTAGTTTTAGCCGGCCTCACTTCTTTGTTCGCAAAGTTCCATTTTAACTTTTTATTTGATCTAAGTCAGAAACAATATTCAAAGGGCGGGTTCTCTAGGGGTATCAATACATTCAATAGATTGGTATTGAATCCGAATCAAATAGATCGTAACGTGAACATACTTCTTGAATTAAACAGGGTGTGACGTAATTAACGCAATGCTTGGAGTTGAATTACAATAATTCACGAAAACATACATCAAACTGTTATTCAACATAACAACATATTATCACGCCTATTTCCCCGAAGGGTAAGGCAGAGGTGTACTATGTACATACACCCACATTTCACTAGTATGTTTACGTCCCATGTCATAGGGGGCGAGCCTATTGCGATTAACATGATACAAATCCAGACTCCGAGCTGCTACTGAGAATTTCATAGAAAGCCCAAAAACACTTTACTCGACCTGGGGATCGAACCCAAGACCTCTAGCGTAGCAGTTGCACTTACGACCTCTAGACTAATAAGGCAGTCATTAATAAATGAATTAACCAGAAATCATCATCAAGTGCAGTGATAGCCTTGTGATATGACCATTGGACTGCCAAGTCAAAGGTTTCGAGTTCAAATCCAGGGTACGCACCTCTGTCTTTTCGAAGTCATGTGCGTATTACTCGTAATTATCACGCGCTTAAACAGTGAAGGAAAACATCGTGAGGAAACCTGCATGCCTGAGAGATTTTCTTGACGGCGTGTGAAGTCTGCCAACACGCAGTAGGCTAGCATGGTGGACTATAGCCTATTCCCTCTAGTTCTGAGAGGAGACCAGCAGTGGGGCAATTTAATGGGTTGATGATGAACCAAAAATCATTATGTATTGAATATTTTAAACATTTTAATGAATATTCTCAAATTACCAAAATATTGTAAAAAGTGATGTTGACAAAAATAATTAATGAGGTTAATTTCATGCGTTACAGTCGGCATAATTTTTAATTGATATCTCAGTTAATTGGCTTCATTAGTTAAAATTAAGTGCCTTTAAATCATTATCCAGTAAATCGAATATTTTAATGAAAACTGATAATTTTATTTCAATGATACAGATACAAATTAATGAAAAACATTGTTTTAAATCAAATAATTTACGTTCAAAAATCACAATAAATTGTGAAACCAATAGTTACTACATATTAAAGTAAAAATATTTTAATCCGTTTTGATTTAAGCCGTTTATAATTCTTCTGATCTATAAAAAAAATGACAACTTTAATAATCACATTTCCCGTATGTACTTTACCTAAGTTCTTTTAAGGTATGTACGTTCATCCAGGTATTAATAAGTAGGTAATATATCATAAAACTTAGTAACGTAGCATACAAAAAACTTTTCACATCCCTAGACACCAATAATACAAAAAAAAAACATCGAAAACAATTTTCACACCCGTCGGTAAAACAGATTCTCACCTCATTATCGATTTCACTCGCTCTCACGATTCCGAAAATCAGGACCGCTAATAGGTACGCGCTCTTCATTTTATCGATACTAATTGTCTTTTCACTTCACTAACACAAATTCAATCGATTCTACTGGCTCACGCTCGTAAACCAAATGCTTTGATGTGCAAACGTATAGTTTTATATATGAGCACGCATCACTGACTCCGCTGCAGTGGGGAAGATTGCTTGGAATGAAATAAGGTGACCTGTTTGTTTGTTTATTTGTAAAATAGGGACGTTTTTAACAAGCAAATGTCTTGCTGATCTGCTATCGTCATGCGACGGGTCGTTAAGCTTCCAAAATAATGGTTGAGCTACACGATGACTATGCGTGCCGTCAGTTAGGACAGGTCAACTCAAAGCTGCTATAGCTCTTTCTTCAAAATGCCTGTTCAGATTTTGACTTACATTGTAAAAGTCGCATATCGGATAATATTACTTATGTCAAGAGTTCCTGATTCTAAAAGGAAATGTCGGCACCATCTACGTAAAAAAAATGTACATTGTAATTTGGATTTGAGCCTGTTTAACAGCAATCAGGCTAATATTTCGGGGATGAAGCCATGATGTTCTCTCATGAATTTACTTGAATAAAAAGTAACTTGTTGAAATAATCACAACAAATCTTTAATATACTCTGATTTCTATTTGACGTTTCTATACAACCCTATTCCTTTTTTTTTTCTTAATTTGAATCTGTTAAAAAATCACTCAACTGAGATGAATGAAATTTATACAGGACCAAGTTACGGCATACTTCTTCTAAATATAAAAGTTATATTTTTATAATTATATCTTTTTGTATTTTTTAAGCATTTTCCATGCAAAGATGACAAATTATTTTAGTGAAGGATTTTTTATTAATAAAAGGAATTGCGTAGGATTTCTCCTATATAATATTTCATACTACTTAGAGTTGCCAGATACTAATGTGTCCCAATACGCCAACTAATCAACGCGACTAGCTAAAACCTCGAAAATAGGACTGTTCGTTGTCAGCACCTAATTAGTTTTTGATGACATGTGACTAGGGTCTATAACAAAATTAATTAACAAAAAGGGGCACATTCATTCTGTATAAAATATTTAGTAATGTACAAATAAAATAAAAAGGTTTATTGCAGAAACTTGACCTCCTTTTAAAAGTAAAAGATATAGGTACCTGTGCTATTGTATGTGCCATGTACAGAAAAGAAAGACGATGGATATTTCATTAAATTAGAAACAAGTTTAAAACGTAAAAATTTTAATAACAATTAATAAAATTTCTAAAACATGGATCATCCAATTTTTTTTGCGAAAATAGAATTAATTTATAAGTTTGCTCTTAAAAATTATAAAAACCAAATGATTGATGATGCTGGCTTACCTTGCTACTTCTTATTTTTATGAGAAAAATATTGTTGACTAGGTATTTCCCTTGGTTTTACTCGGGTTCTAAAATGATTTTCTTACTATATAACTCTGCTTTTTGATGGCCTGTTAATGTGTAACATTTACTAGATTCTACATAAGTTAGATTAAATTGTCCATGGAGCTTTTTCTCGGATAGTATATACCTACTCTTTGGAACTGTACAACTAGATTCATAGCGTTTACAAAACTTTTGTAAAAGGTCATTTTAAATAAACACATTAACATACCAGCACACCTGTAGTCCTCGAAGGGTTAGGCAGAAGTGTACTTATGTATTCCCACCATTCCACCGGTATGTTTAGGTCTCATTTTATAGGGGTTAATGGCAATAGGCTTGTTGCCATTAACCGGGAACAAATCCAGACTCCGAGCTGCTACTGAGAATTTCATAGAAAAACCCAATAACACTTTGCTCGACTTGGGGATCGAACCCAGGACCTCTAGCGTAGCAGTCGCGCTTAGGACCACTAGAATTATGAGGCAGTCTTAGTGTGAAAGCTCATTTGAAATAAAAACATTAGAATTTGAATCTAATTTCGAGCAGTATTTTTTTGCGGAGACACAGACAGAAAATTTTAAAAATAATTATTTTGGCTACTACTTTTTTAAGTAAACCATATTATTTTTCTTAAATTATCTCCCATGTACAGACATCGTAGGTACACTTAAAATTTGAATATAAAAGCTATTTTAATTATTTTAAGCTTTGATAATATTATAGGTAAAAGGATTTTCATAATAATATAAAAATATTATAAATGGATCTTCGTCTTTTGAATTCTTAATGAACTCGTGACAATAAATCTAGATTGCGAAAGCCTCCAACTTATAAATAAGGGAGGGTCTATTTGTTATGATGCATATTAATTTAAGCATTATTAATTTGATTGCCTCGTTGGTCTAGTGGTCCCAATCGCGACTGCTACGCTAGAGGTCTTGGGTTCGATCCCCAGGTCGAGCAAAGTGTTATTGAGTTTTTCTATGAAATTCTCAGTAGCAGCTTGGAGTCTGGATTTGTGCCCGGTGAATGGCAATAGGCTCGCCCCCTATTACATGTGACTCAAACATACCGGCGAACTGTGGGTGTACATTAAGTACACCTCTGCCTAACCCTTCGGGGAATACAGGCGTGATGGTATGTTATGTTATTAATTTAAGGAGAGGCTCATGACTATAATTGCGCTGATCAAACGATCTGCAAGGTTAAAATGCACCTGCCGCGGTTAGTCTGTGGATGGGTAACAAAACGAGTCTTAACAAAGCCCTTGATCAGGGTTGTCATACCGACACCCATGACAATTTGTTAGTGGTAGCAGTCGCGCAGAGGAACACTAGACTAATGAGGCAGTCACAAACCTGATTACTGTATATTTACAGGCGCAACTTTTAGAAAATAACCTCTAAAGGATTTTCCGCACATCCAGTAGCCACGCTAGGGCGTCGCACTGGCGATCATGTGGTTGCCGAATGAAATGAAATGATATTTATTTCTGTAAATAGATCTTTTAAGACACTTTTACAAGTCGTTTTTTTTTTAATTTTTTTAACTAGGTGGCGTCGACGTTTCCTATCTGACGACCTCTGAGAAGAAACGTCGAAACAAACTCAGAGAATCATGGTCTCTTTTAAAGTCCAGACAATAGTGATATTATTAGATATGCGAGTGTTCGTAATCCCACCCATTGAACTACCGACGTGAACCCACTCGTAACACGACCGTTTAGCTTAGTACGAGGGGTTAACAAGAATACTAGTAATGTGCGACCCACATTGCTAGTAAGCTTTTAAAAAAAATGCTATCTGTATTAAACTGACAGCTGGGATCGCAAACACCAATGTAATCTATACTTATCTATACTATATAATAATTATAATATTATAAAGCTGAAGAGTTTGTTTGTCTGTTTGTTTGGTTGTTTGCTTGAACGCGCTAATCTCAGGATCTACGGGTCCGATTTGAAAAATTCTTTCAGTGTTAGGTAGCCCATTTATCGAGGAAGGCTATAGGCTATATATCATCACGCTTTAACCAATAGGAGCAGAGCATAAATGAAAAATGTTGCAAAAACTTAAATGCAGAAAAGCCGAGAAACCACGCGGGCGAAGCCGTGGGCGGAAAGCTAGTGTTACAATAAAAATTCCCTCAACAATACTTACAGACTTGTACAATATTTTGCATGTATTGGGAAGTGCACTCCACTAAGTTTCGCCCCGTTCTGACTTTTGGTATAACATTTTATGGCCTTCCCGTATCGTACAAACTTGGCTGTAACTTAACAGTTTCCTGGGTATACGCCAAAATTGTCTTGAAGTAATATTGACATAAATTCGCAATGGTCTGGAATTTTGATGTCGGGAATGCTTTATGCGATAAATGAGCCTAAAAAGGAAAAAGTTTTAGTCATTTTGTGTAAGGAGGTTAAGAAAATTATACTGGAAAGGAAGAGACCAAGACTTTTTAACTTAAAGAATGAAAAGGACTGGAATTTGGACATAACATACCATCACGCCTGTATTCCCCGCAGGGTTAGGCAGAGGTGTATTAATGTATACCCATTCTCCGCCGTTATACTTAGGTCCCATGAAATAGGGGGCGAGCCTATTGCCAAATCCAAGCTCCAAGCTGCCACTGAGAATTTCATAGAAAAACCCAATATCACTTTGCTCGACCTGTGTTTCGAACCGGCAACCACATGATTGCAAGTCCGACGCCCTAGCCATTAAGGCTACCGCTTAAATTCACTTTTTAATCACTGCTTAAGTATTCTCATTAATCACTGCTTATGCAATTTTTTTAGAATTATTAAAATGAAATATTACCTAAGTGCTTAAGTGCAATATTATAGCTAAAACCGTTAAGCACGTGACAATTCATAATAAATTACACTTCAACGTTTACTCATAAGCGATTTTTTGTATCATTGCGTGACCAATTTATTAATAATTTAAATTATTTATTTTTCTAGTCAAACGTAGGTTATCAACCTCTGGCATGTAAGGAGACAGATGTTAATGCTATCAACTTTTTTAGCCATAAATGGTTTCTTAATTAACACGATATACTGTTTCGTTGGTCTAGTGGTCTTAAGTGCGACTGCTACAATAGAGTTCTTGTGGTCGATTTCCAGGTGAAGCAAAGTGTTATTCGGTTCTTCTATGAAATTCTCAGTAGCAGCTCGGAGATTCGATGATATTATGTGTCCGGTGAGTGCCAAAAGACCCTATTACATGAGATCGAAACATAACAGCGTACAGTGGGTGTATATTAAGTTCACCTCTACCTAACTATTCGGGAAATACCAGCGTGATGGTATGATGGTATATAATAATGGGAGGAGATCCGTGCCCAGCAGTGGGAGCGAAGATAATATATAGGTTAATGAGGGACGATTTAGTTTTCTACAGCTCCAAGAAGCTGTATACAAATTTGTTATTTCATTAATCTTGATACCTCCACGCGTTCCTGATATCCCTGAGATAATATCCATGACCTATTTTAATAATTTACAATATAATAACGCCTTCATTAATTTTGATTGATGTCAAAACAACGTGACACGGTTCTTGCAGCCATTACTCTTGAATTAGAGACTTATTTTGACATCTTCCGTCATCTATTTGTGAGTTTTATGCTACCCCCAAACAGAGTATAATCATTAATTAGGATAATATGATCAATTAAGATAATTAAATATACTATTTTAATAAAAAGCTTACTAGAAATGTGGGTCGCACATTACTAGTATTCTTGTTAACCCCTCGTACTAAGCTAAACGCTTGTGTTACAAGTTGGTTCACGTAGTTAGTGCAATGGGTGGGTTTCGAACCGGCAACCACATGATCGCAAGTCCAACGCCCTATGGTCATTCGGCTACAGCTGCTTCAAGCTCAATTACTGACAAGCTCTTGGATTCTTAGTAGCAGCTTGGATTTGTGCCCGGTTAATGGTAATAGGCTCGCCCCCTATCACATGGGACCTAAACATGGGCGAAATATGGGTGTACATTAGTACACCTTTGCGCCCTTCGTTGAATACAGGTGTGATGGTATGTCTGTTATGTATAAAATACAAGAATAATCTAATCTCTGTTTACATAATTGGAAACTTTGACAGCTAAAAATAGACGTATCAACCGATTTTCCATCGCTCATGTATATTCTGTATACATAATAGACAGATAATTACGATCCAGGCATTCGGTTGCGTGCGCGCCTGTGGCGTGGTACTTTCCACGCGAGACATGTACAACATCACAGCGGCTCGAAAGTATTTTTTTAGAGTTCCTCTTTACGAATGTAGAGATAAAAAACTATGTTTAGTAATTATGTCCTGATACAACTACAATACAACGACTAACTATTAACATCTATAGGTAATTCGGACGTTATGTACCTAATTATTACAAAATTTTGACATTTTCTTTCATATTTTTAGTCTTAAGTCAGTTTAGATTCAGGCTGCCGTGATAGCTTTTTTTTTCAACCGACTTCATTCATACATTATATTTACATTGGTTTCACCGTAACATAAAAAGAATTATAATAATTATAATTTCATACTTTGACGTCACCTACTGGACCTTGTACACCTAACAACTACGACCACGATCTGTGCTAGTGGTCGCAGCGACCAATTTATTAAAGAAAAACCGATACAAATCGCAGAACGCCCAACTATTGTAAGTAGCTGCATCACGGTCTTAACGACCCAACATTTTTTTTTCTTGTCATTTATAAATTTCTTTAAAAGAACATTAAAACTGCTTTTTGCAAGCTAAGCGTCATCAAGAGTAGAGTCTTGAGTCTTGTCTCTTGTCTTAGCTCTGTCACATTTCCAGGATCAAAGAACAGTGACAGGACAAAAAATATTCTTTTACACAATAGCTGTTCAGACAGATAACCTTTCCTAAGTGTAGAAAAGTATTTGCAAAGGCCATTAAGAACAATTATAGCAATACAATTTGCGGCACCGCAACACGACCCGGCCGACGTGTGGTTGGCCGCATTTTGTTCGGCGTTTCCGTCATCCACGACCACTAATGGCCGTGGTGGCTGTATAGTGCGCAAGGTCCCTTAAACTTTATTTTGGGGCATCGCCCTTCAGAAATTTTGTTTTAATAACGTCTTGTGGGATAACCAGCTGTTACGGTACACGCCCTTTTTATATTAATATTCTGTAATATTTTTACGATGCATTTTTAAGGGGGAATTGCAGACGAAGCTACCTCGTAATGGCAGGTGGATTTTGATAAAAAAAACTACGGTTTAACCTTCTAACTTGATACTTAGTAGTCGTAGTGTCTCGCTGGCATGTCTACATGCCAGCATGAATGATTCAGCATGACCGGGGAAGTACTACCCTCCCACAGAATATCGACTTGAAGTAGCAGTATGCATACTGTTACGTTTCGTATGATAACTGTGGAGGGCCGAAGGTTCAATTCCTTCCTCAGTCCCCTTCCTTCTGCTTTTACCCTTCCTCTCTCTTCTCCTTAAATATGCTCGACAACACGCGAGTGATACCGCTGCTGTTGCAAGCATCCATGGGTTGCGGTAACCGCTTACCCTCAGGCGAGCTGTATGCATGTTTGCCAACATAGTGGTATAAAAAAAAAACAGTGCTCCGTGCTGTCAGTGGTCCATCTCGTTGAAATTTTCATTTCCATGTCTGTGTTACCTATAGCGCAAATTAAATAAAAGACGCCATTAGGAATAACTACGTATGTACGATGGGCTAGCTAATGACTACTCTGACCACGGAAGAGATAAATAAGGTTGGAAAGGCCCTAGCTGCTGTTTTGTACTAGGACCAGTGTCGCCGCTTTACTCCCACTATTTCAATTCCCAAACATACGCAACATTATCTTTACAAGTTTTTCGCACACAATCAAATCACACACACATAAATCAGTGGGCAGCAATTTGTTCACACACTAGCACCAAGCTCTCGTAGGCATTAGACACACACAAGCAACACGCATACGCTAGTGCTTGAAAAGCCGACTGAGAATTTATCGATATTTTTATCGATACATTCTCAGTCTGTTATGTATTTTTATATTGAATGGGGAAAAGGGGAACATAAAAATCAAGAACTATTTTCATTTAATTTAAAAGAATTACTGTCCTTGGAACAAAACGTAATCATTAAGCAATTAGGGGAAATCTAACATAACATAATAGAGTTATAACATAACATTATTATAATTAATTGCATAATATTTCGAATAGAATCAAATATTAAAACGTATAAAATAGGTAGGTACGTATAGTATTTGACTTAGATTTGACTAGACTATATTGTATCTATTCAGTATTAAAATCGAAGTAAAATTAAATGGTCTACATGCCGCTTCATCTTCATTCATTCAATGATTAATATAATATAAAATACATCTAACTAAAAATATACTCTCATCAATTAAATATTTAATATTTCAAAAATAATCTTTGTCAAACGTAAATATAGTTGAGAATTCTATCGATGCTTTTATTTACCTCGATATCGATAGATGTACGCCGTGCATCACTCACGGCCAACCCCGGCACACGACGAACAACGGCTATGGTTGAAGAGTAGAGAACGCAATGCATGCAGTACATTGCAAGCGGACTACGACATCGTGTTGATTAAGCGAGAACCCATCGGGCAATGTATTTTATTTGTAACTTGTTGCAATAATATGATTGATGTTTGGAATTTCATAGTGATCAGTATATTTTTATGTTTTTACCAATTATTTTGCAATTAAATGCTATTTTTGACTTAAAGATGGAAAGATATACCTCCTCGCTATATACTGGTGGTGTGACATTTTGTCTATTACGTAAGAATAACACAACACGGCAGTTTAAAGCGGAGCTCTGTTCTCTGAAGTAGTCATAAGCACACTAAACGCGGCGAATGTATGATTCGGGCGAGTTATGATTTTCTAATCAAGACTGTGGCGCGCCTGCCCCGCCCACATGGCCATTCCAATCTTCTTTATCTCTTCCGTGACTCTGACCAATTGATCGGCAAGGTTAAGTAGCACTTAGTATATGACAGAGATTTGTTTTGGTAAAATTATCCATTTTCACGTATCTAATACGCACAGACAGATACAAAAAAAAAGATATTTAAACCAATTATTGTGGCCCACGAGGCTGAAAAAAACTAACTAAGCTAACCTAACTTAATGCTGCGATGTTATAAAGCATAATGCCACAGCGCTGGTTTTCAGTTAGGACTCTAAATAAGTAATGCCACAGGCAGTCATGATTACAAAATAAAATAAGGAAATCTTATTGACTGTTTAAATATAAATATAGCGCATACCTATAGACGAATAAAAGGCATTATAATAAAATATAAATAAAAAGCGGAATAGCGATACGTTGTCGCTGCTTCCAAATCATTTAGCTACTGTTATAGATAGCTCTGATGCAGAGGGTATTTATTTATTATTTATTAATTAGGGCACATCAACAACACAAACGATAGAAGCGGCGGTAGCCTAATGGCTAGGGCGTCGGACTTGCGATCATGTGGTTGCCGGTTCGAACCCCACCCATTGCACTACCGACGTGAACCCACTCGTAACACAAGCAATTAGCTTAGCACGAGGGGTTAACAAGAATACTAGTAATGTGTGACCCACATTGCTAGTAAGCTTTTTTAAAAAAAAATAAAAAAAATAACATTTACAAATAACAGAGACATATCTATACTAGTATTTGCGTCAATTACAGACATGCACAGCATTCTAATATATATATAGCGTATAGAGAACTGTTACGGAACCAACCACCTCCAAGAAGTTGCTGGTAGTTTTTTCATACAATTTTCCCCGATGTAATGTTGTGTTAATTATTCATGCCGCCGAAGACAACTCTCATTCTTTTTCAACAATTCTATCTTTATTTATGGATACCGTAATTGGATTCCAATGAATTTTATGTAGATCTTGAAAAGAAAGGGGAATAAGGAAGGAATAGTAGTACTGCCTCGCTGGCATGTCTACATGCCACCATGAATGGGTCGGCACGACCGGGGAAGTACTACCCTCCCACAGAATATCGACGTCAAGTAGCAGTATGCATACTGTTGCATTTCGTAGGTTAGTGTGGAGCGCCAGAGGCCCAATTCCTCCCTCAGTCCCCTTCCTTTTCCTTTTCTCATACTCCTTCCTTCTGTCCCCATCTCCTATTCCAAGTATTTTAATACTTTAATATGAAACCATACCAAATATTAAAATTAAAATCAAAATGACAAAGAAAATCACAAACAAAACTACGATTAAAATTACAAAGAAAATTACAATTAAAACCAAAATAAAAATTACAATTAGAAATTCGATTAAAAGTAAGTACAATCAAAATTACAATAAGTATCATAAAAAAATAAAATGACAATTAATTTATCAGGAATATGGAATTAACGGGACATTCAAAACAAGTTTTATGTTGGTGTAGCATACATCAGATATTTACAAAATTGAGCAAGGGTGTTAGAGAAAATGTCAATGTCATTGGCACGAATATGACAATCATTATACGTTCTCATCAAGCGATTCATTGGCGCTGAACGTCCGAGGTTAGTTCGAGCTGTAATCGGCGCAAATACATTCAGTTTTATTTTAAAGACTCCTGTTCAATTTATTGGAGCAATATATCGGTTGCAACATTTTGCTTTACGTTTTGTGGCAGGCGTTAGTTAACTTGTTAGTTTAATTGTATACCATTAATATTGAGTAGACTTTGAGTTAACTGCCACTCTCAGCCCACGACAGAAAGTTTACTTAGACAGTTTCTGTTTGAGTACTGTCTGTCTGTGTATATTTATTGAAGATCTATGTTGGATCACTTAATTATATAGATAGTTATTTAATTCCTCGCCTCTTACTTACAATACACAATTAATACAAATACAATAACACCCTCGTTTCGCCGGTATAAATAGGTCCCATGCCAGCCTATTGCCATTAATCGGGCACAAATCCAGACTCCGAGCTGCTACAGAGAATTTTATACAAAAACCCTATAACACTGCACGACTTGGAAACGAACCCAGGACCTCTAGTTTAGCAGTCGCACTTGGGCCTACTAGACTCATATAGGAGTCAATTTTGTTATAGACAACGATCACATTTTAATATCTAAGAAGCGTATGTGACTGCCTCATTAGTCTAGTGGTCCTAAGAGGGAGTGCAGGTCGAGCAAAGCGTTATTGAGAAAATATTTCAGTAGCAGCTCAGAGTGTCGACTTATGCCCGGTCAATGGCTCTTTTACATGGAACCTTAATATACCGGTCTACCGGCAAACTGTGGGTGTACAGTCGCCAGGTATACAAAGCTGTCAAATTTCTCCAAATTATTTGAAACCTTAATTTGTTAAAGATAAAGTTCAAAATCAAATTAGACAATTTGACATTTTGTGTTAACTTGATATGCTCGCCACCGTACATTAAGTACTCGTGATATTTTGTGACGTATATAGCTGTAGGAAATTTAGCGGATGTTTTATATTTTTATGAATAAGTTTCTTTGCTCAAGAAAATTGATGTCCAAAAACAAAACGTTGCGAAAACTGACAAGATCACAGATATAAGATTTTTTTTATTTCTATGGACAAGATTGTAAGAACCAATATATAATAAGGTTTAGTTGTCTTGGATATCACCAGTTCATTTTTATTAAGTTTACGGCTCAAGTGTAGTGATAGCCTAGTGAAATGACCATTGGACTGCCAAGTCAAAGGTCTGGAGTTCGAATCCAAGTCATGTGCGTATTAATAATTAATTATCACGCGCTTAAACGGTGAATGAAAACATCGTGAGGAAACCTGCACGCCTGAGAGATTTTCTTGACGGCGTGTGAAGTCTGCCAACCCGCAGTAGGCTAGCGTGGTGGATTATAGCCTAATCCCTCTCGTTCTGAGAGGAGACCCGTGCCCAGCAGTGGGACAATGTAATGGGTTGATGATTACGGCTCAAAGTAGTCGCGACCTCGAAAATTTTAAAAGCATTTAAAGGACAATAAAAGTTAAAAATTAATACCAACTCTTCAGTGTCGTAATTACAATTCCCTCGCCATAAAACACTGGAACCTTTTATTTCAATGGACACTTTGTTTCAATTTGAGGCAGTAAAAAGTACAATAATTCATTTTTCGAGACCTTTTCCTGGCATTTTGCACATTAATATAGTAGTCATTTATATAAATCTCAATTTGTGATAACGTAAATATGAGTATCTTTAAAAAAATATCGTATATAGCGTTGATATTGTTCTCATTACATAAAAAAGTACTTTCCCCACATTTTTTTATATGCTTTCACAACAACAAAAATTTCACATTATTACGTTGTAATCAAAGGATACATTACTGCTTCTCAGCCTTTTTGAGTTCTGACCAGGTAAAACTGCCTCATCAGTCAAATGGTCCTAAGTGCGACTGCTACGCCAGAGATCTTGAGTTGGATTCCCAGGTCGAGCAGTCTTATTGGGTTTTTCTATGAAGTTCTCAGTAGCAGCTCGGAGTCTGGATTTTTCCCCGATGAATGGCAATAGGCTCGCCTCGTATTATATGGGACCTACACATCCCGGTGAACTGTGGGTTTACACTAAGTACACGTCTGCCCAACCCTTCCTCCGAGAAATAGGCGTGATGGTATGACTAGGTAATATAAATATAATCTAATTAAAATCACTTTCCGCCTTAACTTATAGCACCAGAGAAATTTATGAAACTCCTTTGAAGTAGAAACAAGACTTACTATACATAGATGGCTTCGTGTGCTCACTGATGGAGCTAAAATGTGCTCAACCATCCGTAGACTAACCGTGGCAAGCAAAACTTTATCTTGCAGATCGATTAATCAGCCTAGTATTTATTTAGCTGACAAATAATAACACATACATAACATACCATCACGCCTGTATTACCCAAAGGGTTAGGCAGAGGTGTACTCATGTACACCCACATTTCGCCGGTATGTTTAGGTCCCATGTAATAGGGGGCGAGCCTATTGCCATTAACCGGGCACAAATCCAGACTCCGAGCTGCTACTGGGAATTTCATAGGAAAACCCAATAAAACTTTGCTCGACCCGGGGATCGAACCCAGGACCTCTAGCGTAGCAGTCGCGCTTAGGACCACTAGACTAATGAGGCAGTCAAATAATGCTGACAAATAATGTCGCATAATATATCTAAAAGGTGATCATAAAACAAAGAAAGTAATAGAAGTACTTAAAGTAGAGTACACTTCATTTCCTTTATTGGTACTCAACTCAATAAGACGTATTGAATGTGCACTAAACGTAATGGTGCAGAAACTGACGTTGAGATGCACATTACCTTTGCTTTATGCGATCCTGGTACTACATTTTGATGATATTGAGTTGGAAATATGTGAAACTATTAAATTACATCATCTTTTTTGATCCAATTCTTAATTTGGATTTTTCCCAATTAAGATTATTATTGAAGAAGGTAGCTGTCAATGGATGGATGCGAGCTGCCCAAGAACAGGATGGTTGGCGCTCTTTGGAGGAGGCCTACGTTCAGCAGTGGACAGCAATAGGCTGATAATGATGATGATGAAGATCATAATTTATGTAAATTCAAATGATCTTCTCCATCATCAATTTTTTTTTTTGTAAACGTATGTTTAGACTAATCATTTTCTTTGAATGTAGGTAAGTAATCTGTCTAATGAAATTTTAATCATGTTTAAAAAAGGTTAATTAAATAAATAATGAGACTATTTGCACTTTCCACACTTTTTTTAGAGTATGGAAATTTCTCAAGGATCGTTGATGTTAGCCTTAATACATTTTCTAAAAATCTACGATTGAGATAGAACTGCTAGTTATCGAAACAAAGCAAACGAATGCAATTTATTTGCAATATTTTATTGAGTAAAATCTTTGTACATTATTTTGTGAATAATTTAATTAATTTGTAACATAATCATTCTTATCATAACTTTTTAAAGAGATACAATAAATATTATAAATTATTATTTCTACTTAATTAGTAATTACTATTATGAAATAAATAGGTAAAATCTATTATTGCCACATAAGATGTTGCAAACCCCGCATACACACACCCAGTCGAAGCAAATTAATACAATTCCATTTTATTAAAACGGAAATAATTTAAACTCTCAGTCTATTACAATAAAGAACAATATTAAATTAATTGCGAAACATCTTTTTTTTTTAAAAACATTGTCCTAGTATAGACTTTCCTCCTATATTGTGGATGCGTTTACAAACCCAAATCTTCGCATAAAACAACACTGAAACTCGCACTGCCACAAGTCGCACGACGTATTATTGCTATCGTTTTGCGATTGTGTGAGAGAGATGGCGCTCCATACATTAAATAGCGACGTCCCTTTCTCTCAACTTAATCGGTTGGTCATAAAATATTTGTATTCGCCAGATATGGTACCCGCAACCGATGGTACAGAACCCAATTTCAATTACCAAAACAAGAAAACTTTTCAACTTAAAAACGTGACATAATTATCTCCCTATGGAAAAAAAGCCTAAGTATAAAATCAATATTATGTCCAAACTGCAAAAAAAACCTTTTTTGTTTTACTGGAAGACATGTCGTAATTATCTATGGGAAAAAGGCCTAAGCATAACAACAATCTTCTGTGCAAGTAACAATTTTTTTATGACATCATTATGCACCTATAGGAAAAAGGCTTAATTATTATAATCAATATTCTGTGCAAGCAAAAATTTATTTATGACCTCATTATGTACAGTGGGTTATAGCTCTGTTACCTGACCTACCGAGACCCCGCCGTCCCACCTAGGGTGGGTCAGGTACCAGCTATAACCCACTGTATCTATAGGAAAAGGGCCTAAGTGTAAAATCAACCTTTCAAAATCCTTATTTTTTCAACGTCCGCAGTTTTCCCATTACGCCACCGCGCCCGGAGCAGTCATATACGTCGGTGATGGGGTAGGCCTATGCTTCATCAAGTTGTAGGCCCTGTTTGAGGCCCAGTCCTTCCCATAGCCCCCACTAGCTGAGTAAGCATAGTTGTTGTTGTAATCAGCTGAGTAATCAGTAGCGTCACTGTTCCCAAAGTATGAGTAGGACATTGGGTGGTGATGCTGGAATTAGAAAATAAATTATTTATTTACTGCTAAGATCAAATAAAAGGTTAAGATGGAACTTTGCGAACAAAGAAGTGAGGCCGGTTAAAACTACGCCTTGTACAAACACAATTACACGCACACACGCACGTTATACGTTGATGAAGTTTTGATAGACTAGACTAGACGTGTAGCGGTAGCTCGACTCTGCTCGACTGACAAGATAAGGCGTAGTTTCGGAATACGTGTGTGATTGTAATTGTGTTTGTAAACGGCAAGCCGTAGATTTAACCGGCCTCACTTCTTTGTTCGCAAAGTTCCATCTTAACTTTTTATTTGATCTGAGATTTAATGGCTAGGGCGTCGGACTTGCGATCATGTAGTTGCCGGTTCAAAATCCATACAATATAGTACCGACGTTAACCCACTCGTTAAATTAAATTAATTTTCGTTAAACAAGCATTTAAAGGGGTAAACAAGAATACTTGTAATCGTGACCCATATTGCTTGTAAAATAAATTAAAAAAAACTATTAATATGCACATGACTTCAAGAAGTCAGTGGTGCCTTGGATTCGTATTCGAGACCTTTGACTTGACAGTCCAATGGTCATATCACTAAGTTAATCATTATGTGTGACAAATCTAAGTTGCACAATCGCATGCAAACCATTTACAAACGTAAAACATAAATGAGTGGCTTATCATTTAAATTGATGAGCGATACACTTTTACACATAACTAATCTTTTCTCAGTGGCTTTGTCTGTTTTTTTTATAGGTATCGTTTATATCTATAAATATTATAGAATTGTAAGCAATCTATTTCTGTACTTACTTGAAGATATTTAAAGCCATATTTAAGCCCCCGAACCTTAATGTTATTTTTGGAATTGTTGTTTGTTTGTAAGGGGTTGACGCAGTAAGTAATGAAGACATTCTAATTTTGTTTTTATTATTAGAAAGCATAATCATACTACGTACTTAAAAACCGTAGTACATATTATTATCTGAATTAGTTGAACAGATAATGAGGCATAGCTTGAACCCTGTTGGTTTCTGATTTAACATACCATCACGCCTCTATTCCCCGAAGGGTTGCGCAGAGATGTACTAAAGTACACCCACATTTCGAGGGTATGTTTAGGTCCCATGTTATTACATGTGGGTGACCTTATTGCCATTAACCGGGCACAAATCCAGACTCCAAGCTGCTACTGGGAATTTCATAGAAAAACCCTATAACACTTTGCTCGACCTGGGGATCGAACCCAGGACCTCTAGCGTAGCAGTCGCGCTTAGGAACACTAGACTAATGAGGCAGTCAGTCTCTGATATATATTTTTTTTCTCTAGCCGTTACTGTCCCACTGCTGGGCAAAGGCCTCCCCCAATTCCTTCCAGATGCTCTTTTCTTGCACCACCTCGAACCAGCCCTCGCGGTACGCATCCAAATCATCCCGCCACCTCTTTCTAGGCCGACCTCGACGGCGCCTTCCATCTTCAGGCACCCATTGCGTGGAGACCCTTGCCCAGCGGTCATTATGCATGCGACTGACATGACCCGCCCAATCCCAGTCTCTGATATAATTAGTTAAATTTAGTGCTAGCTGTTGTATCAGTTGTATAATCTTGACTTGAAATTACTACTTCATTCCTGAACTTACTAACAAACACACCACATAACAATTTTATATTTATCTTCAACAATTTCGTTTCAAGGACATCAGTATCTGTAAAAGCTCTTTTCAAGTGGATGTACATAGATAAATTTATTTATTTTTATGCGTTGGCATCCGAAGTGGTCTATAGGACAGACTAACGTAACATTCAATTGATGTTGCGCCTGGGACATATCGGAGCCTAATTGCAATCGATCTTTTGCATCGATCGGCCACTGTGCAACCGTTTTTTGACAGATGCCTTAGACTGCCTTAGAGCCTAGCTGTTCCAGATTACGTAAAAGTTAACTTTGAAATGCGTAACAAAATAAATGTATTATCTACCTTATGTTATTCAATTATCTTAATTATGATTCCTTGCAGACATTACAATACCATAAATGTAACTGTAAATGTATGTAAATACGTACCTTCGACACGAAGAAGAAGAAGAATGTAACGGATTTTCCAAAAAAAAATTATTATAGTTAAGCGTATTAAATTTAGTTCATTCTACCACATTCTATCGTGTCTAGTGATGCAATCAAATGTATTCGCTGCAATCATTTTGAACAATGACATTAAATCAGTATCGGAAAATGGCATCCACTCTAATATCAATAAAATATAAAATAAAAAATATTTTTGAAAAGAAATGGATGGAATACAAAAATTAATACAATCAGATGAATATTAAACATATTTATTTATTATTGGTCGTTGCACCATTTTCGATTTGATAACCTAACAATCGATAATCACAACTAGACAGTAATCAAAGTGTCAATAATCGGGTCGATAACATTGTTACGTTCCTGCAATCACTAGTTCCATCTGTCAAAAAACGGTACACATAATGGACAAAGTATAGAGTCAATAACGTTTCATAATGTTTGTGAAAGCTTATTTAAAACCAAAACATTTGATTTTGATTTGAAAATGTTAACTTTTTTATCTAAAATTTAACCAGTAAAATCAAACCTAAAGTTCGACAAAATAATGCTCGCACGTGGCATTAAACAGACATTATGTGGTTATCGGCCATTTTGTGGTCAACGTTCTGCCGTCCACTAACTAAAAGGCCGTTAAGCCACAGTTGGTCGTTTTTCACTTTGTAATGTAGTCTTATACAACTTTCGATGCTCTATCTTTCGGTGTAAGAATCATTTTTCTATGATTTATAGTTTTAGAGATACAGAACATTGCTGAGCAGTTAAACCACATAAATTTCGTTACTCCCTTAATTAAAAAGCGGCTAAGCCACAATACTTCTCTAGAAAGACGTTAACATACTTTAACGGCAAATTGATGTATCATTTTTTTCTAAATTTACTTAACTAAAAGTACGTTATCTAGTCATGCTTGACTAAAAAGCAGCTAACTGTCTTTAACTACCTTCATGTATTGTGTCATACAAATAACCATTTGAACATCGTGCCCTAACTATAAAGCAGTTATAAAGAAAAATTACACTAGAAAGCAGTTATACGCCAATAGCGGCTTTTAAGTTATGTATTGAAATTAGTATTAGCTAAATATCAATCGCTAGAGAGCAGCTAAACGACAATACTAGTCTAAAAAGCAGTTAAACTCTCATGATTTGCGTTTGCGTTTGACTAGCTCAGGCTATAATTCCTTCCTTTTCACTTCGGGTGCTCGTAGCGGACGGACGTGTGGCGCGTTTCTTGATTTTTGGCGCCGCAATTACGAGAATGGCGCAAAATAGGCAAAGGTAAGCTGACATTATTATTTCATTTATTGTTATAATCAGCTATTATGCCTGTTTTTGTTACCAAAATTTTTTCTGTATTCCGGAATACCTGCACAGGTAAAACGCATGCTGCTAGTTTTCATTATGTACCTACCTATTGCAAGAGGGTTTTAAAGTACCTACTGTTTCTAAGTTCATCGTAATTGTTGTTGTAGATATCTGTTTCGATTGCTGATTGTTTTATACCTATTAGTGCGAAAGAGATGTGTCGTATAATAAGTTCATTAGTTAACTGATTATATTTCATTGTATTTTAGACGTTCCTGTGTATCATCAAGAATCCAAACTATGATGAATAGTGTGTTGGTAGACCAGGAATTTCCAACTACACAACGCCTTGACACTAACAGCATGCCATCTATACGCATTTCCACTTGCTCTAATAATAGGTCTTTACCTATGAAATTGCCGTTCTGCACTACTGGCCATTTCAAATCAAAATATTTTTTGAGTGGCTAAGAATTCTAATTTCAAATTAACCGTCGTGGCAGCAATGCGGCACAAGCGGCACGCAACATCAACGACGTTTACGGAGCTAACACTACAAACCAACGCACCACCTGTTATTGGTTTGCTCGCTTCCGTTCTGGGAATTTCGACCTGAAAAATGAACCTCGCGGTCGTCCGAAGACTTTGGTCGACAATGACGAATTAAAGGCGATTGTGGAAGCTGATGATACACAATCGACGGCTGAATTAGCAGCAGCTTTCGACGTTAGCGTCAAAACAATATTGGTCCATTTAAGTCAAATTGGCAAGGTAAAAATGGGTGCCCCACGAACTCAATGATCGCCAGCGCGAAGTACGCGTCGAAACGTGTCTTGCACTGCTCAACAGACACACAAATGAAGGAATTTTGAACCGCATTGTTACCTGCGATGAAAAATGGATTCTGTTTGATAACCGCAAGCGCTCAGCAAGTTGGTTGGATCCTGGTTCAGCACCTAAACAATGCCCTAAACGAAAACTTACCCCTAGAAAAGTAATGGTCACTGTTTGGTGGTCTAGCGTCGGTGTGATTCATCACAGCTTCTTACCAAACGGGGTGAGCATTACTGCAGATGTGTACTGTGAAGAACTGAACACAATGATGGAGAAGCTGGCACATCTCCAACCAGCATTGGTCAATCGCTCGTCTCCGCTGCTCCTGCACGATAACGCGCGATCTCATACTGCACAGCAGACGGTCTCCAAGTTGCAAGAACTGGGGTTGGAAATTCACCGTCATCTGCCCTACTCATCAGACCTTGCGCCTACAGACTACTACTTTTTCCAGAATTTGGATAACTTCTTGGCGGTAAAAAAATTCAATACCCGAGAGGCAGTACAAAATGCCTTTGAAGAATTTGTTGCCTCCCGTCCAGCTGATTTCTTTAAGAAGGGCATCAATAAACTGCCACTGCGTTGGCAAAGATGCATTGATTGCATGGGTGATTACTTCGATTAATACAAATAAAAAATAGGTACATGAAAAAAATTCGTTTAAATTTTTACATACAAAACAGCAATTTCATAGTTAAAGACCTAATATTAGCCAAAAAGAATCAACGTATCCCCGCATTAACAATAACGATTTAGTTAATCTTCTCTACCAAGAATTTTACTCGATGACATCACAAGTGTTTCAAAAATTCAATGAAACCGCATATAATTATAGCTAACCAGAAGAAACTCTGAAATTTAAAATAGAAACATTAACTCAACAGCTTGAAACACATTCCATATACTGCCACGAATCGATGCAATTTTATATTGTTTAATTAATAATAAGCTATTTGTTAAGTTCCTACACAATTTAATTAGAGGTACTCATTGTCTATTCTTTTTTATTAATAAATAAAGTTCTGATTTTCATAAAATACTTTTTAACTTCTCAACTTTTTACCCGCAAGTGCTTATTTAAAAGGCAGTTAATTGCGAGCGAGATGTCTTTAACTGCCTTCTAGTTAAGTAATAGGAGAACCAGTATAAAAATATGTTTTACAATACCGAGCTTAAAAGCGTTTAAAATCCCATAACTGCTTTCTAAGTAAGCAAAGTAAGTCTTCCAAGTGTTAGTTACTAGGCTATAAGTCTGTTAAAATCCTTTAACTGCTTTATAACTAAGTATATTTTGATAACTTTTACTATAAGTACAAGACGCGGTGGCTACAAGATATTGCTTTACTATAAAGCAGTTAAGGTATGGTTAGCGGCCTTATAGTGCAGTATATTATGTAAAAATTAAAAAAATATGCTTAGCTACAAGTTAGAGAATGAATTTAAATAAAATGTGATTAAAATAAATGAATGAAATATATCACATATTGTGCAAAAAGACTATGCCTACGTATATAACTTGCAACCTTGTTCCTAGGTAGCATACTTTTCAAGAGACATTAATTCCCACTTATTTTTGCTTTTTCTCGAAAACTACTTTTTGCGCTTAGCTGCCTTTTAGTTAGTAGACGGCAGCGTTTATCATTAAATTTGGTGCTAAGCCCAAATTACGGTGGAAAATTGGTAAAATATCCAATTATTCGTGACATTATTTGCTTAGGCCGAAATTTCTGTTTAGGTTTTATAATATTATTCCGTGTAATGTAACTTTCTCGTGTTTTTTTCTTCAATTACCAAACTTATAGATTTTGCCGTAAAATTTTATGGCTATTTCTTTCGAGTTTTTATGCGAGTAGTAGGCATGTCCCTATAAAGTTTTAGCTATTTGGGAACAGTACCAACTGCCTTATTAGTCTAGTGGTGGAAATCGTGGTTACTTCGCTATACCATCACGCCTGTATTCCCCGAAGGGTTAGGCAGAGGTGTACTTAATGAACACCCACAGTTCGCCGGTATGTTTGGGTCCCATGTAATAGCGGGCGAGCCTATTGCCATTCACCGGGCACAAATCCAGACTCCGAGCTGCTACTGAGAATTTCATAGAAAAACTCAATAACACTTTGCTCGACCTGGGGATCGAACCCAAGACCTCTAGCGTAGCAGTCGCAATTGGGACCACTAGACCAACGAGGCAGTCACTTCGCTAGAGTTCATGGAAATCGTCTCCAGAATTTTGGCTGATATCTTTTTTTTTCTTTATTTATTTAGGAACTTCTAACAAAATGTTACGCCAGTTCCATCGTTACCTAAACTAACTACATCGAAATATAAATAGAAACTAATCTATAAACTAGTGCAGCCTCTGGCGACATTGGTTTGACTAAAATAATATTAAAAACACCTAAATTTAAATTATTAATGTTTAATTATCTAATTAATATAGCTCCTTCAGCATCATTTGTGACACAGTTCACCAAGAGATGATATATATCTTCTACTTTGTTGTAACAAAATAAGCAATTCGGAGACATCCATTAAAAAATGGTTGAGCTACACGAGCACTGATGTATGCGTGCCGTCAGTTAGGACAGGTCAACTCAAAGCTGTTATGGCTCTTTTTTCAAAAGGCCTGTTCAGGTTTTGCCCTACATTGTAAAACTCGCATATCTATGATATAACTATTGTCTGGACTTCAAAAGAGACCATGATTCTCTGAGTTTGTTTCGATATTTGTTCTCAGAGGTCGTCAGATAGGAAATGTCGGCGCCAGCTAGTTTAAAAAATAAAATAAAAAAAAACGACTTGTAAAAGTGTCTTTAAAAGATCTATTTACAGAAATAAATATCATTTCATTTCATTTCACCTTTTTCATCAGAAATTCAAAGGCTTTAAGTGGCATGTGCCCGGAACGAATTCTGAAAGAAGTTACCTAAATACTTCTATTAACTTTAAAACTACTATTGGCTGATGTCATCATCATCATCATATCAGCCAAATGACCACAACGACCAGTTGTATACCGCCTGCATACTACAAATGATACGATGATAATAAAATAAATTGCCACATTAGTCAGGTTTTGGATTTGATTCCCAGATCGAGCAGTGTTATTGGGTTTTTTCTATGAAATTCTCAGTTGGGTATGGTGAATGCCAATAGGATCGCCCCTATTACATAAATCATTATCATTAGTTAACAAATTATACCTTGCAAGCTTTCAATGTGCTCAGGACGCTTGGAAGCAGCAATGCAGCAATTAACAGCAGCTTCTTGATCAGCAGCACTGACAGCAGGATAGGAATGAGGAGTAGCTTCATCTTCAGCACCGCGAACAGGGTCAACAGTGGAACTATCACCGCTAACTTCTTCCTCTTGCCTCGGGCTGAAATTTTAAAGTTATTTTTCTGTAGGTAGGTATTTGAAGAATTTCGGAGATCTTTTGGATAATTACTAATATAGCTGTTATAATTTATTAAGTGATCTTATAATGTGACTGCTACGTTAGAGGTCCTGGGTTCGATCCACAGGTCAATCGATCGATCCTCAGGCAAAGTGTTTTTGGGTGTTTCTATGAAATTCTCAGTACCAACTGTGAGTCTGGATTTGTGCCCGGGTAATAGCAATAGGCTCGCCCCCTATTACATGGGACCTAAACATACTGGCGAACTGAGATTGTAATTTAGTACACCTCTGCCTAACCCTTCCGGGAAAACAGGCGTGATGGTACGAAGGTAATCTTATACCATAATATGATTTTTTAAAGCCGTTACATAATTGATATAAGAATATTTTTATTTCGCATCAGAAGAAAAAGTAATAATTTTACTATAACATCGTAAGGTTACAATAATTAACCCCCTCGCTGCTATTTGAGTTTAAAAATACAATAAAAATGACCGCGGTACACAGCTAGGTATATAAGTAATCCAAAAAACATTCAAATATTTATTGAAATCGTGCAAAACAAAATATTAACAAGTTCACGCTCTAAATTCAAAATGGAAAATTCAATTTCACACTAATTTATTTCATCGGAAGACATCTGTCGGAACAGGTCGAATCCCATATTTTGACCCCAATACTTATGACCTCAACGATCCATGGTAATTACGATGACATGCTATTAATTTGCAACTGTTTATTGATCTGGTTTATTTTTTAAACGAGGAGAGAAAGATCATTATTGTATTTAAAAAAGAAAATTGGAAATATTTTTGTAGAATAAAGATTAATAAGGTTTCCTGATATATTTAAAAAAAAATCTTACTATCAATGTGCGTCGCACATTACTAGGACCACTAGCACCGAATAAGATGTCGTAGGTTCGATTCTCAGGCTGAGCAAAGTATTATTATTGTGTTTTGTGATGAAATTTGGTTAAAGTGCAAAAAGCTCGCCCTTTATTACATGGGATCTAACGGGCGAAAATAATTCCTTATTAGATATCCCAATGGGTTCAGCAGAAGTGTATTAATGTACCACAATTCGCCAATCTGTCTATACAGATTGGCGAATTGTGGTACATTAATACACTTCTGCTGAACCATGGGACCAACCATGGGACCTATGTCCCATGTGCAATGGACGGGTCGATGGAGTGCAAGTCTTTTGCCATTACACGGATATAACTTCTTCCGACCTACTCCTGAAAATTTCTTTACTTATTATTATAGCCGCACCCAGTGTTGTCACGTGAGCAGGTGCCATTGGATTGTTTTTTTGTATTTAATTTTTTTGTTTCTCTGACACATTGGCCTTTAGTCCAAGTGTCGTGCGTCATTTTGTGCGAAAATAAAAACTTTTTCTTCATTTCTTTCTTTCTATTCTTAAGTATCCAAAAAATGAAGTACACAAAAATACAAGAGACAGTATTCATATAAAAAAAGATGCTTATTATCACTCAAAAGTTATTTCATGTACAAAGCAAAATTCTTTGCCAATTTTTTCGCAATATAAGTATTTCTCAAATTTTGCACAAGAAATAAGTATGCGAAACAGCTGACACTTACTTGGCTTAGTGACAAAGTTGTATGTGCCAAAAGTAAGAAAAAAAAACTCAATAAGTATGATTGCAGAGATAAGTCACACACATTGTTCGTTTTGACTACAGTGAAAAACAAATTTAAAATTTAAAATACCCCCGACTTTCCATTATATCTAGACCGATTTTCATCAAACATAGCTAAGAACACTCCCAACTAATTCACCTGTCAAACAAAAAAAACTAAATCAAAATCGGTTCATCCGTTCGGGGGCTACGATGCCGACAGACTGACAGACACACACACACACACACACACACACACACACACACACACACACACAAACACAGACACGTCAAACTTATAACACCCCGTCGTTTTTGCGTCGGGGAAGTACTACCCTCCCACAGAATATCAACGTCAAGTAGCAGTACTGCAGTATGCATACTGTTGCGTTCTGCACGGTGAGTGTGGAGCGCCGGAGGCCCAATTCTAACCCAGTCCCCTAACTTTTCCTCAATAAGGCTCGCAACGCATCTGCAATACTTTGGTTTTGCAGTTGTTCATGGGTGGCGATGACTATCCACCATCAGATAGCTTGCTTGCCGAGTTATCCCATAACAAAAAACAACTGTAACAGACACACATAATAATTTTAAAATTAGATTTCTAAATATAGAATAATAATGTAAACAATATTACCTCAATTTACGATCATAAGTGGTACTAACACACAAAACAGTGACCGAAGTAAACATCGCTAAAGAGGGTGAACGACATCATTATCGGCTGTGGTTAGCGTGCTCTGTTTGTCTTTGTGGGCGACCGCGAATGGAACTTTCACCCTATATCGAAGGAAAGTGTTTACCCTTTACGTATGTGGTGAATAAAACTGTTTATACTGACACTTGTAATATTTTTATTAATCTTTAAACAAAAATAAAATTATAACTATCTTTTTACTCCTCCTAGTGCCGGCGTCTCAATATGGCGTCCTCACATGCTCTGTCCCTTTCACACACATACTCTCTCACTCTTCCGTCTTCTTACGTTCCATATCCCACACGTATATTTTGATAAGAAACCAATACTTAGAAAATGATGAAAATATAATTAAATATCATTCTGTGACTATTCGATGGTTCAATTTTGTCATTTTATTGTTCGAGAGGTTGATCGAAACTACCTTATTAGTCTAGTGGTCCTAAGCTTGAATGCTAAGCTAAAGTTCTTGGCTTCGATTCCCAGGTCGAGTAAAGTGTTATTGGGTTTTATTATGACATTCTTAGTAACAGCTCGATCATATATTATGCCCGGTGAACGGCAATAGGCTCGCCCCCTATTACATGGCACCTAAACGTAACGGCGAACTTCGGGTGTACACTAAGTACACCTTTGCTTATCCCTTCGGGGAATACAGGCGTGAATGATGGTATGTTTAGACGTAGATTGCCTGACTATTTGACATTTTGAGAAGACTAAAGAATCATTTTGAATAAGTAAATGAACTGTAAACATCGCCTTGAATATTATTATGATATCAAAATCCGAATGCCCTGATTCGATATCTTTCGGTTTTCAATATAACGGTTAGTCGGTTATCCTACAACGAATAAGATAATATTTCATCTCATTAAACAAATAAAACGCAGAAGGTGAACTAACAAACAATCTTTAACGCAAGATGAAAACGGTTATTTTCCATATTTCTTGCTCAGATATGATACTAACATCACATGCTGCATTTCCAGTATAAATTCCGGCATTTTCGACCTGACGACCTCTATGAATAAACGCCGAAACAAAGTCCGAGAAACATGATGTAAATTTTAGCGAAAGAAAAATTCGGCCTCAGGCAGGGCTCGTACTGGCGTCCACCCGACGTCACAAGCACCGGTCCCGGTAGCTGAATTAGTAAAAGGAAGCAGGAGCACTTAACTGAAGAGACGCAAATTTTATCCCTGCCTAAGGTCGTATTTTTCATTTCATTCGCTAAAATTTATATCTTTATAGAAGCGGCGGTAGCCTAATGGCTAGGGCATCGGACTTGCGATCATGTGGTTGTCAGTTAGAAGCTCACCCATTTCACTACCGACGTGAACCCACTCGTAATACAAGCATTTAGCTAAGGTGTTAATAAGATCAGGTATTACTAATGTGTGACCCAAATTGCTAGTCAGCTTACTTGAAAAAAAAATATTCCCTAAAGCCAAATATAGTAAAAATTAATAAGAGAAACATGGTTTCTTTTAAAATCGAAACAGTCGCAGTATTATCAGATAAGCGAGTTTTACAATTTAGGGCAATAGAACAGGCTTTTTGTAGAATAAGTCATAGCAGCTTTGAGGTGACCTGTCCTAACTATCGGTACGCATACATCAGTCATAGTGTAGCTCAATCATTATTCATGGAGCTCAACGACCCTCGCACGATGATACCTGCCCAGGACATTTGCGTAGGTCAAGTGAAAATGTACTCAAAAGTGTCCGAAAAACGTTATTTTAAATTTTTCTACGCATTTAATGGACTAAAAATAAATAATAACATAATATCAGTATTTTAATAATAACCAAAATACAAATATCTGTTATTTTAGTGAAGGATAAATACGACTGCGGGCAGGATTCGAATCTGCGTCTTCTGGTTCGGTACACCAGACGCTATGACCGCTAAGCCACCGCGAGTCCCACCCCCCAAGTTGAAATTTTCCTTCACATTTTTAATTTACGTCTATGAGCTGACGTCAGTGACATCTGTAGAAAATGTGCTTCTCAACCGACATGACATGCTTTACAGCAAGTTCGATGTCGTACGGTGCCACCTTACCGTTTAACAATATTTTTGTATTTTTTAGGCATTTTCTAAGCAAATATTTTTCCTTTACTAAAATAAGTTAATAATCTTTGCATGGAAATTGCCTAAAAATACAAAAAGATAGTTAAAAAGGTAAGGTGGCATCGTACGGCATCGTACTTGCTGTAAAGCATGTCATGTCGGTTGAGAAGCACATTTTCAACAGATGTCACTGACGTCGCCTCAAAGACGTAAATTAAAAATGTGAAGGCAAATTTGGACATGGCATTCGAAAAATAAATTTTCTACATTTAACTATACAGTGGCTTAAGTACCAGACCGCAAACGTCACATCATCACGTAGACTCACTTTTTATTTGGGTTCCGTTGGTAAATAGCCGCGAACCCTTATAAATTAGTACACTCCATTGGTTTGCGCATCACTCAGTAACGGCGCCAATTTAGATACTGAAGTATTTCTTAAGTAAATAAATACATTTTGTATAAAACATGACGGACACAAATATTTTCTTCGGCCATTTTTTTTGATTACAGAAATTTAACTTAAATTACAACAATTTGTGGTGTTTTTTGGTATTTGGTTGATAGAGGCATCCCATATTAGAGACGTCAAGCCATTTGCTTTTATTGCCAGACTTAGCTTAACTTGGACATCAAGTCCAGGATCCCTAGCAGCCATGCTTGCTTAATAAGTGTCTTTTTTAAATAATGTTTATGAACATCAACATAATAATATTAAGATTTTATTATTATTAACTTCACAATTATTGATATTTAAATAAAGTGCCGATTTAACTTGAATTGAATAATCATTATTCATAATACATGGATATTATTAGGTAGTTACGGACATCAAATAAAAAAATTAAAGTTACATGAAACTGTTGAAAATGATTTATAAAAAAGTGACAAAAGTAATGGATGGTAGCCAAGCAATCTAAAGATGATTAAAAAGGGAAGATATGAATGAAAATTAAATGAAAGCAAATGACAGGTGCACGATGATTTGATAAAGCATTTGATAATGCAGTGCAGAGGAAACTTACACACGAAAGTAATAAAAAACCTGCATTTATTATAACCGCATCTAGTAAATCACCTTTAACTCACCTTTCGTGCTTACAAACACTTTACTACGTACAACGTAAACAAAATTAAATCCAATCTTATCAAAAACAGTCAACAGAACCACAGTCCAACGCTCCGTTGTGATAAAATTTGTATTGTTAGAACCTACAATTTCAACAAAACACTTATTTCGAGGAATGATGTGAAATAATTTTCTCAGTAATTACCCCTTTTGTTGTAAAAGGTCAATGGTATGATTTTGACAGAACAAAGAAGGTTAGCAATAACCCTGTCTATCAAATGTTCTATGACTTGTTTTGACGCACCAATTGGATTCTTATCGTTAGGTTTTTTTGGAGTAAAGTGTAGACATAACTAATTATTACGTACTTATTATTAAGTATCAATAGTTACCTACATTTTAGTACAAAGGTTAAAAGTAAGTCATTTCAGTTAAGGAATATAGTAATGTGTCTTGTCAATAGATGGTGCCACTGTCACCAACAGTGGTCTCGTTAGCTTAGTTGGCAAAAGCTTTCGGTGTAGTTAACCGGAATGCCGAGTGCGCGAACCCTGCCTGAAGTAGCATTTTTTTCCCTAAAATTTAGGTATATTATCTTTAGCAAAATGTTATTTGGTGTCAATCATAGATAAATAATTGAAGTATAAAACTCGAATTGCTATGTAAAATGCTACTAATTTTATTACCATGGCTCATGTTCCCAGAAATTATATCCTAGAATTTATTGTAATTCTAGCTTCAAAGTCAAAGTATTGTTTGAGATCTTGTATACTTTACAAATAATACATGACTGAATTCAACACCATAAAAATTTGATAATTTGCCTCTATTAAAAAGATTTGTAGGGCAAGCATTGGGAATATTTGATTTGTTTGGATTTATTTCTTTGTTAGGCTGTGGCTTACAAGAAGTATTAGTCTTATTCGTGTTGTTCCATCTATGGCTCTTATTATTTCAATGTCATAAAAATATATTATTCAACTTACCATGTTCATCATCTTCTTCAACAGTTCTTGCCCCTTCAGGAAGATTCACTTTCACACCCTTCACCCTGAAGAACTCCTGTACCAGCTTCATAAAATACTTCGCGAACTCTGCCCATTCTGATAAAAAGCCCCTTGGTTCAGTTGCTACAACTTTAGCAGCTTCTTCTTCATGAATTCCAAGTCTTTCTATAGTTTCCTCATCTAAAGGAACTAAGCTAACAACTGCGTTGGCTTTAATAGTTTCATTTTTGTTTAGACTGTCTCCGAATATAGCCTTTTTGGCTATTTTTACTGCTTTGTATTTGACGCAGGATAGCGCTTCGCCTCTTAAGAAACAGCCATCTTTGACGTATCGTAGATATCCGTCTTCTACGGCATTGATACCTTCAAATGTTGCTAGAAGGAGTACGGTACGCAGAAGCGTTTTCTTAAGTGAGGACATTGTGAAATCTGGAATGAAAATATAATCTTCTATAGAATCTTATTTTATTTTGTTTTTATCTCTATTGGATTTTGAATAGGTATTATTCAAAATTATATTTTTGAGTTTCACTAGAATCAACGTATTAAGCTCTAGTTTATTTTGTAATATTAGTTTAACTTGAGTTTTGGATCCTTATAAAATATTAAGACTAACTTGATTGGCGGAATACAAAATCAGAAAATTCCTGTTCCTATATCTACAAAAACAGTATTTTTCTGTCTCTATGTAATGCTTGTAGGCGCCATTGTATTTAACGTTCAATTTATCACGCAACTGTAACTGTTGTCTGATAAATCGATACCTTGGAACAATATTTTTTTATTTTTAAGTTCAGTTCCAGTTTGTCCATCTTAAGGTTTGCCTGAAAGAAATCGCAGATAGCGACCTATTGTATGTTATAAATTACATTTGTGTTTTGTCTTATGTATTTTGTTTTGGTATACAATAAAGTATATAATAAATAATTAATGTAATGATAACTTAACTATTGTAGTTTTGCGTAGGGTGCTACTACTTACATAGCTAAGTCAAAAAGGTGTTGAACTCCAAATTGAAGATCAATTCATTAAATTATAAAACCAAACAGATTGATCACAAGCTTGTCTCAAAACACAAGTTTCTATAATGGATTTCGATGTTCTAAATAACTGAAGTTTGATTGTCTTCGTAGTCGAAAGTTTGCGGTTTGCGGTTAAGTTATATTTTGTTACCAATTATAATTTTAACGAAATGTCTACAACAGAACTATTTGTTGATAACAAAATAATATACCCACGAACTTGTGTTTTATTATTTATCTTTGAATATTGTTTTATCAATTGTTGTTAATTAACTTGTTATTAACGAGCTTCGTATTGTTTAAATTAAAATGACTTTAAATTGTCTGACATACCTATTTTAAAAGAACTAGGCAATACTTAACTCCGCTAATATATAATAAAATAGACTTCCTAAGAGATGCATCCAAAGATATAAGCACTGTAACATTAAAGAAAAGACTGAAAGATATACTCTTATGATTATGTATAATAAAAGATAACATGGTATATATATATATAATAAATGGTATTGTTACCTATTATCAATAATTGTGTAGTGTATTAAAAAAAAAAAATAGAGCGTCACTATCGCCAACAAACTGTTGCACAGTTTGGCGATGCTTAGTGTAAGTTTAAAATGCATGTATCTTTTTATGAATAAACTATAAAAAAAAAAAAGACTGCCTCGTTGGTCTAGTGGTCTCAATCGCGACTGCTACGCTAGAGGTCTTGGGTTCGATCCAAGTGTTATTGGGTTTTTCTATGAAATTCTCAGTAGCAGCTCGGAGTCTGGATTTGTGCCCGGTGAATGGCAATAGGCTCGCCCCCTATTACATGGGACCTAAAACATACCGGCGAACTGTGGGTGTACATTAAGTACACCTCTGCCTAACCCTTCGGGGAATACAGGCGTGATGGTATGTTATGTTAAAAAAAAAAAAACCCCATTTAAAAAAGAAATATTTATTTACTTGAAACTAGTTCATTATTATATTATCTATGCTTAAACTATCGTATGATACATAATAAGCCTATAATGATCCCACTGCTGGGACAGGCCTCGTCTCGGTATGAGGGAGTGAGCTGTAATCCACCACGCGGGGCCAGTGAGGGTTGACAGACTTCGAACGCTATCGAGAAAATCTCTCAGGCATTATTAAGCGCGTGATAATTAACTATTTATGCAAACTTGGCTTCAAAAAGTCAGAAGTGCGTGCTTTGGAACTTGTATACCTACATACATACACTCACACCTTTTTCCCATAGGGGTAGGCAGAAACTACAGAATGCCATCTGCAACGATTCTTGCATACTTCTTTTGCTTCGTCCACATTCATACATCTTGTCATACACATGCGCTGGTTGCGGGTACTACGCATCTGATCTTTCTGAAGGATCTCACCAATAAGGTCGTGGTATGTCTTTCTACGTTTTAATATTATAATACACCTAGGTACGTACGATTTCATTCATGTTATTGTGAATATCACTACTTTATTCCTCCAAATGACCTCTAAAAGCCGCAATGAATAAAAAACAAATAAAATAAAAGGCCGATTGAACTGAAAATTATCTGTGAAACGTTATCTAAACGTAGCTAAAGACTGATAAATAGCCCTTAAACCCTCTCGATCCGTAGTTACATTTTCGTTGACATTTACGAATGTAAATCGATCCATTACTAAAACGGAACTGATCGTTGAACGTTGTAATTTTTTTGAATTGGCCTCCAAAAGTCTAACTAAGGATAATTAACTAAAGTTCAATAAACGTTTCACACAAAGTTTTATAACTTTTATTAAGTACTGGACGTGTAACATAATTGACTCTTAAACTTAAGGGTCAGACAACAAATAGCTAATCAGAAACTTATTACAAGTGTTCGTTTTAGATTTAAGCTCTCGTTTATCAATTATCAAACTCTCGTTATATGGGGTCATCTGGCGATTTATTAGAAACTTTAGTTGAAACACGTGTTTCAATATGTTACAGAGTTGCTTTGCTACATAAAATGGTGGTTCAAGTTCGAAAGTTTTTTTATTTCAATTAAGACTCAAAAAAACTGGACTAGAATTTTGTGTAACGACTTAAATGGTCATGGCTGAGTTTTCATCACCGCCCATGGACATCTGCAAAACCAAAGGTGTTGCTGAGCCTATTTAAAGAAACTGGAGGGGAAGGAGAAAAGGAAAAGAAAGGGGAAACGACAACGAACTTATTGGACATTTAAATAAATAAAAAAATTGGTTCTACTAAAAAAATTTTGGAAAAAATATGGAAAACGAGTCCCTTACTTGTTTAAACGCGGTTTTACAGATGTCCGGGCGGCGATAACTATTTACCATTAGGTAGCTCGCCTGGTCGTTGCCAAGTTATCCCATAAAAAAAAATACAATATGTTAAGAAAGCCCTGGCCGATCCGAAAGGAGTATAGATATAGGTTTAAAGTAAGGTGTTTAAATCTTATCGCCTTCATTCTGAGGGGGGACCCGTGGTTGTGGATGATAAGTTCAACCCCATAATCAGTACATCTGATGTGATCCGGATGCTTAACCCACCCAGTATCGATGGTCAATTAAATAACCGCTTATGGTAGAGTACAATTTTCTTGAAAGTGACTCCGATACAGCGCACAACGCTGAAGCAAATTATAGAAATTATTTTTTACAAACACGCAAACATCGTCATGCAATTTAAAATGAAGAAAATACTGTTTAAGTGAAATTATAATTGTAGTAGTTTCGCAGGTGATCTAGAATTTGTAAACTAGAACGAATGAAAGTATGGTTACTAGCGTTTTACTGGGAGCTAAAAGGCTTTGATGAATACATGGACAGATATGATAGACAGATAAAGATTATGCACTTTCAAAGTAAAAGATATTCTATCGAAAACCTTTACATAATATGCTTTGCCAGGGAAGACAGGAGTCCCTTCACAAAGGCATTATTTGCTCTAAAATTTGCCTCTTGCAATCAGACAGAAAATAAATAGTTTTTTATTTTTGTGCAGAGATGACAGCCAGATAAGCTGATCTCTAAGTATACAAAAAGTCTATACAATGCGGAACGTAAAGCCGTTGGTCCCGGTTATGACAATCGTAAGAGGTACTCAGAAGCCCAAAAAGCCTAACAACCAGTATATCCTTTGAATATCAGGGTTTCCCAGAGGCTGCGAAGGTCTGATGGCGGTCGTGGCAGTATTCATATATTTATTGCATTCCATAATGTACACATCAAGTGGTTATTAGAGTAGACTATAACACAATTATGGCCCCTTTCGGGCACAGGAACATTTTTAAAAGAGAGGAGAGGAGCACTTTAGATATTTTATTTAATTAGGGTACATTTATTTTATATTTTATTTGTAACTGCCTCGTTGGTCTAGTGGTCCCAATCGCGACTGCTACGCTAGAGGTCCTGGGTTCGATCCCAAGGTCGAGCATAGTGTTATTGGGTTTTTCTATGAAATTACCAGTAGCAGCTCGGAGTCTGGATTTGTGCTCGGTTACTAGCAATAGCCTCGCCCCCTACTACATGGGACCTCAACATACCGGCGAAATGCGGGTTTACATTAGCACACCTCTGCCTAACCTTCCAGGGAATACAGGCGTGATGAGTTAACAGTATTAAAATTATGTAGGTAGGTATCTACATTAAGTTTCTCTCACACCTACGTTTTAAGCTAGTTTTCTTAATTACAGATTACAATTTCGCGGCGGCGAGCGTGAAACGAAGTCTTTGTAGTTAAACATCTCATCTAGGGAAACGAGCTGTTACGTAATTATGTGGTGGCGATGGTAATCACTGTTTGCCACTGTCACTCTAGCTCTTTCATACAGTGGGACATGTTGCATTTATTTAAATTTTGTACTCTTCCATATCTTGTATTCTTGTTTGCTTGGGGAACGTGATGAGAAGCGATGAAACGCATGTGACTTTAATTAAAAAAGTAAAACCGCCTATGTCTAAAACAGGTTCGGAAGTTGGTAGCGAAAACAAAAGATCTACTCAAATTAAAGCCACTGACTTCCCAATCTGGTTTAGAAATAACAATAAAATCTTTGCAAAGTTTTGTTGATTTGTTAAAACCGCTTGACTGATTTCGATAAAATTTGAATGAAATCACTTGGAAAGTTACCCTTTCAAACGAAAAAAGATTTTTTTCAATTTGATTTTTTCACCTGCCACTTTTGTCTTTTCATTCGCTTCGTGCAATCGGTGAACATACATAAAAATATTCCGACAAATTACGAACCTCCTCCTTTTTTGATGCCGGTTAAAAAGAGATATGAATTTAGAGGGATGGAGGGGTCGAGGGTAGAATTGAATGATGAGATGATGAATAACAGGGATGAATGAAAAAAAATACATGCTGCGCCGATCACAAATAAATAGGAAAAGGGCATACCATCACGCCTGTATTCCCCGAAGGGTTAGGCAGAGGTGTACTGATGTACATCCACATTTCGCCGGTATGTTTAGGTCCCATGTAATAGGGGGCGAGCCTATTGCCATTAACCGGGCACAAATCCGGACTCCGAGCTGCTACTGGGTATTTCATTGAAAAAAACCCAACAATACTTTGCTCGACCTGGGGATCGGACCCAGGACCTCTAGCGTAGCAGTCGCGCTTAGGACCACTAGACTAATGAGGCAGAAAAAGGGCAGGAAGATCATAACTCACTAGTACATCCTTATGTTGAGGATCGCTTCTTGCGATAAGACCGTCCATTGCACTATTCTGTAACTTACTTAAAACATGTAGGTAATTTTATTGGCATTCTTTTTGGTATACAATAAAGAACATTCTAGCTTCAGCTAGAGTCCACCAGTGACCATAGAGGCTGGAAAGGGTCAGGAATAAAATAATATCAATAGGTAAAAAGGCGATACAATCCGTAAAAAGTAGTTTTATTTCAGTATTGTACCTTTCTACTTATCTATCTAATGCACTGTCTCGTTGGTCTAGTGGTCCCAATCGCACTGCTACGCTAGAGGTTTTGGGTTCGATCCCCATGTCGAACAAATTGTTATTGGGTTTTTCTATGAAACTCCCAGTAGCAGCTCGGAGTCTGGATTTGTGCCCGGTTAATGGCAATAGGCTCGCCCCCTATTACGTGGGACCTAAACATACCGGCGAAATGTGAGTGTAGTACATTATGTTATCTAATGGACTTAACATTCCTCAACTTCAATATAGTAATTAATACTGGCATGGTTTCACCTTACTCTACTCTGTACAGCTTCTGTTGAATTGAGGAATTTACTATATAGGTATATGAATACCTTACCTTCTCAATAGTTTGCCTTCCAGTTTTAGAAGTGAAACCAAAAAAAGTAAATTTGCGAAATTGCTTAAGGAATTTCTCCTTAAGTCCCTCTAACTGTTGTATACGCACCGAACTACCTGCTGGCTTTTTACCAAAGAAGTCATTAATTAAGACTTATAATATTTAGTGCTTATGTTGTTTTCTGTTCCCACAGACAAACCGTGAAAACGGTTTTGTGGGGCCTTGTTTAAAAATGTTATTTATAAAAGTTTAATAAAGATACATACATACATACATGTACTCCTCAATTCTGCGGAATCTTGCACAGAACAGCGTAAGGGGAAATCTACTTAAGTTTGAATACACCAAATTTCGGAGCGGTATAGTGCACGGAAATCGAGTGATCTTATTCTATGCATTCGTGTTTAGGGCTGGCACTTAGTCGATATTTATAAAAAGTTGAAACTGTCAAATCTCATTTTCTTATATAAGGATACCAAGGCATGCATTTTTTACTTATGACTGCCACATTAGTCTACTGCTCCACAGCGCCACTGCTACACCAGTCATCCTGGGTTCGATTCCCGGGTCGAGCAAGGAGTTATTGTGTTTTTCTGTAACATTGTCAGTGGCAACTCGGAGTTTGGATTTGTGCACAGTTAATGGCCCTATTACTTGAGACCTAAATATACATGCAAGCTGTGGGTGTACATTAGTACCACCTCTGCTTAACCCTTCGAAGAAAACAGGCGTGATGATATGTTATGCTTTTCTAAGTTTTCGTAATCTACTAGTAGGGAGTACTAGTACTATTTCGAACCGGCAATCACATAATCGCAATTTCAACGATTCGGTGTTTTATGAATAAACTCGCATAAAATATTGTATGCTAGCTAACCTAAGAGATGTTGTCCTGTGTTAGCTATGAATATTCAAATCGAACTGGAATAAAATAATAAAAAAATGCGCGAAGATAAGATATTCGTTGAGTCGCTTCTAATTTATTTACCAATCTTCCTTTCTTCAAGTAAATTTTAAAAAAGATTAATGAAATCTGTGAAATCGTTCTTAGGTTGGCCAAGGGATATAGGGATTCATTTTCATATGTATACATATTTATCTAAATCTATATAAATAAATATAGAAGTAGATACTAGGTATATACTAAAAATAACTGACAACAACAAACAAAAAATAATATTTCTCTTTGAACAATTTGTCAACCCTAACCCAATGCCAACACACAGAGCGACTCAATCATACACAGATTCAAATTCAATTTGTGATTACAACTCTAGTGTGAGTGAAACATACTGTTTGAAATATGAAGACATACATACCTACGTACATAGAATAGAATAGAATATTCTTTATTATACACCCAAAACTTTATACTTAACGTAACAGAACATACCGTCACGCCTGTCTTCCCCGAAGGGTTAGGCAGAGGTGTACTAATGTACACCCACATTTCGCCGGTATGTTTAGGTCCCACGTCATAGGGGGCGAGCCTATTGCCATTGACCGGGCACAAATCCAGACTCCGAGTTGCTACTGGGAATTTCATAGAAAAACCCAATAACACTTTGCTCGACCGGATCGAACCCAGAACCTCTAGCGTAGCAGTCGCGCTTAGGACCACTAGACTAATGAGTCAGTCATCCATACTTATTATTTAATATTATAAAGCTCAAGAGTTTGTTTGTTTGTTTGCTTGAACCTGCTAATCTCTGGAACTACTGGTCCGATTTGAAAATCTTTGATTGTTAGATAGCTCATTTATCGATGAAGGCTATAAGGATATAGGCTATATATCATCACGGTAAGACCAATAGGAGCGGAGTGTAAATAAAAATGTTGCAATAACGGGAAAAAATATTCCTTTTAAATGCAGAAAAGCCAAGAAACCACGCGGGCGAAGCCGTGGGCGGAAAGCTAGTTAATCATAAGATGGTGTTATAGGGGGTCTTCTCGCTAAAAGCGATCTCTTACACACACCCTTTTAGTCCCCCAAGGGTTAGGCAGAGGTTAACTTATTGCATACCCACAGAACTGTAAAACCCTGCCTGACTCTTCAGGGAATACAGGCGTGATGGTAGGTAATATTATGTTGTACTAGTACCTATTAAGTCTACGAATTATAAAAACCTTACTTTTGTTTTAAAATCACGTAAACACTACAAATATACACAACACTTCACTTTAAAAAATAAACTAATTATGTAATCTAAAGAAAGTATATTTTCTTGTAAAAAAACGAGTTCAAATAATATGACAATTTCCAGTGCGCGCGCGCCGGTAGCCACAAGATCAATGTCAACCGAACGCTCCTGATTCGCTATTTAAATGATCTAGAATCGAAACTATAATACGATACGCACAGATTGAAATCTAAACTAGTTACAGCTTGTGGTTTTGCTTACTTTTTCTTTTGAATTTACTTTTATAAGTGTAATGTTGTGTAATCTATACTAATATTATAAAACTGAAGAGTTTGTTTGTTTGTTTGTTTGCTTCAACGCGCTAATCTCAGGAACTACTGGTCTGATTTGAAAAATTATTTCAGTGTTCGATAGCCCATTTATTGAGGAAGGCTATATGTCATCACGCTAAGACTAATAGGAGCGGGGCATAAATGAAAAATGTTGCAAAAACGGGAAAAAATATTCCTTTTAAATGCAGAAAATCCGAGAGTGCGAGTAAGCTAGTGTTATACATATAAGAGGAGATATTTGAAGGGGCTCAAAGTTGAATTATAACTGCGCCGATAAATAGATCTGCAAAATTGAGCAATGCCTGCCGCAGTCAGGACGTGGATGGGTGACCATACTTAACACATTAAGACTCCGTAGTGTCTCGGAGAGCAAGAAAGGGAAAATACAGCTAAGACAATTGTTAGCCAGAAGTCGACAACGCCGGAAAACAATCTATTCTTTGAATATCGGTGTTGCTATGAAATTGGATTGCGGTTGGCGCTCTTTGGGGGAGGGCTACGTTCAGCAGTGGACGGCGATAGGCTGACATGATGATGATGATGATGGCAGTCGCTACGTGTAATATATTGATATTCAGGCGCATTTGGTTAGACTGAAAGCCGAAACGGATTTTTTTTTTTAAAGAAAAGCTTACTAGCATTACTAGTATTCTTGTTAACCCCTCGCGCTAAGCTAAATGCTTGTGTAACGAGTGGGTTCACGTCGGTAGTGCAATGGGTGAGGTTCGAACCGGCAACCACATGATCGCAAGTCCGACGCCCTAGCCATTAGGCTACCGCCGCTTCAATTTAAATTAATTCAATTTCTTCGCTTTAATTCAATTGGAATAAGCCTACATAACATACTATCACGCCTGTATTCCCCGAAGGGTTAGGCAAAGGTGTACTTAGTGTACACCCACATTCGCCGGTATGTTTAGGTCCCATGCAATAGGGGCGAGCCTATTGCCATTAACCAGGCACAAATCCAGACTCCGAGCTGCTACTGAGAATTTCATAGAAAAAACCAATAACACTTTGCTCGACCTGGGGATCGAACCCAAGACCTTTAGCGTAGCAGTCGCGATCGGGACTACTAGACTAACGAGGCAGTAAAAAGTAGAAAAAATATAGTGAATTAAAAGTTAAACCGTAGTTTATGGGGTTCGAAATCTGGGCACAAATTCAAACTCCGAGCTGCTACTGAGAATTTCAACGAAAAATAACACTGCTTGACCTGGTAATCGAACCCAAAACCTCTAGCGTAGAAGTCGTAACCTTAAATCACGTGTCATGAAATATTAACAAAGTGCTAATAGTTAAAGACTTTAATTAAATTAAGGAAATTAATTTCAACAAGCACTTTTCATTTTACTTAAACTTGATTGTAACACGTATAAATTTAATCTCGTTAAAAGATTCCGTAGCGATTCCAGGAATTCGAGCCAAAATTAAGTAAGGTACAAGTGTCACTTACTTTTGTGTTATTTAATTAATTGTTCAGTAACATTAGCTAAATGTTAAGTTGGATTTTTCGTGTCAACATTTATTTATTTATTAACAAGCATACACAGACAAATTAACAGTTTTAAAACCAATACGTTGCAGCGTTCAGAATATACAAAAAAAAGTGCAAGCAAAACAAAAGGTTAAAAACAAAAAAAGTACAAAATATTTCACCTTATCTCCTCACCTCTCTCTCACTCTCTCTATTCTTCTCACAAAATGTATATTTATTAAAATTATTTTTTTCATTTATTACACTAAGTATATTCAACTGAGTTTAAGGTTGATGCCCAGGTCATGCAGTGTTAGTGTTTTTTTTTATGAATTTCTTAATAGGTACCTAGCAGTTTGTATTAACAGCAGACTATTACATCCAGGGCATGCAGATTTTTATATTCAAAGTCAAAATATTTCATTAGAATTAGATCATTAAAAAAAATGACGACGGAAGAGTCAAAAGCTAGTTGCACTGTTTTAAAAAGTAGTTTTTTTTTAGCTTAAAATATCAATAGAAATCCATATACCTAATATGAGTCTATATTAGCACAATCTCTGCCTGACCTTTCGGAAAATACAACTGAGAACCTTCACCTTTTTCAAAGTCGGTTAAAAAGTAGGTACTGCAATCATTTCCACGCTTACCAACAACCACTTTTACTTATACGTGGAACATAATCCTTCAGATTTCCCTTGTATTGTATTTCACTTGCATTTTCTCAGTTTCATACTCTGAAGGTTCAGTGACCTCGGGTCGTGGACAATAGATACGATTTCAACATTAGTCTAGTGGTCCCAAGTGCGACTGCTACGCTAGAGGTCCTAGGTTCGATTTCCAGGTCGAGCAAAGTGTTATTGAGGTTTTCTATGAAATTCTTAGTAGCAGCTCGGAGTTTGGAATTGCATAGGACCTAAATATGCCGGCGAAATGTGGGTGCACGTTAGTACACCTCTGCCTAACCCTTCGGGGAATACAGGCGTGATGGCCGACCGATTCCAACATACTACTCCAACATACTAGTTGAGAAAAGAATAGCCCGTTGAGAACCTTGTGCTATTTGACTCTGTGAGTACTTAATCCTTTCATTTGTGATCCCCAAGTAACTGAACATATCTAATGTCAGCCGTTCCAAACTGCAACGAAGGTAAAATTACTTAATTATTCAATACATAAGTACTAGTCAAAATTAGTAATGAAAATAATATCAAACGCGAATCAATTTCCGACCCCAATTTTATATCATTATCCATCATTACATTGTCCCACTGCTGGGCACGGATCTCGTCTCAGAACGAGGATTAGGCTGTAGTCCGTCAAGCTAGCCTACTGCGGATTGGCAGGTTTCACACGCCGTCAAGAAAATCTCAAGCATTAAGGTTTTCTCACAATGTTTTCCTTCACCGTTTAAACGCGTGATAATTAATTTATTGATACGCACATGACTTCGAAAAGTTAGGTGCTTGCCTTATCTTTACACCGAGTTTTTATATGAAAATAAACAACTTCAAATACACACAATTATTGCGAAAAAACTGTTCAGCAGCTACATTTTCAATAGATAATAATAAACACCTACTTTATCAATCCACACTTTACTCCGGACTTATTCAGTAAAACTATACTAAGTATATCTTTCAAACGTACAATACTATTAATTCGCTTATCCATGTTTTCTACGAACAAGTTTAATAAATTCACCGCTAACCTTGAATTTAGAGGTGAGCAGAACGAGGTAAACTGTAAACAGAATCTAAATATACTATCCATTTCACATGGTACAACTCTAAATTATGCATTCCGTAATGTATGTGAAAAATGTGCTGGTGAAACGGAAACTTTTAAGATTACCGGTAAATAGAATGTGCTAGTGATGGGCTGTGTTTGATGAGCGGATAATTTGAAATTTGTTGAGCGGATATAATCGGATATTTAAATTTCTTAATCCATCGACATAATTAATAAGTACTGGTACTGAATTGTCATTTTTGTATTTTAATTTTAATATTGTATTGTGTCGTATGATTAAGTAACATAGTTTATAAGGCAAAACTGTTACTAACATTTTATGAGTCCACATTACTCGAAATAAATGATTTATTATAATAAGATTGATAATTATAATTGTGTTATGTTTTACCTACTAAATAGCAACAATCATTTATAATAAAATAAATGTTGCCCTTCACGACGAGTTCTTCTGTTTCGGGATTGTTTTAAAAATACAATTTGACATGCATTGGACATACATAAGACCCGTACACAATAAAAAATATGTTTGTTTTCTTATGGTATTTTAAAAACAAGAAGACATTCACAAATGTAATGTATGTTCTAAAACTGCGGATTACTTAGTTAATTATATCAAAAATCACAATCTTGTTGCATATGTTGCACACACGAATAGAACTTGAAAAAAAATTCGCTAATACACCAATCGATTGTTGGACTCTGTAATTGCACGTCAATTCAAACATCGGACGTGAAGGCTTACACTTTGTGTTGTTGAGTTCGAATAAAAAATTCCGTTTACACAGCATAAAGGTAAAGTTTTGCTTAAAATTTCGGATGTTTTGTGTGGAATTTCGCCCAGAGCTAGCTTTGAGATAAACATAATGTAGGTACGTGTTTTATATGCACTACGTTGTCTGATCGAAGTAGTTAAGTGGAAGCTATTTTTTGAAAATAAATAAATTAGTCACGTTGAAGGATGGTTTATAGAATTTGATAGATAACCATTTTCGTTGTCTGATTTCGATATTATGATTTGACCTTGTTGATGAGTAATATTATCATAATTATTTAATTTACTTTATTTGGAATGTCTTATTAGTCTAGTGGCCCTCAGTCCTACTGCTACGCTAGAGGTCTTAGGTTCGATTCCCGGGTCGTGCAGTGTTATTGGGTTTTTCTGTGAAATTCTCAATAGCTTAGATTTGTGCCCGGTTAATGACAATATGCTCGCCCATAACACACCGGCAAACTATGGGTGTAAATAAGTACACCTCTGCCTAACCCTTCAAGGAAACCAAGCGTGATTATTTGCATACAATATTTAATTTCATGGGAACTTAAGTCTGATATTCGCGTCAGACGCACAAATGAGTTGTTATTATATTTTATGTGTGTGTGTGTAAAATAAAGAATAAGATATATTTTGCTATTGATTCTGTAATTAATTAAATGGCGAATAACCTCGCTTTTTTGGCAGAACTATCCATTACTGATCTTTATCCGCTGCTATTGTCCTAGCTCTTACTACGAAACGACATATAAATTCTCTTAGTGTAATGAACAACATTAATTGTAAGACTTATCTCAGAAAAGTATATGTCGTGTGAAGTGACCCGTATTCCACTCCTGATAAAAATATAATTATGTAATATAAAGTAACTACGTTGATACTGAAAAAAAAGGGCTTAAAACTTTAATTTAAGAAAAAAAATGGAAGTGCCAATGGTATATCAATGGATACCCAAATATTATATGTACTGTGGTGATCGTAGTATCACACCTTTTTATAAAGAAACTATAAATATTAAATTAAGAATAAGCAATCATCTATTTAATTCAAAAGTAGAATTGTTGGAGACGTCATCGTCAGTCAGAAGACGACGTAACCTATATGTATTTCTTAGGGCTTCGCCCTCCCAATAATATGGAATAAACCACAGTTAATGGTTTAAATACATATTTTATTTATATTAACTCGGCGCTCTGCTACGTTCCCCACAGTACTAACATTCCACACAACTTACCAACATTCGAAAATATTAACATTCCTTTTTCAAATATTTCATCTATAAATATGGGATTCGGAAATTAAACATCTTTCCCCAACTTAGTTTGCGTATATTTTATCTATACTTACTAGGTATACTATATATATATTTTTAATATTATAAAGCTGAAGACTTTGTTTGTTTGTTTACTTGAACGCGCTAATCTCAGGAACTACGGGTCCGATTTGTTTTATTTTATTTGAAAAATTATTTCAGTGTTAGATAGCCCATTTATCGAGGAAGGCTATAGGCTATATATCATCATGCTAAGACCAATAGGAGCGGAGCAGAAATGAAAAATGCTATAAAAACGGGAAAATTTTAAATGCAAAAAAGTTGAGAAACCACGCGAGTGAAGCCGTGGGCGGAAAGCTAGTCTATATTATAGTTTTCGGATATTATGCCGGGCACATCACTAGCAATCGCATTACCGTATCAAAACATACCTGATTCAATATTCAGGTTCTGACGAAAATGTGCGTTTTTTTCAGGCGGGGAAACTGGGTAGCGACTGTGTGGTGGAAACACATATTAATAAATCTTAACTTGCGTAATGGAGCTTTTTCCTGTGTTTTGGCTAGTAGTTTTGAAAGACAGTGTTTTATTATCACGTAAATCTTCATACCTAGATATTCATACCTAATTTTTTTTTTTATTTTAAAATATCGTGAAGAGACCTGGAATTTTTACCTGAGATTTTTTCCCGATGTCGTGTAAAGTCTGCCAACCCGCAGTAAGCTAGCGTGGTGGACTATAGTCTAACCTCTTTTACGCTGAGAGAGTACCCGTGCCCAGCAGTGGGATGAAAATGTTCTTTGTTTTAGAAATGTAATCAGATAAATAATATCATTTTTGATTCGTCACTTTCATCATAGTTAATCTATACTATTATAGTGACATAATTATGATTATCGTAGAAATTAAGATGCATCTTTGCAGTTTATATCTTAATAAGTGTATTGTTTTACTCATAAGTACTGTATTCAAACATTTTATCTTTTCAGAGAATGACAAACGCTTGATATTTATTTTTATACTTAATTTTTCCCGCGTTTTCACTTGCACCTCAAAGGATTTTTGATACAAAAATTAGCCTATGTCCTTATCCAAGTTCTAATTTATCTCTGTACCAAAACTCATCAAAATTGGTTGAGCAGTTTAGCCATGAAAACGTTAAGACAGAATTACAATCGGATTTATAATATGGATGCATAAACAAGAGAATATACGATAGTTGTAACTAGTTATTTGTAAGACTGCCAAAATTATCTTTTTCTTGGTAGACGTATTGACATGGCAACACTTTTCAAAAAAGTTTTTAAAATCTGCCTCTTCAAATCGAATCCACGATATCAGTCAGCCATCGCTCCTACAATCACTAAGTCCAGTGGTAGCCAGCCAATTTCAAGGTTAGGCAGTTGACACGGTACTTGATGGCATGCTAAACGCGATTAGAACATTAACCGTTCCCTTAACGACAGTTAAACAGAGAATTGTGCGTGAAAACTGACCAACATTGTTTCGTGACCTTGGCATTAAATTTTAAATAGTTATTGTGAACTTTTAATTATTAAAACATTCTTATTTGCGACTGCCACGCTAGAGGGTTTGATTCCCAGGCTGCCCTGCTCGGCCTGAAAATTTGTCAGAGAAGAATTAAGATTATCTAAGATTATAAAGTTATTGATGAAAGGAGATTGACAAATCAAGTATTATATGGTGAGTATGGATGGACGAGTTGGAAGGGGACGACCTCAGCGAACGTACCGCAACCACATTGCGGATGTTCTAAAAAAGGCTAGGTTCCGAGCACCCTCAACCGACGGTCATGCATGAAGAGATTACTGAATGTAGATGAAGCGAAAGTAGTGTGCCAGGATCGTAGCAAGTGGAAATCTATAGTCTCTGCCTACCCCCATGGGAGACAGGCGTGACAATATGTATACGTATGTATAAAGTTATTTTAGTGAAGGAAAAATTTGAATTAAGCTACGCAACTGATTGTAACGCCGTTTTCAGCAATGTGGTATACAAATGTATGGACTATAGCCTATTCCCTCTCGCTCTGAGAGGAGACCCGTGCCCAGCAGTGGGACAATGTAATGGGTTGATGATGATGATGATGATACAAATGTATACTATAGTAGAAAAACCACGCGGGCGAAGCCGTGGGCTGAAAGCTAGTTTGAAATAAATTATGCTTTTAAATAACATTACCGCTTTTATAAACTGCAGGCCCTGATAGATGATTACAAAAACGTATTTGACCCACTTTAGGTAAAATACTTTTACCAATATTAGTAGAAAAGCAATTCATAATCCATAAATTTAAAATTTTCTCTCGATTAGCTTTCTACCGCGCTGTTTCATCAAATCGTTGGGAGCACGTATCATTGGGGACGTAAATGCAGAGCAATTTGTGGATAATCGCCATATCTACGTGAGTAATGCAATGGCACAGACTCACTTTTTTCATTTATATGTATTTTTGTGGTAGGGCCTCGCTGTTCGCAGTATGAATGAGCCGGCTTGACCGTGGAAGTACCACACTCTCTCAGAAGACCGACGTCCGACTAGTACCGTTTCGCTACTGCGCTTCGTTCGGTGCCTGCTAAGAGGACCGGAGGCCTAGTTCCTTACCCAATCCCCTTCCTTCTCCATTTCTCCTTACCCTCCCTTTCCGTAAATAGGCTCGGCAACTGCTGCAACTCCTTTGGTTTTGCAGATGTCCATGGGCGGCGATAACTACTTACTTACTAGCTCGCCTGCTTGTTTCCCGAGTTATACCATAAAAAAATATGTATGAAAAGTTAGTTTTTTTGGGAGCGACGGTGGCCCTCTGGTAATGTCCGCGACTTATGCATTGTAACTATTGTTCGAATCAAGACAGGCACTTGACTTTATGTAAATTATTTCTTCACTACTCCTCCTATAAACGGTGAAGGAAAACATAGTTTATTGGAAGTAGTGTCTCGCTGGCATATCTATATGCATGCATGGGTCGGCACGAATGGGGAAGTACTACCTTCCCACAGAATATCAACGTCATATTGTAGCAGTATGAATACTGTTGCGTTTGGTACGGTGAGTGTGGAGCGCTAGAGACACAATTCCTCCACCAATCCCTTTCCTTCTTCTTGCCCTCTCCTTTTCTATAACAGGGTCGGCTACACGCGAGCGATACCCTTGGTGTTGCAAGCGTCTACTGGCTATGGAAACCGCTTACCATCAAGCGGGCTGTAGGCTTTTTTGCCATCTTAGTGGTTAAAAAAAAACACCGCATGTGCATGACAAGATGTATGAATGTGGAAGAAGCGAAAGAGGTATGTAAGAGTCGTAGCAACTGGCAGTCTATAGTTTCTGCCTACCCATGTGTGAAAAAAGGGGATTAATAAAAAAAACTTATATTCAGCCATGTACAGACGCCAGCGGGTCAAGGTATACAAAACTGTCAAATTTTCTCTAAATGATTTTAAACCTTAATTTGTTGAAGATAAAGTTCGAAATCAACTGAGAAAATTTGACATTTTGTGGTAGCTTGATGTGCTGGCCGTACACAGCCATTCAACTGATATTGAGAAAAAGATAGGATGATTGAACTCTTTTGAAATAAGTATTAAATTGGATGTTATGCTTCTAATATTACAAGAAGAATGTAAAATAATATGTTCTATATATGAAACTATGATGAAATATTATTTCAATAAACTGGGGATTTGAACTGGAATCAGGTTTATTTTATTAAAATAATAAAATTTATCGCTTAGCGATAGGCTGTTGGCACACAAAGTTAGCGGAGCGATGAAAATTTGTGTAAAAAAATATCGCGTACAATATCAGGTATTATAAATGTCTGGTTTAGCTTATAATCAATTAGCCTTTATTGGCTTAGTCCCTCTCATTCTGAGAGGAGACGCGTGCCCAGCAGTGAGAGAATATAATGAGTTGATAATAATGATGTAAAACATAACTTAAAACACAGTAATAGGACTGATATAAATACTATAGGTATACCTATTCCTCGGACATATTCCTCAAACATAAATGAAAATCTATACTTATATTATAAAGCTGAAGAGTTTGTTTGTTTGTTTGCTTGAACGCGCTAATCTTAGGAACTACGGGTCCGATTTGAAAAATTATTTCAGTGTTAGATAGCTCATTTATCGAGAAAGGCTATATATCATCACGCTAAGACCAATAAGAGCGGAGCATAAATGAAAAATGTCGCAAAATCGGGAAAAATTTAAATGTAAAAAGCCGAGAAACCACGCGGGCGATGCCGTGGGCGAAAAGCTAGTATTGAATAAATATAAATAACCATCACGCCTGTATTCCCCGAAGTATGTTTAGGTCCCATGTGATAGGGGGCGATCCTATTGCCATTAACATTATCCAGACTCCGAGCAGTTACGGAGAATTTCATAGAAATACTCAACAACACTGACCTGAAAATCGAGCCTAGCACCCCTAGCATAGCAGTCGTGCCTAGGATCACTAGACTAATAAGGCAATATTTCTTTAATTGTGATATGTTTTGTTGGGAAAATAGATTATATTTTAATATAGCTCAATACAATCCATAATTTGCATAGCTTACAGTACGCTACAGACCTAACAACACTTATTTAGATTTTAAACAAACACGTTTTTAAATTTATGGTTCCCTTTACCTCGTTCACTTGCTGATTTGGTTCAAAGGCGATGCGTAGCTGCGTGGTGGGTAAAGTATTAACATATACTGGAAATAATATTTTTTTTCGACATGATTATGATTTTAAATTTTTACATAATTTAAATTCTAATATATATTTATCTTATAATATTTAGGAACTAATCTTATTAATTAACTTCAAAAAATAACTGATTAAGATTTAACTAAACTATTATTATAAATAAAAGAAAAAAATAAAATGGGCATCAATAATCTCCTATCTCTAATTGATTCTCTTAGCAAAGTATAAGGTCAGCGTTTGAGTCACGTGAAGTGTCATTCAGACCTCAGACATTTAATGTAGGAAAAAACTTGAGATTATATCATCATTTTCATTAAAGCTGCTGTTGTTCAAATTTGGAGAGTAGGAAGTCGGCGGCGAAAACAAGATCCTCTCAAATTTAAGCAACCGAATTCTGAAACTGTTTGAGACAACATTACTTTGAAAGCGGTTTTATTATTTTGTTAGAAGTTATTTTATGAAAATGCTTTAAATAACTTACTTGTTTTTGAACCAATTTATATCGGATTGCGATGATTGTAACAAGCAGATATAGTGCACTTTCTGTCAAATAAAAATGAAAATGAAAATGCTTATAAGCAACTTCCTTATTTTTGAACCAACTTATGTCGGATTGTGATGTAACAAACCGATATAGTGCACTTTCTGTCAAATAAAAATGAAAATGAATATGCTTATAACTTCCTTATTTTTGAACTAATTTTGATTTGTATCAAATTTGTATTTGAATATATTTTTTTATTATCTTATAGGCTGTCTCACCATCTTCACGATACTGCAACATATTGATGCGAAGTCTGCCTATAGGAAGGAAATAATCAAATACCCACAGGATACTCAGTTCTGGGCAACAGACTTCTTTGTGAAAGGGTGTAAGAACTTCTTGGATCGATGTCCTATGGCTTACAAGTAAGTGGAATTAATTTAAGCTAATTGACTGATTATTTTTCATGGCCTCATGAAAATTATACCTAAAATGGAGCAGGGTTTTTGTTGTGGTAGGGCCACGCTGTTCGCAGCATGAATGGGCCGGCTCGACCGGGGAAGTACCACACTCTCGCAGAAGACCGACGTCCGAGTAGTAGCGTTTCGTTACTGCGCTTCGTTCGGTGAGCGAGAGGGCTGGAGGCCCAATTCCTCCCCCAATCCCCTTCCTTCTCCTTTTCTCCTTCCCCTCCCTTTCCCTAAATAGGCTCGGCAACGCATCTGCAACTCCTTTGGTTTTGCAGATGTCCATGGGCGGCGATGACTACTTACCATCAGGTAGCTCGCCTGCTCGTTTGCCGAGTTATCCCATAAAAAAAAGGGTAAGACAGAGGTGTACTAATGTTACACCCACAGTTCACCGGTATGTTTCTGTCTCCATGTCCCAGGAGGAGAGCCTATTGTCATTAAACTAGCACAAATCTAAATTCTGATCTGCTACTGAGAGTTTAAAAAAAAACCTCTGTGTTATTGAGTTTTTGACCCGGGAATCAAATTAAATTGGTATTTTAATCTCTTTGTTTGACAGACAACAGCTGATCTGTGGTCGCAGCTATGACGGGAACTTCTACACTTTTAATAATTACTGCGAGATGCAATATGAGAACTGCAATACTTGGAAGAGTAAGTTATGTTATTCTAAGCTAAATGGAACTTATAATTTACTAGCTTTCCGCCCACGGCTTCGCCCGCGTGGTTTATTGGCTTTATTATACTAAAATATGTATGTATTATACATATAAACCTTCCTCTTGAATCACTCTATCTATTAAAAAAAACCGCATCAAAATCCGTTGCGTAGTTTCAAAGATTTAAGCATACAAAGGGACATAGGGACAGAGAAAGCGACTTTGTTTTATACTATGTAGTGAAGACTTAACTCCTAATTTAAGACTTAAGCCTAACCAGATGCAGATCAGTATTTTTAACCCCCGACGCAAAAACGACAGGGTATTATAAGTTTGACGTGTCACTGTGTGTGTGTGTGTGTGTGTGTGTGTGGCATCGTAGCTCCCGACCGGATCAACCGATTTTGATTTAATTTTTTTTTTGTAAGGAATGTCGATGTCGAATGTCGAATGAATTAGTCGGGAGTGTTCTTAGCTATGTTTGATAAAAATCGATCGAGATATAATGGAATTGTCGGGGGCTTTTTAAATTTTTAATTTAGTAGTTATACATGAATCGACTCCCATAAGACTTCTGCAACTCAATTTCTGGGCAACACCGAAATAATAATTATTTATATTTTTTAAGTGACTTCAAACCCAGTTTTCTGTTCGTCTGTTATAATTATTTTTTTTATGAAAGGGTATACTTTCAAACAAAACTACTAAAGATTATGAAAGGTTAAAAAATTGAAGACAGTTAAGGACCGAGTTCCGAAACTATTTGAGACGAATCATTATTCCTGTTTTTTTTGAAGGCGGTTTCTTTTTGTTTCGACTATGGATCCACTGGGATGAGATATAAAATCCTTATTTGTTGGGATTCAGTTCACATACAAAAACCCGTATAACCAATACGTGTGCACGTGACAATTCAATTCAATAGTCGTAACGATACAATGTAATAACCCTGTCTAGACAATGATATTAAATGGTATAGATTCTAGAATAGTAGCAACAGTGCCAGAAATACTGAAAGGGAATCGTTGAGCTCTCTAAATAATAGTTGAGGTACGGTGGTCAGCGCATCAACTTACCACGAAATGACAATTTATTTCAGTTGATTTTGAACTTAATGATCAATACTTTAAGGTTAAAATGATTTGGAGACATTTGACAATTTTGTATAACCTGATGTTCTGGCGACTGTACACGATGACTGATGTATGCGTGCTGTCAATTAGGACAGGTCATTTCAAAGCAGTGGCTCTTCTTCAAAAGCCCTGTTCAGATATTTCACTATATTGAAAAACTTATATATAATACTATTGCTGTTTGGACTTTAAAAGAGACCATGATTCTTTGAGTTTCTTTCTACTTTTCTTCTCAGAGTTCGTCAGTTAAAAGAAATTACTTGTATAAGTATCTATAAAGGATCTTTTTGCAGAAATAAATATAAATCATCATTAATTTAAGTTCCACATGATACGAAGGGATGGAGACATGTGACAGAAAGAGTAGTAAAAAACGATAAAATACGAGAAAGAAAAAAGATTTATTGTTACAACCCAGATGCGCATACGACTTACAAATTAAGTATATAAATTATTAAAAAAATACTAAATGAGAGATGTTGGTTGCACATCGTAGATGCAACAAATAGGTTCCCACTCAGCATGATGCCATGTAGGAGGGATAAAGAGAGACCAAAAAAACTATTAAAACGCCAATAATCCAATATGATGCAAAAGGGAGTGAATGATAGAATGACGGCTGACAGTTGTAAATGATCCTAAAGAAATTGGAGCAAGTGCAGGCTATCCATCCACCCTGTATGGATTGCTCAACCTGCGACTCCAAAACCTCTAACGTAGCAGTCGCGTTATTAGGGTAATGAGACAGATTAAAGAATTAGGCCCCAAATAAACACGCTTAATACAACGTGACGAGAAGCAGCTACAATAACCAGCTGTTCATTTTAACATCGCTAATATAATTTTAACATAATTTGATACTAACTGTCCCAGATCGTGAAACAATGTGTTTATGCGTTTGTTAATACAATAAATCAATTAATTTCAGTTCTGGTATGCTAATTGTGGGGTTGTTCCGTTATTGTAGCCTGGGGTGGCCATGTTTTTGTTTAATTGGCCTTTTTGTTGAATTTTGTTTTTCATAACGATACGTGAATATGGACAACAATTTTGGTATGCATTGAGGCAATAAATTAATGCAGTACTAGAGAATTCTCAACGTACGTATAAATGTGACGTCAAAGAAAACATTCTAGTTTTTTTTATGGGACAACTAGGCAAACGAGCAGGTGAGCTACCTGATGGTAAGTAGTCATCGCCGCCCATGGACATCTGCAAATCCAAAAGAGTTCCATATGCATTGCTGAGCCAATTTAAGGAAAAGGGAGGGGAAGGAGAAAAGGAGAAGGAAGGAGACTGAGAGAGGAATTGGGCCTCTGGCCTATCTCCACACTCACCATACGAAACGCAACAGTATGCATACTGCTACTTGACGTCGATATTCTGTGGGAGGGTAGAACTTCCCCGGTCGTGCCGACACATTCATGTTGGCATGTAGACATGCCACTACTACTACTATTTAAGCGGCGGTAGCTTATTGGCTAGAGCGTCGGACTTGCGATCATGTTGTTGCAGGATCGAAACTCACCCATTGCACTACCGACGTGAACCCACTCGTAATACAAGCATTTAGAGACAAGATTACTAGTAATGTGCGACCCCCATTGCTAGTAAGTTTTTTTTTTTTAAATTAAAAAAGATATAATACCTATCATTTGAATATGCAAGCTTCTTGAATATACAATATACATAGTATTACCGCTAAGTACATGAAATTACGATCAGAGACTCCTGAAAAGATCAGCTGATCTAACTAATATTAAACTTATAACTTCCAACGCAACGACATTTGAATTAAAATATTCGACATAAATTAAACGTAAAGGGACAAATTCTTAGATATTTTAAGTGGCAGTAGCCTAATGAGTAGGGCGTCGGACTTGCGATAGTATAGTTGTCAGTTCAAAACCCACCCGTTACACTACCCACATGTAATACAAACATTTACCTTAGCAAGAGGGGTTAACAAGAATACTATAGGCCGACCGTTTAACTCGCGTATCGCCTGCGCGGTAAGAAGGGAGCGGGGGGAGATGTTAGCGATACTTAAAAAAGATACTTATTATTTTATTCTTTACCAACAATGTCTATCTCGAGATAAATCTTTGGATTATTGACTCCGTGTGTAGCGTTACCCGCCCCCGCTCCCTTCTTACCGCGCAGGCGATACGCGAGTTAAACGGTCGGCCTATAGTAATGTGCGACCCACATTGCTAGTAATGTGGGCATTTATTTAAAAAAAAACTTTTAAGAGGTGTTTTGTGTTAGGTTCATTTTTTATTTAATAAGTATTTAAAAGTAATCCATAATTATGATTTTGCAATGTAGCATTTCACCTACAGATAGTAATTTGCCTCATAAACATAACATACCATCACGCCTGTATTCCCCGAAGGGTAAGGCAGAGGTGTACTTATGTACACCTACATTAAATTTCGCCGGTATGTCTAGGTCCCATGTAATAGGGGGCGAACCTATTGCCAGTAACCGAGCACAAATCCAGACTCCAAGATGCTACTGAGAATTTTATTGAAAAACCCAAAAACACGTTGCTCGATCTGGGGATCGAACCCAGAACCTCAAGCGTAGCAGCCACGCTTAGGAGAATTAGACTAAGGAAGCAGTCCAATTTGCTACCCATTTGCAAATTACATCAAAATGCTCTTAAAGGACACAATATTTTTACAAGTAATTTATATTACTTCCGACACTGGCAAAGATGTTTCTTTAACTCCGCGTTTCTCTGACGACAAAAACATGTTGAAAACAGCTACCTATCCCACTCACTCTTTGAGTGTTAGATAGAGACAGATAGATGTTTGCAACATGTTTTGTAGTCAGTGGAAATGCGGGGTAATAGAAGCTATAGAAGTCAGTTCGCTGAATTTCATAAGTTAATTTAATAGGACCATTAAAGTAATAAGAATATTAATGGACTGTAAAGTTAAAAGGAATGTTTTGTGAAAATGGGGTATTTGTGAACTAAGTTGTTTCATTTGGTGACGGAAGGGGACCGCAGCTAAATGAAAATTGCCTCGCGAGGAATCTGCGAGGATACACGCGGTTATTTATTGGATGGGTTGCCATTAACTCCATGCTTACAGAGAATCTACATTAAATTGTCCTAAGAGTACGTTAAACTGCCAACCGTTCCTTGATTTATTATTTCTTAAAATATTATTTCTTTCTTTTTTTTCAGATTGGCACGTATTTAAGCGAGATAGGTGTTAAAATGGAATAAATAAATAATGAAATAATGAGTTTTGTTTCATTTAAACATATCATTGAAAAAAAGCACAAAGAAGAAATAAATAAAGTTCTATCGTTGTGCTTTTTTCATTCACCTGCACCCCGTATATTTTAAAAATACATTTAAGTAACACAATATAAGTATGTATTATCGCAAAACTGGTCATGCAATTTGTAGGTGCTTTGCTCATTTTACCAAACAAAAAATAAATTACTTTTAACAAAAAAGTTAAACCGCCTTCAAAAAATAATCAAATAATTTTGACTCAAACAGTTTGGGAAATCGGTGGCGAAAACAAAAGAACCACTCAAATAGAAGTCACCGACTTCCCAAACTGTTTGAGACAAAATTATTTTATATTTTTTTGAAGGTGGTTTAACTTTTTTGTTTAAAGTAATTTTATTTTGTAATTTTTAGTGGAAAGTTTTGTTTAAAAGTACTTGTTAGCCAACTAAACGCACTGCTCCAATAAGACAGCGTTGTTTCGGAGTAAACGATACTACTAGAATTATCGATGTAAACAATTTTTAGATTTTTGTTGATATTTTCAAAACTATTCTACCGATTTTGATAACCAAATTTGAACGGGACCACATCTGAAGTATGACCTACCAAACAAAAAAAACAATCATCAAAATCGGTCCACAATTGGCGGAGATATCGCGTAACAAACATACAAAAAAAAAACATACAGACGAATTGAGAACCTCCTCCCTTTTGAAGTCGGTTGAAAACCGTCTTAATTACGTCATTATTTAATTCCTAATCCCTATAATCTGAGATGACATTCTGTCCTTTCCCGGATAACTTAGGCACTCCTTTATATTTTTCTTCAATTTCATCTCATTTTAATTATTTTTCCTCTTTAAGAACACAAATTTATTATACTGGTTTCTAACACTTACCCATTGATGCTGTAAAGGATCTGATTTCTGATCTGATTGATATGGTTTGTTTCGAATATTATTCATGATTAGATACATAGTGTTTGGATATTTTATTTATAATTTTGACATTGATTCATGGATACTTGTATTACAATTTTGACATGTTACGTTATTATAACTCATTGACTTGTCAGGATCATTAATTATTTTATAATATTCGTATTTTTGTATTTGGTAAATTCATTTAATGGTATTTTTTATGTTTAGAAATGTAAATATTTGCACACCGTTACTGGTAAAACGCTGAGCACTGTTATTTATTTCTTAAGATCTTTGTAACCTGTGTTATGCAAATAAATTGATTTGATTTGATTTGATTTAAAGGATCCGAAACGTCGGGTATTAAAAATATCAATATAACGCGATAAAATCCGTAAAAAGTAGTTTCATATCAATGACTATACTTTATTAATAATTTCGGCACTAAATACTGTCTCGTTCTTCCCCTGTAATATTATTTGCATTTTATTTTATAGAATCACGTTGTCCCATACAAACTTTGCCCCCCTTTTTCACCCTCTTAGGGGTAGAATTTCGGAAAATCCTTTCTTATCGGATGCCTACGCCATACAAAGAGGACACCCTCCAAGTTTCAGGTCTCTACGATCAGTGGTTTAGTCTGTGCGTTGTTCCGTCAGTCAGTCAGTCATTCAGGACAATGGATGTTATATGTATAGACTAGCTTTCCGCCCGCAGCTTCGCTCGCGTGGGCAACACGATTTTGACTGTTTATTTTTTTCTATTTCTGGCGGGATATTACAAATTATCTAAAATTGAGACCAAATAATTTGTTCCACTATATTATTTTATTGAAATATAAAAATAACATGTAAAATTCTTATTAATTCATTCATGTCCTTTTAGCTATTGCGATGGTCTATCATTCTGGAGGCCTCGTAGGGTCGATTTTTATGAAGGTATAAATAGTGGAAGACCACTTTGCTCTCAAGACTTAAAATTGCACTTCTTTCTATACCACATTTATGGCTTTTCTGTCTGTTATCAAAATGACCAGACTGCTATAAATACTGATTCAGTAACAGGCAAGGTAGAATTTCTTCTCTTTCTTTCTTCTTAAATCTATGCCTGTCAATAATGACCCTTAAATGACTCACCCTGAAATTTATTTATAGTAATTGCAAAGCTAAGGTCATAAGGGTGAAACGTAATTTATTGTTCTTAAAAACATAGTTGGAGGGTAGCAAAGGTATTCGAGGTATGAAAACTGAATCCCCTCAAGCACATCCAGTAATCACAGTGACCTTTTTAATATTTTTGTGCACTGCTGATCAATACTCTCAGTCTAGTTCCGTTACATAGCTTAAATGGTATAAGGAGACGCAGCAGAATTACAGGTGTCCCAAGGAGGTTTAACACTGTTAAGGAACTCTACAGGATAGTAAACTGTTTCAACCGCTTGTAGCACTGAATCCAATTTCTGAGCCCTCCAACGGTTTAAGAAGTATGTAATTAATAGCAGCTGAACTGTTGTTTTTAGGAGTCAGTATTGCACGTTTGCACATCAATCTATAGACTTCGTATGTATATTAGAAAAATCAGGATACACTCTAAGATCTATTCATCTATCATAGTCACCTGTCACTACTGTATTCAGGGGAGATTATGGTATACATATTCAAATTTTATAATCTCCATTTTCTATTTTAAGTAATAGCTCAGAAAACTCTCATGCAGACGCATCTCTCTCGTATTTCTTTTTAAATATAATCATACCGATGAAGATGGATGATGACTTCGTCTGCTCGGGTTCCTCTAGGTACAACAGAATCTGACGGAATACCCCTGCCAGAAAAACAGTAACTCCACCCATCACTCAATTGCTGCCTCTAAGAAGGGTTCTATGGTGTGCCTCTCAATTCCACTTTTGTGTGCCATAAAAAGCATTTTATATGTTTATCAACCAACGTTTCCTGAGTTAAATCAGATTGAGTTTTCAAACATGACATGTGTCAAAATAAAAAGTAATTTCAATCAAAAACACTAAGGAGTATTGATATCAAATTCGAAGCAAACCACGCCCAAAATAACTTTCCCCTCTTTTTTAAGTCCGTTAGGGGATGAATTTTAATAAAATATGAAACACGTCTTCCATCAATTCTGTTAAAGAACGTTTGTTAAAGAATCACGTTGTCCCATACAAACTTTGCCCCACCTTTTCACCCCCTTAGGGGTAGAATTTCGAAAATTCTTATCGGATGCATACGTCATACAAAGAACACACCCTCCAAGTTTCAGGACTATACGATAAGCGGTTTGGGCTGTGCGTTGTTCCGTCAGTCAGTCAGTCAGTCATTCAGGACAAAGGATTTTATATGTATAGATACCTAGATAGATAGAAGATAGAAGATAGATGAATGCTAGATTACCTTACGAACTTTCTAAAATATTTTCGATTTAAAAATTGTTTCGTACAAATTACTTCCGCTGTAAATAAGAGGATACTCGGAAAATATGCGTAAACAAACCCGAAGGAATGATTTAGTGAAAATTAAATCTAATTTTGCCTAAAATGTTGTTGGATAGCGGTCGCACTGGGAGTTGTAAAAAAAAGACTTTTTAATTAAACCTCTGTACAGCCTTTTGTCATATCACAGAGAAATAAAAAGGTTTAATGTCGAAAAAGTTTTTATTCAAACAAAATAATTAATTAATCCTCATTTAAAATTATCTTGTTTTCGAAAAACAGAGCCCTTCTAATTGGGGCTGCCATAATTGTACAATACATTGTATATAAGATATATAAGATACACCTGTAACATAGGTATATATAGCAAATAATAAATAGCTGATAGCAAAAATTAAATTTAAAATTGTAATTGTAATACCTTCTAATAACGTAATGGAAAATAAATAAATTGGATAAAAAGCTAAACTAAATCCTAAATGTTTATCAAGTTGTTGTCATAATCTACTTGTTCACCAAATTTCACAGAAATATGTCTGATTCATCTTGAGTTATACGTGGACATTTATAGACAAACATACACATGACAATTCTAAAAAAAAATCAAAAGAAGCGGTGGTGGCTTATTGGCTAGGGCGTCGGACTTACGATCGTGTGGTTGCCGGTTTGAAAACCACCCATTGCACTACCGACGTGGACCCACTCGTAATACAAGCATTTAGCTTAGTGCGAGGGGTTAACAAGAGTAATGTGCGAGCCACATTGCTAGTAAGCTTTTTTTAAATGCTCCTTCTGAGTTTGTTTTGCTCTGTCCTTCAATAAAACAGCTTAAAGTCAGGCCGTCGTAAAATCGTTTAATCACAGCGTCTGTTATCACTTAGATGGTACTACCGGATTTAATGTACTATATTGTACTTTATGTCCAAAAATGGGGATGTTAGGAATGCTTTGAAATTACTTTCTTTTATTGTGATGTACTGTCGTACCTAAGAGCAAGAATATTATGCCTAGGTAAATTAAGTCAAAGAAGAATTGGGGCCCAAGAGCGCGCCCTCTTTTTAAGAAAATCTCCAAGAGACTTGTCGACTCAACGCGTGAGGACTAGTTTATACTTCATCATCATCATCATCATCATCATCATCCACAGCCTGACTTCACCCACTGCTGGGTATAGGCCTCCCCAAGTTTGTGCCATCCACCATGGTCCCGTGCCACTCTCATCCAAGTACGCCCAACGACGTAAGATATGTCGCCAACCCATCTTGCTGCTGGACGCCCGACACTCCTTCTGCCCTCCCTCGGCCACTATTCTGTCGTTGCCCTACTCCACCTGTCCTCACTCCGTCTCGCCAAGTGTCCTGCCCACCTCCACATTAGTTCCATGATCCTTCTTCCAACGTCCTGAACCTTAGTTCGTTTCCGGATCTCGATGTTTGGAACACGGTCACTTAGTTTGATGCCGAGCATGGCACGCTCCATGGCTCTCTGTGCAACTCTCATTTTGCACACAGCCTCCTTAGTAAGCGTTTATTCTTAGATCAAAGAATTAGTATTGCCATTCAACTTGGCAATGCTACCAGTCTTCTGGGTATGTTACCAGATGACAGCGATGTCGAGGAGTACTTCTATGCCTGAGCGTGACTTGTGATTATTTTATAAATTTGGTATATAGATTATTTTAATATTTCAGTTTTATCTTGTTGATTAATCTATCTATATTAAAAATATTAAAACCCTAGGTATATCATTTAGTAACACCATACCTTAAGCAGGACTTTATCGATCACATTAATCTTTTTTTTTAAGTTTTCTAATACTTTGTAGAAGGTTTTTATGGTAACCAAAATGAAGAAAATTGAATTGGAAAACTAAACGGCTATTTTAACTAAGTACGCGTGTTTTCTTTTATTATTTATCACAGTTTGAATTGAATATAATATATAAGTATACATTGCTAAGACAACATCTGCTGGGTCAAGTAGTTAGGTTGATAAAAACAAAAAAACAAATAACTTTTAACTTACGCTAATATTAGACATTGAAATAAAATCCATAAAAAACGTAATTTTATTTCAATAATTTACAAATTAAATTGGATTCAAGTAGATTCAAGTGTGTAAATTGTTACAGTTGTAGGATAACAAGCAAACCTGAATCCAATTTCAATATAAATGCAAAACGCAATACGAGGTAAACAAAAGCTTCCAGAATAGAATATTGTTGTTCTACAGATGGAGACGGTTCAACGGTATTCTAAGAATAGTAGAAATAAATTGCAGTTTATGTAAAATATGGAATAAATCATTTTGTAGTAGGTATTTTTTAATTGCTGTTTTCATCGAATAAATAAAATATTTTATTTGCTTTTACTGGTACAATAGTGAATAAGTGGTTGGAGTCTCCTTTTAGGCAAATAATGCCTGTGTTAGAAGACCTACTTACTTACTGCCGTCGTTAGTCTACTGGTCTCAAGCGAGACTGCTACGCTAGAGGTCCTGGGTTTGATTCCCAGGTCGAGCAAAGTGGTATTGAGTTTTTCTATGAAATTCTCACCAGCTTGGATTCTGGATTCGTGCCCGGTTAATGGCAATAGGTTCGCACTCTATTATAAGAGACAAAACATAACGGCGAAGTATTGGTGTACATAAGTAAACCTCTGCCTAATCCTTTGGGGAATACTTTGATTACTTATTTTTACTTGATAATGCCTAAATTTTAAACCTCCTAAACTCCATTTAAACTTAAGCTTCATAAAACTAAGCTTAAGTTTAAACGGTAAGTCCAGTGACAAATAATATCGAGCTTACATTTTTATACGCGGAAATTTATGCTTCACGCGGAAAAATGCGTAATGGCGCGGAAATAATGTACCGCGCAGTTCCTTTTTCTTTTACCATAAACAATGATTTAGCGTAAAAGATAAAGAATGATACTTAAAAACATCAAAGATTTTGTGTATTTTTTTATTGTTACATAACATACCATCTCACTTGTAGGTATTCCTGAAGAGTTTGGCAGAGGTATATTATGTATACCCACATTCCGGTAATATGTTTTGGTCCCGTGTAATAGTAACCCTATTGCAAATAATCGGGCACAAATCCAAACTTTCAGTTGTTCTGAGAATTTCACAGAAAAAACCCAATTACACTTTGTTAGACATGGAAATCGAACCCAGGATTTCTAGCTTGGTCTTACTGATCTGATATTGACGTGTGGCGGGTCGTTGAGCTACAATATGACTGCTGTATGTGTGACGTCAGTTAGGACAAGTCAATCAAAGCTGCTATGGCTCTTTCTTCGAGAGGCCAGGTTCACATTTTGCCCTACAAATCGCATATCGATGCGTAAATGTATGTATATACTTAATTATTTACAAGATTTACATAGAAATTAGACACGAAGCTATAACATTTTAACTCGCTCTTAAAACTGTTCGGTATTTCGTACGGAACAAATAAACAAAATGGTTTACAATGAACTCGTAACGCGATCCTCAATACCATTACTATTCTCAAGGGATTGACGTGCATCAGTTAGCAGGATATAAAACGGAATACGCAAATAAATTTACTTTATGCTAACGCGAAAACGACGATCGTTTGGCAGAAACAGAGAGGGTTCTGGAGGGATATTATTGTAACTGTTTGTTTCAAAAATAGAGTGAAAAATAAAAAACACTAGCATTTCGCGGTTTCGCCCCATGGCATCGCCCGCGTGGTTTCTTGGTATGTATTATACATATACATTTTTCTCGAGAACCACGCTATCCATAGGTAAAAACAGTATCAAAATCGGTGCAGTAGTTTTTGAGTTTATCGCGAACAGACCGACAGACAGACGCGGCGATAGTGAAGATTTCATAATAACAAACTTTTATGAATTGAAGAAGCCTTAATAATGTAATGACGATGTCTTGGGTGTCGAATTAAAGACAAGTGACTGCGTTGAATATCGGTATAATAATGCATGTCTTAAAAGCTAAGGTACAATATATAGGGTGGAGGCGCGTCACACACTACACCTCCCCCGTTTTTTAAAGAAAAAAAAAATAGTACATTAGTTTTTTTTTTTGTACATACGAAAATACATATAAGATTATACATTACATACATATTATATAAAATAGGTATACAATTTGCAAACATTTTTTTTTTTTATTTCTTTCATAGAAAATTTAATGAATACAAAACCAAAATATAAATAGATAAACTGTGACAAAACTATATAAACTGAAACAAAACTATACCTAATCTGTATCAACTTTATATCTTTTTTTTTTTTAACATAGATACTAATTACTTCCCTATCATAACTTTCTTATACTTATTTGTTACGTCTAATCTAAAGTAGTTATATATCTATTTTACTCAATATCTTATCTAATGCACTGTTGACAATATTAATTTCTTTTTTTTTATATAACACAATATTATGTAAGTTGTATTTTTTATTTATTTCATTCTGTTATTTATTTTAAAAGATACTTCCTTCATTTCTTTATTCATATTTATAACAACAATCAATCAATATCTACGATTAAACGTCTTCTCTTTTTTTTTTTCTTCATACAAACAATTCTTTACTTATTATAACTTCTTTCATATACTTATCTCCCATTTTACATATTTCATTCAAGATACACATTTCATTTTAGAGCCGTCGCTCATTTCATTATTATATATTTTTATCATAACGAGGTACATTCATTTTTAAGTCGACTTTTAACATATTATTATTCTTTAATTATAAGGACCCAGATTTAAGACTTTATAGACACCAACTGTTTTCACGGAGGAAAGCTCGTTCACTGCCATGATCAAACTGAAGGAACTGGACCTTAGTACCTCTCTACTGTGTATCATATTTTTTATATCAATCCAACCAAAACAATCTTACAATACACATTCAACTGAATAATTTGGTCTAAAAGTTCTCCGTCACTTTTCGGGTGATCAGTCCGATGGTACCTGTGCCAGAGTCTTATGTACCAAACGATTCCCTACTATAATTAATCTTTCTTGCAAACGAAAACATCTTTCATATATTCACTTCTCAAAATCCAACAACCAATATTAGACACCTATCTGTTATTCCTATCCTACCAGCTTTAAAATAGAAAAGTAACTAAATGACACTCTATTTAAACTATAGGTGACAAAAGATTTTAATACAATTCTTATTTCATCAAATCTAAAACAATACAATCATCATTTCATAATAACTGGCTAAGTATATTTATTACACCGAATACAAAAACATTTCCATATAAAGAACATAATTTAAACAGAATATTATAATGCGATACTGATTATGACACCTAAGAATGCAGAGCTTGCATACAAGGAATAAGCGCACACCTGGCTATCGTGAGAATGAAATATGACACAAAGTTTTACAAACATGTTCAAATTATGATTAATTAACAAATAACGGGTTTTAATATATTATGTATTTAACAAAGAAATATTGAAATATCAAAGAAAAATTTAAAAATAGTATGAAACCTAAACCAATGATTATGCAACTACATATTTACTTAATTTACAAAAAAAAGTATTTAAATTCAAAACATAAAATTTTACCATTACTTTAATTAAAACAAGCATAGTTGCTAGCTATAATATTTAAAAAGTTAATGAGTCATTCGTTTAGGGACGAAATTTGAGCTGTAGAGGAGCTCAGACGCAAGAATCTATGTACTTACTTACTTGAAAAAATAGTCACAGATTTTTAACAAAATAAAAACCGAATATAATATTATCCCAAAAGCTCCTTTTTTTTGAACTAGGACCTATATCTTTGTCAACAGGCATATTATTCACTTAAAGTACTTACAGTATTACCTTTTGAAAATTATTACCTAGAAACATTAAGTACCTACATACCTAGTTAAATCTAATAAAATGTCCGCGGCATTATAATTAGGGTTACATTTTTAAAATAGTTCACTTCACGCACTGTTCACATCACTCGTAATACACACTTTCTACTTTAATTTTTTTTTTTTTTTCACTATCACAAGTTGAGCCGAGTGGCCACCATGCCACTTTCGCTGCACCCAGGCCGCAGAAGGATATTGCTGCAGCCACATCGCCAAATGTCGTGGCACCTGGCCTTACGTGGAAACATTGGCACCATAGTTTCTCTGATGTCTCCTTATTTCGACGATTATAAAACTCTCCATTCACATAATATTCAAATTTCAATTGTCCATTTCCAAAAAAAATAATTTTGTCGCACCAATTTAATTACTTATTTATACCGCGCAGCGCTGCCCGTATCGGCAGCACTGGCAGGGTCGCCATGTAATGACGATGTCTTGGGTGTCGAATTAAAGACAAGTGACTGCGTTGAATATCGGTATAATAATGCATGTCTTAAAAGCTAAGGTACAATATATAGGGTGGAGGCGCGTCACACACTACAATAATGCTCACCCCCTATTACATGGGACCTAAACATACCAGCGAAATGTGGGTGTACATTAGTACACCTCTGCCTAACTCTTCGGGGAATAGAGGCGTGATGGTATTTAGAAGCCTTAATGGCTATATTGGGAAGTGGTAATGTTGGAAGGGGAGTTTTATGAGCCGATAACTTGGAAAATATGGCAAAAGTTATGCGGAATAAATTATATAACCACTTTATAAAAAACCATACTGTACCGATCCAAAGTAAATTGGGATAACGACTTGCGCTTATAAATTTAGGTTGTAGTAAAAAGATTAGACTTGCGATAGTGAAGATGGGGCGAGCTGTGTAATCGCTAATGGTGGAGGCTCTTTTAATGTCTTAGGCTGTTGACGAACGCCGTGTGAATTTAAATTGCAAGAAATAAAGAAAGGATCTTAATACATACATACATACACTCACGCCTTTTTCCCACAGGGGTAGGCAGAAACTATGGACTGCCACTTGCTACGACTCTTGCATATCTCTTTCGCTTCTTCCACATTCATACATCTTTTCATACACACGCGCCGGTTGCGAGTACTACGCACCTGACCTTTTTGGAACCTCGCCGATAAGATTGGTGTACGTCCTTCTAGGGCGACCTCTCCCGACGCTGCTACTAACATTCGCCTTATAAATTCCATTCGTTAATCGTCTTTCATTCATTCTCTCGACATGCCCAAACCATCTTAGCATATTCCTTTCAATACGTGTCACTATATCATCCTTCAGTCCGCAACGTTGTCTTATCACACTATTTTTCAGTCTCTCATTCCTAGTTACACCGCACATACTACGCAAGGAACGCATTTCAACAGCATTTATTCTACTTTCATGTCTCTTCTGCCATACCCAACATTCACTTCCATACATAAGTGTATGGAAGTGAATGGAGGAAGGATCTTAATAAAAATGTTAAAGCGGTTCTTTTCTACAAAGGCGCCACAATTTTTGGTATTTGCAAATTGTTCGTAGATATATATAACACATTCTAAGATCATTGCAGTAAAATTTGTAGCATCAACTATAACTTCACGTCATCAACTATGACGTCACGTGATGACGTGAAATGTGGAAGAGAAATTCGACATCACACGCAGTGGTCTCGTCGGCTTAGTTTGTAAAGCGTCTGTTGTACATAACCGGAGGGATGCAGTTTCAAACCCCGCCTGAGGACGAATTTATCTTTCAATAGAACATTCATATCTTTATCTTTTTGTATTTTTAGGCATTTTCCATGCAAAGATTATTAAGTTATTTTAGTGAAGGAAAAATACGCCTATTATAATCCTGCCCGCGGTCGTATTTTTCCTTCACTAAAATATTCATATCTTTGTCAAGAAAACATACTAACACGCCTGCATTCCCCGATGGGTTAGGCAGAGGTGTACTTATGTACACCCACATTTCGCCTGTATATTTAGGTCCCATGTAATGGAGCGATTAACCGGCACAAATCCAAGCTGCAACTAGGAATTTCATAAGAAAACCAAATAACACTGCTCGACTTGGGGATCGAACCCAGGACTCTAGCGTAGCAGTCGCGTTTAGGACCACTAGACCAAAACGGCAGTTTTTCTCTTCATTAGAAATGAAAGTGAACGTTAAATTGTGAGAAAATACCTCAGCCTAACCCTTCGGGATATACAGGCGTAATGGTATTTTTCAATTTCAACCAAACTCAGTAGAATATCAGATGCAAAACCCACCAACCTACCCAAGTTTTGTAAGAGCCGTGATAATATCAACAATACGTGCACCTACAGCGGCGTCATAAAAACGTTTGTAGCGCATAAACATGGCCGCGGCTCAAGTTTAATCAGTCCACATTTATTTTTGTAGTCCTGAGTAATTACTACAGCCCAGATTACATAGTATGTATCGCTCATATACTCACAGATACATATAAATCTACGTGTCAGTATAAGCTGAGCTCTCAATTTACGGAGAGCCTATACAATGTTAGGTCAACTTATACTGGAAATTATTAGCTTGCGTGTACGACTGTACAAGTGTTATCGACAGTTGGGTAACCATTATAAGCTAACACGCACCGTGTACTTAAAAAGGCCAGCCTCTGAAATCAATTCATATTTCGAACACGCAGAAAGAGGGTTAAAATATCCACTTGTACAAAATAAGTGTATTGATATCATAACGATCGACTGCCTCGTTAGTCTTGTGGTTCTAACCGCGACTACTACGCTAGAGGTCTTGGGTTTGATCCCCAGGTCGAGTAAAGTGTTATTGGGTTTTTTTATGTTTCTATGGTCGAAATTCGACTGCAATGTTTTTCTGCACTCTTTCCTTCTTTCTATAACTTTATGTATGCTTAATCTTACACTTCTCCGTGCTCGCAATGTGCTTAAAAAGGGGTACAGTTTGTTCAATACAACATTGCTCGTCTGAAGTTAGCCATTCCGGCCTACCACGTTGATAAAATCACTAATCAAGTAAGTATTTTTATACATAAATATCAAAATTAGTAAATATTATAATAATGTTTTTTATTAGCAGCAAATAACGCCATATCAAAATAAATATACAAAGTGAAAAATAAAATAAAAAAATAAAAATAAAAAATAGGATTAAAAATACACAAATACAGATCGAGTAACATCATGCGACAAATCGCTTTCGGTTCCCGTGCATATGCTCAGACAACCAGTATCGGTAAATATCGCTTTCCGTACCTGCACTTATCGTGTTCAGGATAGTATTACTGGACCACCGGAGGGGCTCCCAAAAGGCAGCAATACGCGTGCTAATAATAGCAAAAAAGTCGGACACCCCCGCATATTCAGCAAACATGCTCGACACACTGCAGTACCGCGGCAAATGCATGAGAATGCGAAAAGCATCATTGTGTTGCACTCTCATGATGTATGATTTACGCGTAAAGTAAGCCCAGAATTGGCAAGTATAGAAACACTGGCAAAAGGCATTAAACAATGTAATTTTCACCTCAATACTCAATACTCAATATATTTATTGCACTCCACAATGTTAACAGGTGTTACACAGTAATTTAGTAGGTATCAATCATGGACCCTGTCGGGCACGGCAATTTAGGAGAGAGGAGGAAGGCATTCTATTTTTATATTTGTTATGCCTACTACTTTTTTTTTATTTACACCTCCGCGAGTAAAGATAATAATCACAATTAAGAAACATAATATATATGACCCCAACTGTCTTTACAGCGACTCTTTCTATTCAAATTTACCACCTCTAAACCACTTTTCACTTCACGCTTGCTTGTCTGAAGCTTGTCTGAAGTTGTCCACTTCAGACAATCTTAGTTATTTCGAGCAAACTGTACAACGTTTTTTTTTTACGAATACAAAATGTGCTAAAGATAATACGAATATAATGATACATATCTATTACAAAGCTGTTAAAGAACTACTATTATAGGGGTTCTCAATTTGTATTTTTATACAATACACATACAAAATACAAAATTTCTTTATTACATAAACAGGTATTACGGAATTATATACGGAACTAGCTTTCCGCCCACGGCTTCGCCCGCGTGTTTTCTCGGCTTTTCTGCTTTAAATTTTTCCCATTTTTGCAACATTTTTCATTTATGCTCCGTTCCTATTGGTCTTAGCGTGATAATGTATAGCCTTCTTCAATAAATGGGCTATCTTACACTGAAATATTTTTTCAAATTGGACCCGCAGTTCCTGAGATTAGCGCGTTCAAGCAAACAAACAAACTCTTCAGCTTTATAATATTATAGTATAGAGTATAGATTAGGTACGTATAGATATATAGATATTATTACATATGGCCTTTTTAAATTTGACTAAAATGACCTAGGGGTTAGATAACATTATTTGGCAAGTTAATTAACATTGACTTGTAAAAGTGCCTCTTAAGGATCTATTTACAGAAATCATTTATTAATTCATATAAAATTTTTGTTTAAGGTCATTTTATATTTCGAATATGTAGAAATAACTTAGCAATTTGAATCATTTCATATTGATAAAAGTGGCCATATTAACTGGGTACTTCGAGTTCCAAATATGAATTGATTCCCGATGAATTCAGTGAGACCTTTGTTTTTAAAGGGATGGCCAGCATATTGGAAATGTTTAGTTTGATGTGTACTCGTGCGTACAAGATCACGGTCATAGCAAACTTTAGTCTGAACAATTCAGAAAATGTCAAATGGAAAACTCTTTTGATACAAAAATGCAAATATCACAATTTCCTACAACAATGATTGAAAATAACTTGATCTTGTTGCCTGGGTGAATTCAGATTGAATTGAATCCTAATGTAGACATTGTTCAAATTACCTTTTTTATAGAACTTCAAATTGAAAATTAAAGAGCTTCGATTGGGAGAATATTCCATGCTTATAATCTTTGGAAAGCGGATAGATATGGTAGAAAAAACATGAAAATATAATAAATGCCGTAGAGATGATGAGAGCTTTGAGAAATATGCGTGGTATAAATTTACTAAACAAATTTTCTTTCTTTTTAATTTTGAAAAACAGATTGAGAAATAACGTTTACCTAACAATTGATTTGGAATATGGATCGAGAGTTCGATACTCAAACGAAAGAAATGAATATTATCTCCTGCAGATATTTTTTCGAAATCCGAATATTTATGTATGTAGAATGTATGTTTTTAAACGCACTCATACAAAATATAAATAAAATTAATCGAGCAGCCATATTTTCTGGTTACAGTACACACAACCAAAAGATATCGATGTGTTAAGTACTAAACTCTTAATAAAAATTATGCAAACGGCTGAAACAAAAAGGTCAAGAGCCTGTAGGGGCCGGCAAGCACGCTTGGCACAATTCTCATCGATTGTAAAATATGATTAGTAGAACGGGCTCATATCTATGTAGTAACTACACAACTAAATCAAAATTAAATTCTGAATTCGAACAATATCTGGAAGAGAATCGAAATAGAGATTTGGTGAACAGAACCGAGATCGGCATCGAGACTGAAGCCATAATAAAATTAAGATTTAAACCGATATTTAAATCGGGACCAGAAGAGTATTAGTGAGATCGAGACCGAGCCCACAATCGAGACAAATCCAAGATCAAAATCCAAGACTAAGTCTAAATCGAAAGAAAAGAAAATTGAAATTCAAGTTTAAGCTCGAGCCCGAGTCCGAGTCCGAGTCCCAGTCGCGTCCCAGCCCAAATCCGGAATCTAAATTGAAAAAAAAATAATTAAAAGGTCCAACTATAAGTCTTAGACATTAATGTACCGCCGCTTTTTTTAAAGAAGAGTCATCAAGAAACTCCTTATACACTCTGTTAAATAGGGAGTTCGCGTTTCACAGTCAATCTCTGACTGCATTATTAGTTTAGTCGTCCTAGGCTTTATAGTTGATCTAAAATATAATAATAAAATACCTGCCGAAAGGATAACTTATCAGAATTTGGATTGTTATATGGCATGGAGAAGCTGATCTCTCCCGAAAGATAGCACCTTTTCACAAGTATGACGTATGACTCAATCATGTTGGAGGGAATAAAACAACCCGACACTCAACTCCTTATTGTGATTCATCTGTAGTTTTTCTTTTAAAAAAAGTCACAGTTGACCCGGATTTGGACTAGGTTCACAGGCGTACAGAATCAAACATTCCATCAGTAAAAATTCAGAACTCAACTTGAAACAGGTAGTCGATATTATTTTTAATCCAAACAAATAATGTTTATAGTATTCCAATGAAAACTATAGGTGTCCATGAAAACACCTTTTTATAGTACGGAAAATTTTCATGGATTGTTTGCCACCACTTGCTCTATCGGCCATGCGATTCGTGACATTCACCGCATCCGTGATAGGCTATGGATCAGCGTCCTCGCATCCTGCTTGAAGGAGTGATAGATTTTTTTTATGGCACAACTCGGCAAACGAGCATGCGAGCTACCAATTGGTAGGTAGTCATCGCCACCCATGGACATCTGCAATACCAAATGAATTACCGATGCATTGCCGAGCCTATTAATTATGGGGATGGCGAAAAGGAGATGGAAGGGGACGGAGAAAAAGAGAAGGAAGGGGACTGAAGGAGAAATTTGGAAATCTCCAGCGCTGCACACTCACCGTACGAACCGCTCAAGTACTTATAGTTGCGTACTTCCCCGGTTGTGTCGAGTCATTCATGCACGACACTACGGTACGACATGCCAGTACGACACTACGGTATTTACATATTTTTTTTTTAAATAATGTTTTTGTATTATCCCCGTTTATCTATTTCAGCAGGTATACAGCTTTCATGGACACCCTGTATAATCTTTAAGGTCATCGTACAGTTTGTAAACAAGCATTGCAATAGCGTTGTAGTAAAATTGTTTAGAAAAACAAGTAAATTTTATTCTTAGATCTTTTTCATTTCAATGTTAATATCAATTGCAAAGTCGAGTGTATTGACTTCCCGACCTTTTTAAATTTAGAATAACAAGAAATACTGTTGTTTTATTAATATGAAGTGAGGCCGGCTAAAATTTCGCCTTGCCGTGTACAAACACAATTTTACACTATATAACACGCCTAAGGCGTAGTTTCGGTATACATGTGTGCCTGTAATTGTGTTTGTACACGGCAAGGCGTAGTTTTAGCTGGCCTCACTTCTTTGTTCGCAAAGTTCCATCTTAACTTTTTATTTGATCTGAGTTAATACGACTCTACTCTCCGTACTTTCTGCTAATATATCACTCATTATTATCGTATTACCGAAGATCTTCATATATATTTCAGTCCCACTGAAAAGTACATACACCTGCCCTTGTATTGTAGTCATATATATAAACCATAGGACTCGACTCATACTGACAAAAACTTGTGTAGTTAGGTTTGATCCCACAATCCCCTTCCCCCCAAAGCGATCCGCCCTTATGTGAATATTTAGCATCATTCTTCACCTATCTGGAAAACTTACCGTCGCTTAGCGAAACATGTTCACACAAATCAATTTCAAGGTAGAACAATCTAAACAAACTTCACTCCTTTTCGTTCGGTTGCAGTTCAATTAGTTTTAAAATAACAAACAGTGTGTGTTTTTTCTTACGGTTGTTCCCAGTTTCTTAGAACGATAATGAATGTACGTTATGTACGTATAAACATACAGTTTCGATTTTTTTGTGTGTATGATGTTGTACGCACGGTTACACATCAAGCTATACAAAACCAGTTTACGCTGGCCTCTTAATGTATGGGTAGCCTATACAATACGAGATCTGTTTAAACTTGATTTGTATCGGTTGACTTGTAGCCGTGTGTATGCAATGCGCAGTTATTAGTGCAAGCACTACTATTGTTCATTGTGAGAATTGAGGCGGTAAAATGACGTCTCGGGATCACTTTTGGGGTGTGAGAAAGGTGCATTATTTAATGTGTAGAGTGGCACCCCTCTCTATCAATTGCAAAATTATCGCTTTAATACGTCATGGTACGGCTAAAGTACGTCGAACACCCTATGATTAGTAATTGCGCAAGTTACTGTTCTATATGCATTATTTGTATCAGGCTTTACGGTAAAGAAACTGTTCCAAACATTGGTCTCTGCTTCTACTGTAGCATAAGCATAGTCGACTTATAATGTTCCCACTGCTGGGACACAGGCCACCTCTCGGTGAGAGGGGATGGGCCGTTATTCACCACACTGTTCCATTGCGAGTTGGTAGATGTCACTTGTCTTCGATTTTTTTGGTTCTATGATAATATGCCAGTTTCCTCACGATGTTCCTTCTACTTTACATACATACATCATAATCTTCACGCCTGCTTTCCATTGGGGTAGGTGATACTATAGATTTCCACTTGCTAAGATTCTGGCTCACAATTTTCGCTTCTTCTACGTTCATTAATCTCGTCATGTATCATATGGCCGTTGATTTTGTGTGACCTTGCAGGTCAATCTCCTCAGTAAGTAAGTATTCAGATTGGGGATCGGATCGGGATCAGGATCGGGGATTGTTCTAGATTCCGTAATATAGTTAATAACTAGCTCAGGATCCAGGGTATTCATGTGCCTATGCAACATTCTTATGTAAAATTAAGTTTTTCTTTATTAAAAGTATAGTTTCGACCTATTTTTAGTGAATAAATGTTACGAATCTGAACTTTTTGACAATTTTCTGTCACTTTAAAAATACTGTTTCAGGCTCTAAATACATACGGCTATAGCGCTGCGTATAAAACAAAACAGGGTTAAACCAATAAAAATGAAATTATTTCCAAACGAAATTCTTGGAAAAATATTAAGCCCATTGAAATAATTTCAGTCAAAACCTCAAATTACGGCAACGAGTGAAAAATTTTAATTGCCCTCGTAAACTTTGCATTGTTGAAATATTATAGTTGGCAACATTTTAATAATTGCCATGCTGTTTATTAAGCTTGTGACGTACCAAATTTGGTCGGTGAGTAACGGGTTTTTTGGACGGCTAATATTTAATTAATTTTATGTACAGATTTTTGATTAATTTTAAAGTTCATTCGAAATATATAACTGTGCACTTTGAAGTTGTCCGCAGTTGTTGCAAATTTAAAATTTAAACTTGGTATACATACTATTGGGGCCGTATATGTTTCACATTTATTATTATTTTCCTTACAAGTTTCGATAAATATGTAGAAAAAGACTTCATTAGGTGTTTTTATGTGCGCCGTAGTTCGGAACGGCTAACTTAACACGCAACTATTTCGAACGAACTGCATTGAATTTATTTATTAATTTTAAATGCCTCATTAGCTTCGTAGTCCCAAGCGTGGCAACTACGCTAGAGTTCTTGATACTTCAAAATGCAATTGGTTTTTTCCATATTTTTTTTAGTAGCAGCTCGGAAAAGCTTCGGGGAATACGTGATGTAGTGATAGTATTTTGACAGCAAGTAACTGCCTTATTTGTGTAACTACTAGTCGTAAGCGCGACTGCTACGCTAGATGTCCTTGATTCTATTACCAAGTCGAGAAACCATTGAGAAAATCGAAAAAGAAGGCCTAAATAGAAGGAATAAAACCCTTGGAAATACATGGAGGGGAAAAAGCTATAGCTAGTTCACCATGCTGATCTCATGTGGGTATGACAGACTACAGACTCTACTGAATAATTCTAGAATAGCAGCTTTCCTCCACTGTTTAAGATGGTGATATATTATTAATACATACCTATCTTGTAATCACCTTATCACTTTAAGTATTAGGATCTTCAGGTTCTTCATCTTTTTTTATATTTATAAACCTTACAGGCATAACGGACTATGTCTCATCACTACTGTGAAAAAATCATTCTAAGTCTCAAAGAAATAACAACTAAAAAACTGAATGCAAAGATTTGAAATTCAAATTTGGAGCTCTTTTTAATATGGAACTATTTCAATGTTTGTAACCAGCCAAGTTGAATACAGGCTGTCTGGCTGGTAATCACTGCGGCTCTTGGGTGAATTTAAAAAAAGAACTCTGGTTCGTGTACTCTTAGCTTTTATTTATATTTTGAACTGTGCATTGCAATTAAGTTCATGTACTCGTACCTAATAAAATACTTAATTTAGTTCGTTCGAAATAACTCAACATGTCTGAAATTGTAAATATATATTATATTGGAAATTTATTATTATCAATACTCTGTTACTATTAGACTAAAAATAACTTTTATTGTTAGTTAACATTCATGACATATTATTATACCATGACATTAATTGATAATTATATTTTATTATTTGTAAACATTATGATTAAAATTGTAGACATTATTATTTTTGTTATTTCAATGTATTTTGTCATTTTATTTTTTATTACTATTATCTTTTTCTCACTCGTGGTAATTAAGTGGCATGTGTTTTTAAATTGTTTTCAATATTCGACACGATGTAAAAATTGTTATGAATAAGTAAATAAATAAAGAAGTTAACCGTTCCGAACTACCGCGCTGGTAAAACCCAAGACTTCTATCTTATCAGTTGTACTTCGGACCACTAGACTAATGAAACAGCTGAAAATTCTTTGCCAGAAAAAACCGTGATATCTATGTGCATTGTACTTTTATAGGAATTTTCCTTAGTTTCCTTTTTATTTTTAAAAAAAAGCTTACTAGCAATGTAAGTCGCAGATTACTAGTAATCTTGTTAACCCCTCGAGCTAATCTAAATGCTTGTGTTACGAGTGGGTTCACGTCGGTAGTGCAATGGGTGGGTTTCGAACCGACAACCACATGATCTCAAGTTCGATGCCCTAGCCATAAGGCTACCGCCGCTTCAAAGCTTCTAGCTTTTCATGCAAAGAGGTGGCTTAGTGGTCATAGCGACTGGCGTACCTAACCAGAACCAGGTTCGTATCCTGACTACAGTAAATTTTTCTAACACTTAAACATACATACACTCACGCCTTTTTGCCATAGGAGTAGGCAGAAATTACAGAACGCTATCTGCTACGATTCATGCATACTTCTGCTTGCTTCGTCCACATTCATACATCTTGTCATACACAAGGTTGTGGTATATCATTCTACGGCGTCCCCTCCCGGCGACTCCACTGACATTCGCTTTATAAATACCTTTCATTAATCTCCTTTCATCCATTCTCTCGACATGTCCAAACCAACTCAGCATACCCCTTTCAATGCGTCACTATATCATCTTTTAAACCGCAACTATCCCCTATCACACTATTTCTCAATCTATCACTCCGTGTAACACTGCACATACTTCACAAGGAACGCATCTCCACAGCATTAATTCTACATTTCATGTTTCTATCACTTAATTAGCTATAAAAACGGTGATATTATAGTTCCAAGTATCCGGTGGAGTATCCGATCCCATCTCAAACACCATGTCAATATATCATATCAATATCCTTTGTTAGTTAATGGCTATTACCTTAATTGACACCTGTGGGTATTGTGTACCCTGTTATCTTTACGCTTCACTTCCCATTTAGGGTGAGCAGAGGTTTAACGTGACAATAAGAAACGTAGTTTACCTCGTGTAAGAAAAAGTGATGATGACGACAGGGATTAGGCTATAGTCTGCCACGCTAGCCTACTTCGGGTTGGCAAACTTCACATGCCGTCAAGAAAATCTCTCAGGCATGCAGGTTTCCTCACGATGTTTTCCTTTATCGTTTAAGCGCGTGATAATTAATTGTTAATACGCACATGACTTCGAAAAGTCAGAGGTGCGTGCCTTGGATTCGAACTCGAGACTTTTGACTTGGCAGTCCAATGGTCATATGACTAGGCTATCACTGCATTGATCATAATTACTAATGACTAACTCTAGAAGATTTTAAGAGTGTGATGTGTTATATCTAAGCCATGTGGCTTATTTTTCCAAGAAAATATAAAAAAAACTGCCTCATTAGTCTAGTGGTCCTTAGCGCGACTGCTACACTAGAGGTTCTAGGTTCGAATACCAAGTTGAAAAAAGTGTATTCAATGAAATTCTCAGTAGTATCTCGGGGTTAGGATGTGTGCCCAGTTAATTGAAATAGACTCGCCCCCTATATCATGGGCCTTAAACATACCGGCAAAATATAGGTGTACAATTAATAATTTGTACACTTATGCCTGACCCTAACAGACGTAAGGTTATTTTAAAATATAAATAATAACATAACATACTGTCACGCCTGTATTCCCCGAAGGTTTAGGCAGAGGTGCACTAATGTACACCCACGCTTCGCCGGTATGTTTAGGTCCCATGTTATAGGGGGCAAGCCTATTGCCATTAACCGGGCACAAATCCAGACTCCGAGCTGCCACTGAGAATTTCATGGAAAAACCCAATAGCACTTTGCTCGGACTGGGGATCGAATCCAGGACCTCTAGCGTAACAGTCGCACCAAGGATCACTAGACTGATGAAGCAGATCAGAATGAGGCAGCAGAGAATCCAAATAGAAATAATATAATGTACTTTCCTTTTTATAGCAAAAACAATTTCCACTGTGATATTGTGTATTGGACAAAGAAATCGCGTATCTACAATCCGTATTAAATTTATAAATAAACGTTCATGTCTAGAGATTCTTTCGCGTATTTGCTAGAAAATGAATAAAGAATATTATATTTAAAAAGTTTTATATAAGACTGATATGATTTTCCTGGGATTCTTATCAAGTTATTAGTATATACATAGAAACAAGTATACTTTGAGAGATAAAGACGGTGATTTGATATGATCTGAGGCCTAAATAATGTAGGTACATGGTCAGGCTAATATAACATACCGTCACGCTTGTATTTCCCAAAGGGTTAGGCAGAATTATACTAATGTACTCCCACCAGTCTAGCCGAGCAGTCTAGCCTATTGATACCAGACTCCAAGCTGCTACTGAGAATTTCATTGAAAAACCCAAAAACACTTTGCTCTACCTTGGAAATGAACCTAGGATCTCGGGTGCAGCAGTCACGCTTACTGTCAAAAGAATCAGCATCAACCTATTTATTATCACTTGTGCTGAGCACGGGTTTCTTCGCAGAGTAAGAGGGGTTTGGCTATAGTCTACCACGCTAGCCTACTGCGGGTAGGCAGACTTCACATGCCATCAAAAAAATCTCTCAGGCATGCAGGTTTCCTCATAATGTTTTCAGTCACCGTTTTAGTGATAATTATGTATTTTTTATGCATATTCCATGCTGTTATTTTAGTGAACGAAAACTTCGATCGCGGGCAGGATTCAAACCTGCGTCTTCTGGTTAGATACACCAGACGCTATGACTACTAAGCCGAGTGATAATTAATTATTTACATGCCCATGATTACGAAAAGTCAGATGTGTCTGCGTTGGATTCGAACCCGAGACCTATCACTTGGCAGTCCAATGGTCATATCACTAGGTTATCACTGCTTAAGGCCAGTTTCAAAAGGATATCCATAAGAATTGAGAAGTATGCAAAAATCGTAGCAAATAGAGTTCTGTAGTTTCTGCCTACCCCTATGAAAAAAGGCGTAAGTGTTAGTACATACTTACACTTACGCCTTTTTCCCATAGGGATTTTAGTGATGATACATAAATTAGGAATTATGACACGGGCTATTAATCTATTTTTAAAAACTGATTATGCCACCCTCATTGGTACAAACAAAAGCTTACGATCTAAGACCTAAATCCTTTCTTCGCTATTTTGTATAAGAGTTTAGCTTCCCTTGACAAAGAAACAATATACAATTTTACACAGTCAGGATTACATCAAGCAAACACACATTAAACTACACGTAATGATCGGACAGAGATTCGACCTCACTATAACAATTACTAGCGGACCAGTGTCTGACACTACGTCCATGACACATGTCCGTCGCTTCCGAGATCCCGAGCAAGTACTGAACGAGTTGATGTATAGGCTTGTCTTTTATAAAAAACCGACGCATGTCAATTTTAGAATAGGCAGGTACACCTACAAAAATTTCATCAATCTCCTAAATCATACATATGTGTGAACACTAATATACTACTAATATTGCGTTTAAAAACGTGAGAAGTCTAGACTATGGCAATATGATGTCACAATTTGCAGATGCTTTAAAAATAACAACATCAGTACAATATTATTGTTATCTTAATGTACTTATCAAACAGCTGTTGATAATCGTATGCACTCTGCTATGAATATAAACGAGTCATTGAATAACAATTTAATAGACTGGCTCATTAGTCTAGTGGTCCTAAGCGTGACTGCTAAGCTAGAGGTCCTGGGTTCGATCCCCAGGTCGAGCAAAGTGCTATTGGGTTTTCTTATGAAATTCTCAGCAGCAGCTTGGAGTATGGATTTGTGCCCGGTTAAAGGCAATAGCCTAGCCCCTTATTACATGGGACCTAAACATACCGGTGACATTGTGGGTGTACTTTAGTACTAGGTGTACTAATGTACACCCACATTTCACAATAACAATTTAATTGATTTTTATTTACTATTATCCTACCAAATAACATTGGTACGAAAAATAAAAAGGATTTTCGGTACAATTCGACCCTTTTTTATGGGATAACTCGGCAAACGAGCAGACGAGCTACAAGATGGTAAGTAGTCATCGCCGCCCATGGACATCTGCAAAACCAAAAGAGTTACAGATAATATATTGCCGAGCCTATTTAAGGGAAAGGGACCAAGGCCCAGTTCCTCCCTCAGTCCCCTGACTTCTTCTTTTCTCCTTCCCCTCCCTTTTCCTTGGCTCGGCAACGCATCTGCAACTCCTTTGGTATTGCAGATGTCCATGGGCGGCGATGACTACTTACTATCAGGTAGCTCGCCTGCTCGTTTGAACAAAAATACACGTGGAATCAAAACAAAGGACGACGTCATTAAAGTACTCGCTACCAAAGCTGCTACTGCAGTAAAATAGCACAATAGCTATTGTTAGCTATTCATCGCTCCATTTGTACACTACAAACATAACAGGGTAGTTAGCAATCCATTAATGGATGGTGAAGTGTTGCCAGCGCCGTCCATTGTGAACGAAGGCTACGCGGTAATGGTTGACCATTTTTGTATCATCATTGATGCTTCGATATTAATCATATTATGAATGCACAAGTAACTCTGATTGTCTTGCTTATTTGTTTATATGTGATGTTCCACGTCTAAATCGCTGAACGGATTTCGATAAAATTTATATATGGACTGCTTCATTAGTCTAGTGATCCCAAGCGCAACTGCTACGCGGGAATCGAAACAGGGACCTCTATGCCATGTTTGACTCCCGTATCGAGCAGTGTTATTTAATTTCTCCATAAAATCAATCAAATCAAGAGAGTTGTGGTCAAGCGCAAGCCTATCTGTGACAAAAAAAAACTCAGTAGTATCTCGGCAATACCGGCAAACTGTGGGTGTACATTAGTACACCTCTGCCTAACTCTTCGGATAATGCAGGCAGTATGGTATCTTATGTGTTAAATGGGACCAAACTTAAAGGCCTACAGTCTCACACTTCCAAAATATTATCCTTCCTTTTCATTAAATATTAGCAACACTACCATAATGTGGTTCTTCCACTCGTTTGCCGAATTAAACCATAAAAAAATTTTGAAAATCTAACTTGAGCCTATCTTAGCATTCGATGGTAGCTGACAGTATTCAGTTTCCAATAACTTAGCTAAAACATATTTAAAAAAAAAGATAAGCCCCAGAATGATATTTATCTTCCAAAAGCTAACCCAAAAAACTCGATTCAACAAACAAAAACATGATTAAATAATAAGCGAAAAATTTATAACTAATATTTCAAAACGAAATAACTGAATTACGTCCAAATCATAAATGTAGTAATACTTTATCCATCGCTAAAACAATCAACTCGAACACTGCATCAATCAGAAATATCAATGCAAAAATTTCATCAATCACAATATTATTTCAACAAAAACAAACGAAAAATTGTTTGTAACGGTAAAATAATGTGGGCGTAATTCTGTGTCGCAGATAATTTTCAGGCTTGGACACCCGCTTCAGTTTGGTTTCAGCGGTCGTAGCGACCTCACGTCTTTTCAGCGCGCCAAACCCTTCCAACCTCGAAACTTTCGGTTTGAAATTAGAAAAACATTTTAATATTCCGAAGTGTATTTCGACTTGTTTTTGAATCGAAACAAAAACATCCAAATAAACATTTTCGAATAAATTGGAAATAGAATTTCAACTTTTTATTTTTTGCATGCTTTTTGGTTGATAGTTTTTGAGTGTTTTAGAAGTTGCGTGCAGTGTTTTTTTAATTGTGGTGATATGGTAATTGGTCAAAATAGGTGATAAACATGGTCAAGGGCCTGAAAAACCTCTGTGTGGTGGATTGGAAGTGAACTGGACGTTATGTTATTATCATATCAAGCGCATACTAACAATCCTGATGCCTTATTATGATGATATAGTAAGTATAGTTTAATTTTTTTAGTAAGCATACTTTTTATTAACAACTAGAGAGTTGTCCGCTGCTTCGCCCGAATGGGACCCCAGTTATACTGCAGGACAATAAATAGTTATCTGGAATAATGTGTTCCGAAAAATTGTGAAAGAATTATCAGAATCGGTAGAGTAGTTTTAGAGTTTATCGATTACAAACAAATCTTTTCTGTTTATAATAATTTTGTATAGACTAGTATAAGTGGGTACATACCATTTTTTTGGAGTTGATTTTTGGTAACTACGTAGGTAGGTACTTGTGTCATTTTAGGTATGTTTCATAATGCATAAATTTAGTGCATCATTCTCAACTGAATTTAAGATAAATCTTTATCTCAAGTTCACAAGATACCTTTCAAGATATCTGCAATTTTTGACAGAATCCCGCTGTTTTGAAATTATTTTACTATAGGCAGACAGTTTTTGGGATGAAACCTCTTTTGAAAAACCAGCCTCACTTTATCATTATACATCCTTACCGCCCGCAGCTTCGCCCGCATGTTTTCTCTACTTTTATGTACTATTATATGTATGTATATTTATGTATAATACATACCTTCTACCTTCCTCTAGTACCACTCTATGTACAAAAAACCCGAATCAAAATCCGATGCTTGGTTTTAAATATCTAAGCATACATACGGACAGACAGCGGAAACGGACTTTGTTTCATACTATGTAGTGATAAACTACTCAATTACCTACTTTACTCGATAATCGATATAAATACAATTTGTTTGTATGACATACAAATACTATGCACATTTAACAATAATAATACTTGATACATAATAAAGTGTATAATAATTATAAATAAATACAATTTAGGTATAGATACTTATCCTTTATCGTTCATTGACGTAAAACATTAAAACAATCACAAATACAATTATATGATAAAAGAAAACATAAATAAATACAAAGATAAAATACATGACGCATAGGTAAAAACATATCTATTAAAACACCATCACGGCTGTATTCTGCGAAGGGCCAGGCAGAGGTATCTATGTTTAGGTCTCATGGTACAGGGGCGAGCCTATTGCCATTAACCGGTCACAAATCCAGAGTCCGAGGTGGTACTGAAAATATCATAGAAAATCCCAATAACAAAATAATCTATTAATATCCAAATTTCTTTGCTACCTATTGACCTATTTACAATCTCACTACTGGGCAAGGGTCTGCTATTAAAGGGATTAAGATGAAGTCCACGCGATCATCGACTTATCATGCTATGAGACGATTTCTCAAGCATGCAGGTTTCCTCACGATGTTCTCCTTCACCATTTGAAGAAGTAAAAATTATTGATACACGCCAATTATTTTGGTAACGGCGCGGTCTTCGAACTGCCTCATTAGTCTAGTGGTCTTAGGTTCGATTCCCAAGTCAAGCAGTTTTTATTGGGGTTTTCTGAAATTATCAGTAGCAGCTCGGAGTTTGGATTTGTGTTCGGTGAATGGCAATAGGCTGGCCTCTATTACATGGGACCTAAACATACCTTTGAACTGTGAGTGAATGTACATTAAGTAAACCTTTACGTAACCCTTCGGGTATGTATATAGGCGTGATGGAATGTTATGTAACGGTGCGATGTTATGATTCAATTATTGACAATTTACAATACATAATTATATTAACAAGTAGCTTTCCGCCCACGGCTTCGCGCGTGTGGTTTCTGGGGTTTTCTCTACTATATTATACATGTACACACATAATCATATCATATACTATTGTAACAAAACTGCTTGTTTTATTGCACTAGGGTATCTAATTAAATAATTTTAAATTTGAAGTTGAATATCATCTTTCCGCAATCGTTCTACGCGACAGCAGTTCCATCCCCATCATCTAGATGGTTGGCAGTCCACAACCGTGCGTTTCTCTAGAAACTTTCTGCCTCGCACAAAGCCTGCCTGCTTCAAAACTTCAAGAAAAGAGAATACTCCCTTTTAAAAAGCCTGCAACGTACTTGTAGCCAATGTCACATCTTCATTATGGATAACGAAGTTAGATATCCGAAATTATGTCAAATTCATACGATTTGACATAATTTCATCATGTGACATATCGAAAGATTATGCCAATTCAATACATTTCAGACTTACCGAACTTCGCTATCGAGATGGAAATGTAACATTGTCTAGGGGCCCTGGTGTTGCGGGTGTCCATTGGCGGCGGTAATCGCTTAGCATCAGGCGAAAGGTTCACTCGTTTTCCTCCAATCCCAAAATAAAAATACTACCTATAAACCTTTCTCTTGAATCACTATCTATTGCTGAAAACTGCATTAAAATCCGTTGCGTAGCTTAAAAGATCTAAGGGTACAAACAGTGGGAGCGGCTTTGTTTTATAATAAAATTATGTAAAGCTAATCAATACTCAATATTTATTGCATTCCACAATGTAGTTTACATGGATGATATTTTTTTACAATCATCATCATCATCATCATCACCACTGCTTGGCACGGGTCTCCTCTCAGAATGAGAGGGATTAGGCTGTAATCCGTCACGCTTGCCTACTGCGGGTTGGCAGACTTCACACGTGTGATCATTAATTAATAATACGCAAAACAAACAAATACTCCCGAATTTAAAAAATAGAGTCATTCCCTGTGGTACACTGTTAGTCCGATTACAAATTACACAGCTAACATAAATTTAGCTATAATTCGTTAAGTGCTTCTAGATAAATTACTTCCGGTGTAGGTACTACCAATTCGCGAGGCCATGTTGGTGAAATGACAATGCTTAAGAGGAGTGTACCTCGACAGCGCGCACGCAGTTTAGGTATTGGTTTTTGTGTTGTTGTCCCTATCGCCTGCGATGCGAGCGGGCGTCGCTTGTCCCGCGCGCCCTCGCAACCACCCGCGCGCTTATTCTCGTTGTTGGGTCCAATTCTAAAGTAATGAAATTATGAGCGTTTTTTTTTTCGGACCTTGTTCGTTCGTTCAAATTTATTATTAGGTCAATTATTTCTTTGTAAGATTCATTATGACAAATACCATCTTTTTTTTTTTTTTTTATTCAATTACCTACCTACCTAATGAGAAAGTAACTTAGTAGGTACCTACCTATTTATTTCTATTGTATTACCATAAATAAGGTTTTTCAAAATTAGAGCAACAAGTTGTACGAAAATTTGTTTTTTCTTTTCAATAAATACCTACTTCGTACAAAATATTTTGTTTTGATCCTATGTAGGTACTTATCTTGTAAATTTTAACTTATTCGAATAAAACAATCTGGATATGACATGTAAGTCCCTACATAAGTACCTACCTAAATGGAATTTTCATTGTAAAATTATGATAAACCGTCGTATTGATGACACAATCAGCAGCAGTTAAGTTCCTAATTGCATTTAACACAAAATAAGTACTTACATAATAAAATTTTGGTATTTACTTAAGTACGTATGGTGATGTGCACTGAGCGCTCGTTCAAGGTTTTTTATTGTATTATACCTATTTTCTTTGACTTGTAAAATAGAATGACGCGTAACGATTGGAAATTACATTTAATAAAAATAAATACCTACCTATTCACTTCTAGACTGAGCAATCCGTATTTTTTTATTGAATTTCATAATAAAAGTAGCTATGAATAGAAAGGGTAATGCACTAAAAGTCATATAAAGCTTTTACGACATAAATCATAAAAAAACGGCATCTCTAAGATTTTCAGATGCTTGATGCTCCCATCAGGGGAGAGTACGGATAAGACACTTACAATATTTGAAGACTTCATGACCTATTCGTAAGCTCTCAATTGTACACAAAACAGTAAATTTAACATATTAAAAATATTTTTGTAAACAGAGCCAAGTCTCGTATAATATAATCTATATCTGTAATGTTAAGATATGAAGTTATGTGGTATTTCTCAAACAAATCCGCATGCGCCGTAAAATTTCGCAGCACCAGATACTTTTCTCCTTTAAGTTGAATACCTATGCTTTAAAAATTAAAAGCTGATAAGTAGATGACGAATGAGTCATTATTAACCTTACAAAAAAGTCATTTCACCAACAAGACAATCTTGTTTAGATAAATAATAGTAGCCTAATGGCTAGGGCGTCGAACTTGCGAGCATGTGGTTGCCGGTTCGAAACCCACCCATTTCACTACCGACGTGAACCCACTCGTAATACAAGCATTTAGCTTAGCACGAGGGTTTAACAAGAATACTAGCAATGTGCAACCCACATTGCTAGTAAGCTTTTTTTTTAGAAAAAAAAGTAGCCTTTTAATCAAAAATGAAACATTATTTATTACAGCGTAATATCACTCACTCACTGATTCATTATGAAGTTTCAGAAACTATAAGGGCTACCTTATAGTTATATAAATAACAAATATTATTAGTATTAACAAGTAGTATGCTAATACTAAGTACTCGTTAATAATACTAATAATATTTGTTATTTATAATAATAGATCATATCAACTATTATTTATTATTATAAATTTGGCATTTTTAACCGGTTAGTACCGCTATGCTCTAGTTTCGCTATGCTCGACTCAAAAAATACCTACTAAAAAGGACCGCTATGCACGATTTTTTTTTATTCTACGAAAACAATGGAAGTTACAGTTGGAAAAAAAAGTGTTTGAATTCATTGCGTTTCCGTTAGTAAGTTAAAATTTATTTGTCTCGTTCTGATAATCAAAAAGGGGTAATGACAGCCAAGTACAAACGAATTACAGAGCAATTCTAAGTAAATTAAGGTTTATGAAGGGAGCTGTAAGTCAAAACTAGACCCACATTAACGAAGTCTGTAGACTTTATTACAAACCTTTTCTTACTAAGTAATATTAAGTATTTATGTTACGCTGTTTGAATGTAATGTCAGATAGATGTAGATTATGTAACTCCCAACAAGAAACTATAGATCATATGACAAGAAGATGTCCATTCTTAGCAAATAAACAGTACACAGATAGACATAATAAAGAAATGTACCTACAGATAGATAAAAAATATAATTTAATAGATACAATAAGACAATGTTATAAATATAAGCCAAAAAATGTAAATGTAAATAACAACATAGCTAAATTATACTGGGATAGTGATATAATACAAAACCATATATCATTAGCAGATGAAATACGACAGATATGCAACAAAATACAGTTAAAATAATACCGATAATATTATCATCTACCGGACTCATCCCTAAATCACTACACACATCATAAAAAGAACTAGACCTACACAAAACATACATTCCACTACAAAAATCAGTTATCATAGACACATGTTCCATAGTAAAGCGATTCCTGATATCCACTTCACAAACACATTCTTCAGAAGAAAAGAACCAACTCACTTGATGTAAGCCCATGGCTGACTCGTCACATTCACAAGCTATGCTGAGAGTCCAAATCCAAATGGATACGTAACACATATAATTATAATAATAATAATTATTATTATTTCCTTTATTCACACTTTTTACACACATATTATTTTACATAAAAAAAAAATAGAAAATAATTATTTACTATCTATATACATAGAAAAGAAAATAATAATAATAGTGTGTGTGTGTGTGCGCGTGCGTGTGTGTGCATACGAGTTTTTGTGTAAAGTATGTTTGTATAATTAGTTACATGACTGTGTTAACCCGATATAACCGAAAGAGACTCAGGGGTATCATAATAAAATGTATAGCTAACAAATAATTTTACTTATAACTTGATGATTGCTATAATCCTAATATCCAATTTTATCATACCTACCCTAATTCTTGATCTCGTTTCGGGAAGTCTTTTTTTGAAACCGTTCTTTTATATTTTGGCAGTCAGCCACAACATTCTCTTTGAAATGTTTCCTCTTTACTGAAAATTATGTACACATGGCTACACATCAAGCTATACAAAACCAGTTTAGACTGACCTCCCATTGTAAAGGTTTAAGGCAGCCTTACTGGTTTTGTATAGCTTGATGTGTAGCCGTACATACATGTACATATAATATTATGAATCACCAGCAACATGTAGTAATCGAGTAATGAGACTTGGCTCTGCTTTTATTAAAATGTTTTGTTACGAGTGAACTTTACATTACAACTAATTGTGCTAGGCATTTATATTACTAAAAACCTTAGGATAAGAACTTATGACTTAAATAAACTTTACGTAGGTAGGTACTTACTTAAGTACCTAAAAATCACTTTTATTTTTTTTCACTTCCTTTTTTTTATTTACGCTAGGATTTTTCTGGATCTTTAGTGCGTTTACCAAACCCAAACTCTTTTAACAAAAGAAGATAACATGGAAAACTACCTTTAGGCCATAAAAAATATATGCTCCGTGTGGGAATCGAACCCACTAGTGATACTACATTACTCATAGCGCACCCGATTACTTAGCCACTTCACCATTTATTTTCTTGCCATGCTATCTATAATATACCCACAATAAATTATTGCTTTCACCTCTGCCAATCTAAGAAACTTTTTTACAGATGTAGGCTCAAACTGTTTCTTGTAACTTCTAAATCAAAACCAACGCGCGACGCAACCATAAATAAATTATTATTATTACTAGACAAGTACCTAAGTAACATAAAATCAACCCACGTATGTACATGTAGTTAGGTACCTATGTGGTGTGTAAACAACAGTAATTCTAATTTACAATATATTATATACCTACAATATACCTAATAATAAGATATACCTAGGTATAAAATAGTATTATCACGGGTAAAACAATAAAATTACCTATCTTACACATTTTTTTACCTTAGGTAGTCTAGTAAGTTACGGCCGGTATATTATCTTTACTTACCTATGTAGGTATACATAACATAATATACCATCACGCCTGTATTCCCCGAAGGGTTGGGCAGAGGTGTACTAATGTACACCCACATTTCGCCGGTATGTTTAGGTCCCATGTAATAGGGGGCGAGCCTATTGCCATTAACCGGGCACAAATCCAGACCCCGAGCTGCTAATGGGAATTTCATAGAAAAACCCAATAACACTTTGCTCGACCTGGGGATCGAACCCAGGACCTCTAGCGTAGCAGTCGCACTCAGGACCACTAGACTAATGAGGCAGTCTATGTACGTATAATATATTTTAATAATAAAACCTCTCTCGAGCGCAAGCTCTCGTTGTCCATCAAACTATCTAAATATCTCTTTCGATAAGTCGCACCCGGCGGAATAAGTAAGATTCACGACATTCGATTCATCGCGTCGCTCACATGCACCGCGAGCCGGTTGTTTCAAGGACGTTGTCTCACCTCCCGACCCGCCGCAGCTCCCGCGACGCATGGTGAAACAACAATACATTTGCAACATTTTCACGCGTATTTCTCATGTTCCGAATTTTGGAGATTACTCCTATAATATTGTTAATACGTTAAAAAAAAATATTGTAAAAAAATATTCACTATATTATCTGGGTTTCTGTCGAATCAGAATGTTTCTGTATTGATACATTGTCGAGAAATACTAGCATAAAGTTGGGCCGTTTTTCAAAGAAAATTGCCAATCTTTGAGCTCGTGTAACTTTTTAACCGTATATTGAAATGAAATTTTATATTACATAAACACGTATTTTAATGATAAGATTGTTACTGCAAAATTTCAATGACTTTCATTGTTTAAAATTCAAGCAAGAGCCAAACTACGTTTGTATGGGGCGCGAAGCGGATACTATCCTCTTAACTATGATTAGTATGAATTATTAACTCTTATTATTATTTAGATGTGCAGTGATAGCCTAGTGTGCAGTGATAGCCTAGTGATATGACCATTGGACTACCAAGTCAAAGGTCTCGAGTTCGAATCCAAGGCACGCACCTCTGACTTTTCGAAGTCATGTGCGTATTATTAATTAATTATCACGCGCTTTAACGGTGAAGGAAAACATCGTGAGGAAACCTGCATGCCTGAGAGATTTTCTTGACGGCGTGTGAAGTCTGCCAACCCGCAGTAGGCTAGCGTGGCGGACTATAGCCTAATCCCTCTCCTACTGAGAGGAGATCCGTGCCCAGCAGTGGGACAATGTAATGGGTTGATGATGATGATGATTATTATTTAGATTAGGTAACCAACCCGCAGTAGGCTAGCATTGACTATAGCCTAACCCTTCCCACTTTGAGAGGACAGCCATTCCCAACAGTGGGACATTAAATTGACTACTCTTAGCTGGCGAAACCAAGTGGCAAGTGTCAGTCAAAAACTAACGGGATCGCTGCGATCCTTATATCGCCTGAAAAACCTGCTTCCATCAAAGACCAAAGCCATGCTTATGCAGACCCTAATTTTCCCTATAATTGACTACGGTGATGTGTGCTACTATGATTTGAATGAAGATCTGCTCAACAAACTCGATCGCCTTCTCAATAATTGCATTCGTTTCATCTTTAACCTTCGCAAATATGATCATGTTTCTAAATCTCGTACGTTCACGTATACACATGAGAGCACTGACCATGACCATGCTGTACTCTGTTCCTTTTTCGTCCAATTCTCCTTCGTACTTAACTTCTCACTTTCAATATCTATTTATTTATTTATTTATTTTATTTGGGAAAACAAACAGTAGTATATTACGTATATACCTAGGCGTGTTACAATTCAAAGTTAACAAATATACTACCCACTACATTTTCCACGGATTATTGAAAACAAAATAACAAAAACTGCAAGCAAACGTAACTGTTACGGTAAAATAAAATAGTAAAAAAAAGGAAAGAAAATACAATAATAATAAATAAATATAAAGGTAATAATAATAAACTGCGCTCCCAATAATAGTAAAACAGTCTTAGGGTGTCAACTGCTCATCCTTCAGACTAGTGATGATGTTTTGCTTAAATGTATGTTTATTTAATAATAATAATTATGTCGATGTCACTAAATTGTTTATTATATGTGTCTACTAAACGGTGCAACGGGGAACGCACGCCGGAATTAGTTTTACAGAGGCTTGTAGCAAACAGTCGCCTAGTGCGCACTTCCCGACCATGTACTGTTCGAGGAACCAGGTAACATAAACTGTTTACCAAATCAGGGCAATCAAACTTATTGCGACAAATTTTAAATAGTGTCATCATTTCCAGAAGCGTACGTCTCGATTGTAATGTAAGTAGGTCGTATTTTTTAAGAAGAAACTGATAAGATTCTTTTTTCCGGAAACACCTATATTGCATAGCACGTAGGTACTTGCGTTGAACTAATTCAATGATTTCGCTATATTTTGAATAATAGGGGTTCCATATTGGTACAGCATATTCCAATTGCGGTCTAATAATGGACTTATATAAGTATAAAAAAGTTGCAGGACGATTGAATTCTCTGGATGCTCTCATGACAAAACCAAACATACGGTATGCTTTATTGACAACATTATGTACATGAATATCTAGGTGTAGTTTCGAGTCCAGCTGAACACCAAGGTCGTGGAGCGCTGCTACTTTTTTTATAGCGCTATTAGCCAGATTGTAATTGAAAGTTATATTTTTTTTTTTTTTTGTAAAGGATATAGTATGACATTTAGGCAAGCTGAGATACAGCTTGTTAGAAGTGCAATAATCAGAAAAACGATCAAGGTCCTTCTGGAGCTCTATACAGTCGAGTTCACTTGAAATATGTTTAAAAACTTTTAAATCGTCGGCGTATAATAAAAATTTTGAATTTTGGAAACAATTTTTAATATCATTTATAAATAAAATGAACAATAAGGGACCTAAAATTGAGCCTTGAGGAACGCCAGATGTGACCTGTATACAGCTAGACTCGGAGCCATTAATGACGACCTTTTGTGTCCTATTAGTTATATAGGACACAAACCAACGAAGTAAGTCCCCCCTGATACCATTATATGCAATTTTGTCCAGCAACAGTCTATGATCAACTTTATCGAACGCCTTTTGAAAATCTGTGTACACCGCATCAATTTGTTGTCTATTATCAATACTGTCAAAAAGTTGTGATGTGTATATTAAAAGATTACTTAGACAAGATCTATCCTTAACAAAACCATGTTGTTCATTTATTAGAACACGACAAATAACTGGGTAAATCTCAACATGAACAAGCCTTTCAAAGAGTTTAGAGAACGCCGATAGTATGGAAATTGGACGATACATCTCCACATCGTTCTTTGATCCACTTTTGTGAACCGGCACGATATTTGCGCGTTTCCACACCTCAGGAAAGACTCCACGTGAAATACATTTATTGAATATTATAAATATCGGAAAGCATAGCGTACTAAAAGTATTTTTTAAAAATATAGCAGGAATACCATCTGGTCCAGGTCCTTTGGTCGGATCTAGCAGTTTAAGCTCGTTACGTATTTTATCTAAAGGGAAAACCAATTTGCTTATGTGTATATCATGATGAGAACATGTAGCTGGGGGTTCCCATGAAGCATAGTCAAATGTAGAGGGCTCATAAACGGAATGAAAAAAGGTAGAGAATAAATTACATATTATAGTAGGATCGTTGGTTGAGGTTTGTTTGTAATTTATGGTATGGGGAATTCGATTTGTGGTTTTACGATTGGATACGTATGACCAAAAGGCCTTAATATTAGTGGGGATATTATTTTCTACTGTCGTCATGTATCGATTATAGCATTTATCAGCCCCTTTTTTAAATAGTTTTCTATTAATAGAAAACTTTTCATAGTCACTAATATTACTAGATTTTTTCCACTTAGTCCAAGCGTATGATTTATTTTTGTATATACGTATTAGTGATTTTGAGAACCAAGTGGGAAAATTTATATTTTTTGATTTGCATAATGGTACGCGCGTCCGAATTATTTCATAAATTTTCTCATAGAAGGTAGCAACTGCTTCCTCAGGTAATAACCCTTCAAGTAAATCACTCCAGTCAAAATTACTTATATCATTATTTATCTTGTCATAATTAGCATTGTAAAAATTACGTTGATTTTGAATTGTATACTTTGTTACTCTCGGTGCGGTGATCACAAATGATACATGGATATAAAATGCAGGATGGTAATTATCCATGGGCAGTAGGGGAATATCAGCACTATAAGTTACTAAGTGTGTATTGCTAAAAAACAAGTCCAATATACGACCGTTGCAGTTGGCTAAGTGATTGTACTGTGCCAAATTAAACTGTGAGCAAAGGTGTAATAGTTGACGAGTTACATTAGAGTGAGTATTTATAGTGCATTCCATGAATGAGGATTTTTTGATCCAGTTAAGTTCTGGCAAGTTGAAGTCACCTGCTAAGATAATATTATCTATTCGGGAATCATCATACAAGGTCAAGAGAGCATCAAGAAAACTAATATATATGTCTTCCGTAGTATTCGGTGGTATATAAGTGGCACATATCAAACTATACTTATCATTGTATAAAGGAATTTTAACTATTTTATGCTCAGGTAGGATTAAAGGCGGAGATAATGAGAGACAGGACGGCTTCAATTCCCGGGAAACCGCTATAAGGACGCCACCACCGTCTTGTTTTTTGGTGGTGATGCGGTCGCGGTCACATCTGAATACCGTATATCTATCATCAATAAATTCATTATCACAGATATCTGGTATTAGCCAGGTTTCGGTGAAGATAATAATGTCATATGCATTCGCTAATATATTTAAATAAAGACTGTTCAGTTTTGTCCTGATTCCTCGACAGTTCTGATAATAAATGGATACATTAGAAATAGCCATTAATTTGATGAAAAAGTATAAAAGTAATAAACAAAAACAGCAATAGGAACCTCACAAAATAACGACACATTATTATTATAAATACAGCAATAGAAGGAAATTCGTGCACAACACACTTTATAAAGGAAATAGAGGCATAGATATAATTAAGAAAGAAAAATAATTTATGAATGAGCGGTGGATCAATAAAGCAATAGGCGCACATAAAAAGTACAACATCATTACTGGTTACTACATAATAACAACCAAAATATAACCCCACAATAGCAATTACAATAATAAAAAAAAATACCTTTTCCTCAAAGACACTAATTAACTTACTATTTAAGCGACGTTTATCTACTAACAATAATCTAGGAATGATTATTACTTGACTTAATTTTACTAGACAAATCAGCCTCCGTCCGGATAGCATACGTTGGTGCGTCATCAGTTTCTTTGACCAGGATGGTCGCATTCCTGATCCATACGTACTTAAACTTATAAGCTTTAGCTGCCTCACGACATTTGCGAAATAACTCTTTATTTCGAAGTGTTAGGTGTTCATTGAGATAGATACGACATGGTGTTCCGGAGATGCCAATGCGATCAGAAGTAATTCCCTTAGAGAGTCTGTAAGCACTGAGAACATTATCACGTAACAGGCGGGATGAAAACTTTACTATGATATTCTTGGGACGGTTATTCAAAGCGTGTGCATGGGGAACACGGTGAATCGCAACTATGTCATTTTTTGGCAATGTTATATTAATTGCAGATGCAATTGACTCCAGCAAGGTAATTAGATTTTCACCGCGCTTTTCAGGAATGTTTCCCATTTCAATATTACATTGCCTGGCCTGTTGTTCCAGCATGTCTATTTTACTCTCGAGCATAGCAACTGATGTCGCCGCAGAGTTTCTCAAACTATTCTCTAGGTCAGCAACTCGCTTCGTGCAGCTGAGGTAGTTTTCAGAGTTAAAGTTAACTGTAGACTCCAACTCTTTTAAAGTCTGCGACATATGATCATGTTTTGTAGTAAGTTCCGATATTTCTTTCTTGGTTATAGAGTAATCCATTCGTAACTCCTTCAGCTCTGCTTGAATTTGTGAGGAAGTTATTGTTAGGGTATTAAACTCATCTCTCAGATTGCTAATATTTGTGTTTATGTTCGAAAATTGGCTATTTAGGTCAGCGCGTAAGTCACACATATTTTTTTTAAACTCGGCGGATAAAGCAGCAATAGCCAGGGTAAGATCGCATTCAGGTTGCTTTCTTTTTCTTTGTGTGACATTTGCGACGGGAACAGAATCATTACCGGTATGCAAATCCGGATTCGAAAAACTTTTATTTGGTGAGCGGAGCATTGTATAAGTTATTTAAGATGATATACACGGTATCCCAACGTATAAGTAAACTATAACACGATAATGGTAAGTATAAATTGTTATGGAGAGTACTGTCGTCGATAGCAATACGTAATTACGCATGCGGGAGCTCACGCCACGGTGGCTTAGCGGCTACAGCGGCTACGCTTGTCGCGTCGACACGGCAAGACTGCGAGTTCGAGCCTCGCCACTCGCGCGTCTTTTTCAAATGTTTATTAAGTTGATTCAATCACCGGGAGCGAAAAGGACACCGCACTACAAGTTCCAAGATGGCGCAGACACTATATGGCACTTTACACAAGTTAGTAAGAGAGGCACCGAGAAATTGGTCACGAATATTACAAATAACTGAATAAATTAGTCCCGATATGGTAATACAAAACGACAGCACGTCTGCTCACAGCAAGCGATTCAACCGAACTGATCCGAATCTATGTACTAATCATACGAAATATTTGCAATCTACAAATAATCGTCTTCTTCAATGTCCCTCTCACCGCTCAGACTTTGTCCACTCTACCTTCTTTGTCCAGGCTATTTTATTATAGAATGTTATGGAGTACCCCCGCGGATTCATCATCTTGAATTTACCCTATCTGTATAAGCAAGCGACGCTGGCTGCGATCAGTCTGTGGATCTGTGACAATTTTTATCACACGAAGGGGTGGCCCCTCCGTGTCTTGAAGTATGTAATGCTGTCGCTCACGGTTGTTATAAGTCTACTTAAAATACAAAAAAGCCTGACAACCTTCGAATAAGCGTAGAATTTGGGTTGCGGAGGCATGATGGCAGTAGCTCCTTGTAAAATAATGATATACAGCCGCATTTTGTTACACCAAAAGCCGACCTATATAATTGGAAACTTAACAAATTTGTCACAACGGTCACCCATCCAAAAACTGACCGGCTATATGAAGTCCATAGATACAGTTTTTATTTTAGCCACAAGATCATGGAATGATATGAATAAATAGTGTGTTATGAGAAGTTTATCTTTATCTTAGGCTCAGGGTATCGTAAAAATTATCTTACGGCTAAGAAGATTAGGTATATATACAATGTTTTTATACTACAAGATACTCCAAATGAAAGGTTAAAACTCACCTATGAAAATAGTTCGTTGTCATATTTTTAATCTACGAAAAAACAGGAGGTTCTCAATTTGACGTGTATACTCGTATGTGTAACTGTTTACAGAGTAGTCCGATTTGTCCCATATAAAATTTGGAAAAAAATCCTAACCCAGGGGTGGCAAAATAGGGGTGATTTATAGTATTCCCCGAAGGGTTAGGCAGAGGTGTACTAAAGTACATCCACACTTTGCCGGTATGTTTGGGTCCCACGTAAAAGAGGGCGAGCCTATTACCATTAACCGGGCACAAATCCGTACTCCGAGCTGTTACTGAGAATTTTATAGAAAAATAGGATGCGTGCCATCAGTTGGGACAGGTTTCTTTCTTTCTTCTCTCTTTCTACTATCAGGACTTTAAAGGAGAACAAGATTCCCTTAGTTTGTTCGTCTATTTTAAAAGTAATGAAAAACACTGACTAGTAAAGTATTTTTAAAGAATCTATTTACAGTAATAAATATCATAATTTATCATTCTATAGCTAATGATAAACTGACTACCATTAAAGCCTGTATGGTCACCCATCTTGAAACTGACTGCAGCAAGCTCAACTTAACATTCAGAATCGGATTATTTAATCAGCGTAGTTATTTTTTGTATTAGTAGTGTCGCTGGAATGTCTACATGCCAGCATGAATGGGTCAGCACGACAGTACTAGCCTTTCAAGAAATATTTAGCACTATGTATGCATACTGTTCCGTTTCGTACGGAGAATGTGGAACGCCGGAGGCCTAATTCCTCTTCCAGTCCCCTTCCTTCTACTTTTCTCCTATTCCTTCCTTTTCCCTAAACAACGTATCTGCAACTCCTTTGGTATTGCACATGTCCATGGGCGGCGATGACTACTTACCATCAAGTTGTACGTGCTGGTTTGCCGAATTATCCCTTAAAAAAAATTATAACATTATTGACGAGCCCTTTTAAAACGTAGCTCGTAGTTTCAGAACTCATTAACTTTTTTGCTTTAAACTGTACCTAGATTGAAGAATTAATTCAGTAAAACTATTCACTTTAAGTCGTAAGTAGTTAGGACGAAGCTCGATGGCTTATCTGTCCGGACTTAGAAGGCTCGTGGTGGGCTTAAAATAGGGCTTCATAATCATTCTCATGATCTTAAAACTTTCTGGATCCCACAAGTTTAAGTGACAGGCTAATTTTGACGTTTTGTATTTAGTATACTATCACGCTTGTACTTCCTGAAGGGTAAGGCAGAGGTATACTAATGTACACCCACACTTCGCCGGTATGTTTAGGTCCCATGTAATATGGGGCACGCCTATTTCCACGAACCGAGCACATATCCAGACTCCAAGATGTTACTGACAATTCATAGAAAAACTCAATGGTTTTTTTTTCGACCAGGGAACCGAACCCAGAACCTTTAGCGTAGCAGTCGCACACACTTATATTAGAACATTTTTGATTAACAGAAGAATATTGGTGATCCCGTAGTCCCGGACGATGAAATCCAATACCAGAATCCTACAATCATTGCATTTCCAAAATGTTATTCATATTGTATTATTACCATTATAGAAAATACTTCATTTTATCTACCTAACTGATCTAGATAAACGTCATAAGTGGTACTTAGCCGCATTCTTAGCACTAGTATTTTTACTCGACTTCAGAGAAAGAAGGGTAATGAGTTTAACAAATGCCTAATGGCTAGGGCATCGGACTTGCGATCATGTGGTTGCCGGTTCGAACCCACCCATTGATCTACCGACGTGGACACACTCGTAAAACAAGCATTTAGCTCAGTACGAGGGGTTAACAAGATTACTAGTAATGTGTGCCTCACATTGCTAGTAAGATTTAAAAAAAATGGTAATGATGACATTATTGATCAATCCATA